>JAGFNQ010000819.1:60975-346658 GCA_024364735.1 Boesenbergia rotunda | reverse complement strand
TGTTGACTTTTTGTTTGAATTTCAAATTTTTTATTCGTTTTTTTTTAAAGGCACACGACGTGTCTTTCCTTAAAGTGCGACGCTATTCTTCATCAGCCGCGCCTCCTCGAACGAAGAGGCATGAATTGCCTTTTCGAAACTATAAATGGAAGGGAAGATTGCAAAATTGAATTCATTCACTTGCTTTCTTCTCTCATTCTCCCTCTGAGCGATCGGCGCGCATTGCTCCTTTCGTTGTTCGCTTTCTTCGATCGCTTTCTTCGATCGGTTTTTGGGTCTTGAGGCTTCGCCTTGTGCGATCTGAGGTTGTCTCCGCGGGCAGCGATCGTCTTGGAGTGCACCTACGACGCTGCATGGTTGTCGGATCTTGGGGGAATTTTGCCGGGAGCCTTTGCACCGTAGGGCGGCAATCAATTCTCTAAGGATAGTCGGCATGCCGGCGCTTCAACCGGATAACTATTTCTAACTCGGCTCATTTACTTATCAGATTCCTGCATCTATATATTTATTGTCTACTGCTTTGGTGCATGTTAAATATTGCTACATTTATTACAATATTAGAGAATTGATTGTACCTAAGTAGACATGTTAAATGTTAGAATGTCGGGGTCTGATGAGGCTAGCGCCAAACCCGAGAGGTTTTCCGGGCAAAATTTCAAACGTCGGCAACAACGAATGAAATTTTGGCTTACTACACTGGGGCTTTTCTCTGTTATAGAATCAGACCCTCCATCACTTGATGAAGAAGAACCTGCCCGTAGTGCTTCTACTGAGAGGTTTAAACAGATGGATTATCTCTGCCATGGGAGAATCCTGTTCGCCCTCTCAGACGCACTATTTGATGTGTACTGCTCTACAACCTCGGCCAAAGAGTTATGGAAATCTTTGGATAAAAAATATAACTCCGAGGACTCTGGTTAGAGAAGTACACCGTGGGGAAGTTCTTAAACTTCAAAATGGTTGAGGGTAGATCTGTCATTGAGCAGACCCATGAATTTCAAATTTTGATTCACGGTCTTGCCGATGGGGAAATGCCGATACCCGAGAAACTTCAAGTCTTGTCTATCATCGAAAAGTTACCTCCGAGTTGGGAAGATTTTGGCATGACACTTAAACACAAGAGAGGTAAAATCTCTCTTGAAGATTTAATGATTGCCTTAAATATTGAGGAAGAACATCGGAAGCAACATAAGGATGATGATAAGGGGATGCCTATGGATTTTACTCCAAAAGCAAATGTGGTGGTCTCTTCTGACAAGAACAAGTTTAAAAACCAAAAAATGAAGAACAAAATGAAACCCAAACCAAAGGTTCAGAAGAAGCATGGGACTAGGCCGTGTTGGGCTTGTGGACAAGTTGGACATTTTGCCAAATTCTGTCCTGAACAGAAGGACAAGAAGAAGAACCAAGACAATGTGCCCAACACCAAGGCACAGGTCAATGTTGTGACCAGCACCAGCAATGGGTTTGTTTCCATTAATCCCGAACTAAATTTAATTTATCAACCCAATGAGTGGTTGGTTGATACAGGTGCTAATGTACACTGTTGTGCTGATCGCTCTGCCTTCCTTACTTATCAGATAATTGAAGGCACTTCCGTAACCATGGGGAATCATTCTGCAGCCAGAGTGTTAGGGATTGGACGAGTTAACTTGAGATTTACCTCAGGGAAGGTCCTGTCACTGCATGAGGTGCATCATGTTCCAGCGGTCCGACGGAATTTGATTAGCGGGTCAAAATTAGTTCGTGCTGGTTATGAGCTAAACTTCAAATGTAATAAAGTTGTATTGTTACATTTCGGAACCTTTATTGGAAAGGGTTACCTTAATAAAGGTTTATTTAAACTCAATGTTGAAAATTCGATTATTAATAAAATTAGTGATATTGGTTGTTCTTATAACATTGAGTCTTATGATGTGTGGCATGATAGATTAGGACATGTTAATTTTCAAACTATAAAAAGGATGATGAATCTTGACATGATCCCTAAGCATGCCATAAACGATAAGAAAAAATGTGAAGTTTGTGTGCAATATAAACAGCCCCGTAAACCCTTCAAATCAGTTGATAGAAATTCTAATATTTTAGAATTAATTCATACTGACTGTTGTGAGTTTAACGGTTTAATAACGAGAGACCATAAAAGGTATTTCATTACCTTCATTGATGATTACTCTCGTTATTACTATGTTTATTTGCTGAAAACTAAAGATGAAGCTTTAGATAAATTTATGATCTTCAAATCTGAAGCTGAAAATCAAACAAACCAAACCATTAAGAGGATAAGATCTGATAGGGGTGGAGAGTTCACCTCAAACCTGTTTCAAAAATTCTGTCAAGATTCAGGTATAATTCATGAGGTCACTGCTCCATATAGTCCTCAATCTAATGGTGTAGCAGAACGCAAAAACCGAACCCTTGAAGATATGATTAATTCCATGTTAGGAAGTTCTGGGTTACCCAACTTCTTGTGGGGGGGAGGCTCTATACACTGCTTGTCATGTGTTAAATAGAGTACCTATGAAGTCAAGGGATAAAAGCCCATATGAACTTTGGAAAGGTCGAAGGACAAGTTTGAAATACCTAAAAGTGTGGGGGTGCCTTGCGAAAGTGCTAGTACCTGAACATAAAAGGAAAAAACTTGGTCCGAAGACTGTAGATGGTGCCTTCTTGGGTTATGCTCAGAATAGTTCTGCATATAGGTTTCTGATTATTAAATCAGAAATTTCTGGAATAGATGCAAACATTATTGTAGAGCTCCGTGATGCTACATTCTTTAAGGATATATTTCCTATGAAGACTAGAACACCTCAGTCTATCTCTAGTACTCCTACTAGAGATGACACTGCCTCCATAGAGGTCCCATTATCCTTAGTAGGTGAACCTTCCTCAAGTCACTCTAGATTAGTTGAATCTAGTGAGTGTACAGAATTGAGAAGGGGCAAGAGGCAACGTGTGTCTAAAGATTTAGGCCAAGACTTTATCACCTATAATATAGAAGGTGACCCTGTGACATATAGAGATGCTATGGCTTCTCCTGAAGCTAAGCACTGGAAAGAAGCAATTAAAAATGAAATGAACTCTATTATCTCTAATGCCACTTGGGAGTTAGTGGATTAGCCTCCTGGTTGCACCACTATTGGATGTAAATGGGTATTTAAGAGGAAGTTAAAACCTGATGGGTCAGTAGATAAGTTCAAAGCCCGCCTGGTTGCTAAGGGATTCAAACAGAAAGAAGGGATTGACTATTTTGACACTTATTCCCCTGTTACTAGAATTACTACAATCCGAGTATTGATAGCACTGGCGTCCATATATCATCTTGAGGTCCATCAAATGGATGTCAAAACGGCATTTCTAAATGGAGATCTTGAAGAAGAGATATATATGGATCAGCCAGAGGGATATGTAGTTTCTGGAAGTGAGAATAAAGTCTGTAAGTTAGTAAAATCTCTTTATGGTTTGAAGCAAGCCCCAAAGCAATGGCACTAAAAATTTGATAGAGCTATGCTATCATTTGGCTTTGAAATTAATGACTCTGATAAATGTGTATATACTAAAATGAAAGGTGATAAATGTATCATTTTATGTTTATATGTAGATGATATTTTACTATTTGGATCTAATCTTTCAATTATTAACGAGACCAAGGCTCTCTTAAGTGGTAAGTTTGATATGAAGGATATGGGTTGTGCTGATTTGATTTTAGGGCTGAAGTTGACTCGCTCAACTGATGGAATAGCAATTTCTCAGGCACACTATGTTGAGAAAGTGTTAGAGAAATATGGCTATAGCCACATAAAATCTGTAGTCACACCCTATGATCCTTCAAAGACTCTCCACAAGAATAAGAGTGGCGTGGCTGTGTCTCAATTAAGATATTCCCAAATAATTGGTAGTCTAATGTATTTGGCAAATTGTTCTAGACCTGATATTTCGTTTGCTATAACTAAATTGAGCAGGTTTACTAGCTGTCCGGACAGAACACATTGGGATGCATTAGACAGAGTACTCAGATACCTAAAGGGTATTATATCCTTGGGCTTGTGCTATGGGAGGTTCCCTGCAGTCCTGGAGGGATATAGTGATGCCAGTTGGATAGCTGACACCGCTGAGTGTAAAGGCGTTACTGGCTATGTTTTTACACTTGGAAGCGGTGCAGTTGCTTGGAGGTCTGTTAAACAGACGATCATATCCCGTTCTACAGCTGAGGCAGAATTGTGTGCTTTGGATACCACAGTAACTGAAGCTGATTGGCTTAAGGGTCTTCTTACTGAGATTCCCTTGATTGTGAAGCCAATACCTCCTATTTCAGTGAACTGTGATAATCAAACAACAATAGCTCAGATTAGAAGCTCCAAGTATAACCAGAAACAGAAGAGACATGTACGAACAAGATTGAAGTCTGTTCGTGAGCTAGTGTCTCTCGGAGTGGTGTCATTGGACTTTGTAAGTTCAAAAGACAATATTGCTGATCCACTCACAAAAGGACTTGATTCTGAGAAAATCAAGAGATCCAGTAAGGGAATGGGACTGAGGCCTATTCTGGTTTCATCTATAGCGGCAACCCAACCTATCTGATTGGAGATCCCAAGAAGTAGGTTCAATGTGGTATAAACAAGCTATAAGGGTAAACCGTAAGCATAAATTAATTGAGATATAATCTCAAAGTCTCTTCCCTGGATAGATGCTTAACTGCTAGTAAGGATGAGCTTAAGGCTCTTAATGAGTTCGAGGTCTTTATGACAGGATGCTTGCAGTACATCCTTGGAGAACTCACCTATGTAAGTGTAACTGTGAGGCCGCAGTGTGGGGGGTCTGGGCAACTCTCCTTAACACTTATGAAACAAGATTCGGTGGCATGGCCGTAATGCACCAACCCAGAAGGATTCAACCGTCGCCTGTGATGAGTTGTTGCCAATTGATTTTCACATATTAAAGGTTTAAGTTCAAGACTTAGTTCACTTCAAACCTATGTGAATAAGATTGGTTTACTTAGGTGAAAATTCAAACCGGAAGGTATTTTCACTGAAAGCTCATTACGACAAAGCCTCAAGACCTATTTTGTTATTAGAATTTGAAATTTGTGGGGGATTGTTGACTTTTTGTTTGAATTTCAAATTTTTTATTAGTTTTTTTAAAGGCACACGACGTGTCTTTCAATTTTTTTTAAAGTGCGACGCTATTCTTCATCAGCCGCGCCTCCTCGAACGAAGAGGCATGAATTGCCTTTTCGAAACTATAAATGGAAGGGAAGATTGCAAAATTGAATTATTCACTGCTTTCTTCTCTCCTTCTCCCTCTGAGCGATCGGCGCGCATTGCTCCTTTCGTTGTTCGCTTTCTTCGATCACTTTCTTCGATCGGTTTTTGGGTCTTGAGGCTTCGCCTTGTGCGATCTGAGGTTGTCTCCGCGGGCAGCGATCGTCTTGGAGTGCACCTACGACGCTGCATGGTTGTCGGATCTTGGGGGAATTTTGCCGGGAGCCTTTGCACCGTAGGGCGGCAATCAATTCTCTAAGGACAGTCGGCACGCCGGCGCTTCAACCGGATAACTATTTCTAACTCGGCTCATTTACTTATCAGATTCCTGCATCTATATATTTATTGTCTACTGCTTTGGTGCATGTTAAATATTGCTACATTTATTATAGAGAAGTGGCGTCACTGCGGGTGATGGCTGCGAGGAAAGGGAAAAGAGAGGAGAAGGGCGTCGGATTCGTTCTGGTTGCGGGCGAAGGCAGTGAGGAAAGGGAGAACAGAAGGGGTTTATATCTGCCGCCCCTTTTACAAAAAACCCCTACCAATCTAAACAATCCAAAGTAGATTCCCCTAACCCTAGGATTTTATGCAGTTTTGTCCCCCACATTTAGTTTATTACAACTCTACTCCTAATTTTTATTTTAGGCCGATAGTTTTAGGTGCTAAGTATTTTAACTCTTCCAAGGTTTAGAAAAATTCTAAATCTAGTTTTTCGTATTTAACACAAAAATGTCTAGATGGCCCGATTGACATTGAATTGACGTGGGACCTGATCCTACACGCTTAGGCTGTGTCCTCAATGTACCCATGCCCTCGAAAATTATTACGATACACCACATCGAGAACAGTGATTTTTTTTTCACAAATCGGTCAAAGAGACAAAAGAGGTCCAAAGCGTAATAAATTTAATAATAGGACTTTGTTGACTCAAATACACCATATCAGAGATACTTGAAACTCCAAATTATGCGGTTATGAAATTTTTAATTTTTAGAGTTGATTAGGTCCATCAGCCGGTTTTGACCAAATCCGACTGATGGACTTTCAAAAATCTCTAGATGGCCTGATCGACATCGGATTGATGTGGGACCTGGTCCTATGCGTTCAGGCTAGTGTCCTCAACGCATCCATGCCCTCGGAAATTATTACGATATATGACATCGAGAGCGGTAATTTTTTTCCCACGATTCGGTCGAAGAGACAAATGAGGCCCGAAACTCAATAAATTTCATAATAAGGTTTTTATAACTCAAATATACTATATTAGAGATACTTGAGAACTCTAAAACTCTAAATTATGCGGTTATGAAATTTTTAATTTTTAGAGTTGATTAGGTCCATCAGCAAATTTTGATCAAAACCGACTGATAGATTTTCAAAAATCCCTAGATGTCCCGACTGACATCAGATTGACTTGGGACCTGGTCCTATGTACTCAGGCTAGTGTCTTCAACGTATCCATGCCCTTAAAAGTTATTATAATACACCTCGTTGAGAGCAACGATTTTTTTTCCACGATTCAGTTGAAGAGACAAAAGAGGCCCGAAGCTCAATAAATTTCATAATAAGGTTTTGATGACACAAATACACATATCAGAGATACTTGATAACTCCAAATTCTGGGGTTATGAAATTTTTAATTTTTAGAGTCAAATAGTTCCATTAGCCGATTTTTACCAAAATCAGTTGATGGACATTCAAAAATCTCTAGATGGCCCGATTAAAATCGGATTGACATGGAATCCCATCCTATGCGCTCGGGCTAGTGCCCTCAATGTATCATGCCATCAAAAATTATTACGAAGCACAACACCGAGAGCAACAATTTTTTTTTATCACAATCCGGTCTAAGAGAAAAGAGGTCCGAAGTTCAAAATTTACACATTACACAACACATCAATGTTTGATCAATTTCGACACAATACAACGTTTTAGACTTTACGCAATCCAATATAAACACATATTAGAAAACATCTGAATACACATCTAAATATATTTATCAAAACTCTACTTATATATTATTTCATCACAATGATTGGCTTATGTTTCAAACACATACAAAATTTAAGCACTATCACCAAAAGTTGTGATACATCACACCTGAACACAACAATTTATGACAACACAAGACACTAATTTTATACAATCTTCTTAACAATCCAATACAAGAACATCACAACCCAATAATTTGGAAATATTTTTAGCAAAATACACCAAAAGTTTAGCAGTATCGCAATGATAAGCTTGTGTTCCAAAAACATACAAACGTTGGGCACTATCACAATTGTTATGTTTGTCCCAAATACATACAAAAGTTTAGCACTATCACAAATGATAAGCTTATGTCCCAAACACATACAAAAATTTAGCATGGTCACAAATTATAAGGTTGTGTGTCAAATACATACAAAGTTTGAGCACTATCATAAAAGTACACCAATATATGTATCAACATTTTGAGGCATTCTACATGATTATTTATTATGACCCAATTGTTTGCACCTACTACACTTGTTTTTAACCTTTGTTGTGTGCTTCGATGAGATTCTCGTCTCCTTCCTTCTTCTAGGTTGCACAAGGCTACTAGGTGGTAAAACAATACATTCGCTTTCACCTATTGGCTATTACTGTTTACTTCTACATGGATAAATACGATCCATGTATGTACTTTTCCATGTTTCAAATAAGAAATAATGCTCACAATAGTTATACGAGTCTATATTTTTGTATAAACATACTGCAAGAGCATGTGATCAAGTAATGCTTGAAATCTGGAACTCACCGCAATCACATTTACATAACTCCATGCCAACTATATAGGATGATGTTGAAGTTTGTATCTCCATTTCAGTTCTGCTATGTGGATAAATTGAATAGTACCCAATTTTCTATCTCCTAGTCTCAATCTCCTTCATAGCTAATGGCGTCAATACTCCTACATAATTTGACACTTGCTCCTTGTAGTTATAAAACCATTGCGCAACTTTCCTCCTTGTGTTGAATAATTGGTTGTCAACATTGAATACCTTCTACCAAAGAAATGTGCATTTGCCCATTTTGAAGGATCTATATTTTGAAACCATTTATAAGCATCTATATGTGTCTCTGATATAGTCTGCATGATTTGATCAAATTGTGGAATTGTATTCACTTTAGTTGTAGTCCAAAATAGTCCTAATGCAGGTTTATCATGAGTATCTGTAATCATATTACAAGACAAGTGATAACAACATAATCCATGTTAAGTAGTAGGGTAAACCTTGCTCATTGCAAATAATATTCTACAATGTCTATCTAATATAACTGTCATACTTGATGGATCAACTGCAAGAAATATCTTTGAATGATTTAAAAATTGCCCCCATGCAACCCCACACTCAACCTCAAAAATTCCAAAGGTGATTGGAAGAAGATTTCTATTATCATTTACTATTGTGACCATCATTAATACACTAGGATACTTGCCCTTCAAGTGTATTGCATCAATTCCAATTAATTTACGAAAATACGATCGAAAGACTCTTCAATATGCACCAAAAGCCCAAAAACTGTTAGATGTATACTAAAAGACTTGTCTTTTTATATGATCATCTACATTTTGAAAGAGAATCACAACAACACAGTTGCATGTTTAAATTAGTATTTGCATAACAGTCTCATATTCTGCATTGTAGATAACATGGTGTGTGGTGACATACAGAAGATCATGTTATCAGTTCCTTGCATAGTATAAGTAGAGGCTCACAACCGAGATGGAGTTGAACAAACCATCAGGATAGTTGTAGTGTAATTAGGTGTGGTTTGCCTTGACCATAGAATTACACTAGTGCACTTTGTGTGCATGAGCAGGACCAAAATAGAGGTGATCCAATTTGTACTGACTTTATAATTGGATTGAACCTCGAATTATTATGGAGTACAATCTCTAAATCCCGATATAATAACGGGCATATGTATATAATAATTATTTCTTTGATTTACCAATGGGCGAGATTTATTCTTCTAAATCGATAGGCCCAGTATGTTGGGAAATAATATTATGTACATGATGTGTCATTAATTATTAACGGAATCTGTGTCCTAGTGAGTCGGGATGATGATGCCCCCTTGATGAGCTCATAAGGTTCATCATGTTAAACCCTGCAGGTGGATTTGATCCAACATGATGATAAGGTTGAGTGGTATTAGTCAAGAAGTTAGAAGTTGATTAATTAAAATTGTTAGTAATTTAAATTAATCGACGGGCATTCGATATCTTCAACATGGGGAGATGGATGTACTCATAATAGGTGGAGCCCATATGAAAATATGGGGGTTGGTGAGGAAGTTCAATGGAGATCCTTTAGTGGAATGGATCTTCATTAATGGATCAGATTTAGATCCATTAGTGGGCCAAGACCCAACTCCTCCTCATGGTCCCTACCTTAGCCCTATATATCCCATGGAATCAAGAAACTGAGGCTAATCTAATTCATTAAACCCTTGGTATTTCTCTCCTCTCCTCTCCTTCTCTTTCTCTCTCCTAGGGCGCCGGCGGCAACACAAGAAGAGATTTTTTTTTCTTCTTGTTCTTCTCTTCTTCTCTCTCGGTGGGGGCGCAAGGAAAGGGAGGGCCTTCTCCTCTTCCAGCTTGTGGCCGGAGCCACCTTGAGGAGGTCGGGAAGTGGTCGGCGGCAAGGAGGGAGGGCGCAAGAGCGCCAGCGGCAGGGGAGAAGAGTAGAGGGTCAGCGGCAGGTTTAGGGAAGAATAAGTGACTTCTTCTCCCTTCCTCATCCACTTCTTCACCTTCCATCATCTTCTCCATTCAGTGAGCTTGCGGCTGATACACCTTGGAGACCTTGGAGTGGTCGGCAGGCCAAGCTAGGAGAAGAAGAAGCTTGGGAGGTGAGACCCCTAGATCTAGGGTTTCGGCTAGTGGAAGAAGGAGGTGTTTGGAGCCCTTGGTGATTCCGGTTCTTGGTAGCTCGGTACCCACACGACGTCCAAGAGGGAAGGGACATAAGGTAGAAGGCTACGAGGTAAAGAGAGGTATATTTCTCTCTTGGCTCCCTTGATTAGTTCTATCATTTTATGTGGCATGTTAATTAATTATTATGTTCTTGATTATTTGTTAATCATTGTTAATAATTAACTATTGGACCCCGATTATAAACACAAAAACCGGCGATCCACTCATCGCCTTTTTCGGGATCGATCGGTTAGGCGAATTACAAGGCTCGATCATTGATAGGCCCAAAATAGACTGTCACGAATGTGGGTCTCAAATTTAGAATTTATAAAATGCTGGAAACCCTTTTTGCAATCAAAATATGAAAACGTAGTAAAGGGGCCACAGGTCGTATTTTTCCTCGGGACTAGTTGACGTTGTGTGATTCGCGCTTGTGTTTATGTGTCGTTTGTGAATTTTGGGTTTCAAATGAAATTGGATTTTGGGGTTGCAAGCATGAAATGTAATCTCACTAGAGAGAAGAAAACTTAACCATGCAAACTTGACAAGTGATAGCTAGTTATAACTCAACCAATGGACCACTTGATCAAATAAAGCACTTAACCAATTTTTTCCCGAAAACGAATCTGATTTCCAATTCAGAACAAATGTTAAGCAATGAAACAACTCAGCAGTGCAGGCAATTTTCAAAAACAAGCCAACTTGAATCAAATGCTATCTATAAAATTCAGCAATCAAACTTTAAACAAACACTACACAACTAACTACAAAATCTGGAGGCAACCCGATGCCGAGAAGTTCAGAACGATTCGAATGCAATACTAATCGAATTCAAACATCACAGCACACTAGAAGTACTATATAACTTACTACAAATCATTTCCTAAACTGCACTTGATACAAGTGCAGAATTCCAGCACTTGGCACGCAAAAGAGACTGCTCAAAAACTAATTCAAAGAATGCTGTGCTGTAAATTTGCTTCCAATTGTAGAAATGGCAAACTGACAATATTCGAATTCCAGCTGAGCACTACAACTTGGTAGACAAATCCACTCAAGAAGTACAAGGCATAGATGAGTGACAGAAATCAGAATAGCAGCAAAATTTCAGAAATGCAGGGACTGAAAATTGAAAACCGGATACACTGAATTCAGAAACATCACAAAGCAAAATAAGATCACGTTCGCACAATCAATGTTAGGAAAGGATTAGAAGAACTTATGTACACTTATCACAGAATGCAGAATCAAAGACTTAAACCTGCTGAATGGAGTTGATACGCAGAACAAGGAGCTGAAAATCAGAAACTCGAAATGCTATGCAGCTAATTTAACCAATTGCATAATTGAATTCAATAACTCTGTAAATGAAACACACTTAAAAGTGAATTTCAGAAGATTAAAACTAAACTAGTTTGATGCAAAAATCAGAAACGGCAGCAAAATCATCTGAAACGCAAAAGAAACACTGATACGTAAGTGCCGAATTGATACGCAAATGCCGAAATGTAAAACTAATTGAAATTAAATCTGCTTGTTCGCTAAACACACTCCCTAACTATTTAACTAGAAGAATTGAACCCTAATTAAGCAGAAACTAATCAGAAACGAGACCTAGAAGCTAATACAAAAAATTCAGAAGTGAAACAGTGCAGAAATGAAATTACAGCATAAAACAATGAAATTAACTACGGAAATCTAAACCCCAATCCTCCATTAGCTCAAGGTCTCCTTATTCATCACGCAAGGGCTGGCCTCGAACCCGTAAGCTCAGCAATTCACTGGGGAACTGAATCTGCGGTCGAATCGAGCTCAAATCTGTTCAAGAAGGAAAACCCATTCGAATTCTTCAATTTTTCCTTGTCTGATTGAAATGAAGGTGCGGGAATGTCCAAAGCTTATCCGAGAACTCCTCCAGATAGCTTGGACTGATGTAGAATTTGACAAAACCGAAATTGAAGCCTTCAAATGCAGAGCTGCCGAAACCCTCAAACAGCCCTGCTCTTGCCCAATTCTGAGCTGAAACTCCACCCATTACTCTCCCCGGTGACCTCGAACTTGATCTGATGATGAATAGAGGTGGTCGCGCCCCTTGGATTGAAGAAATTGCTAAAAATAGTGAAGAAACGCTAAGAACTGAAGAAGAACGTATTGCGGCGAGGAAGACGCGACAACGGCTGAAGGCAGGGAATTTCTGATTAAATACATAAGAATGGACGGCTCAGATAGAATTGAGAAAATCCAACGGCTGATCTTGCTCTGATTTGAGCCAAACTTTGAGGATGTTGATCTGGGGTCAGGATCTGCCTCTTGGTAGCTCGGATCCTCCAGATTTGCAACGGATGGTCCAGATCAACCTAATCTTTGAATAGACGATCTAGAGCCCTCCGAACTTGATCCAACGGTTGAATGAGCTCTGATTGGGATGAAACCTTCAGATCTTGATCATAGTGCTTGATCAACCCTAACCCTAGCTCGGATTGCTTCAGATTGTCCCGGATGGCTCCGATCTAGCCGCTCTTGAATCGGACGGCTCGGATTAATCGTAAGCTTGATAATTCGATCCGGTTCACTTCCGACTCAAGTTTGACCCAATATGCCCTAAGTCCTTGAACCTTTGATGCCTACAAAAAATAGATCAAGAATTTAGTGGCCAAATAATCCAAATATATGTAAATTTGTAATTAAGTCCAAAATAAGAGTAAGTCCTAAAATCTAGGGCAATTTCACACTTAAGCAATAAAAACATAAGTCAAACATGGATTTTAGCAATTAAAATAATCAACAAAATGGTACTTATCAATCATTGAGATTGGCTAAGTTGTAATTCGAACCAATTGATACGATGACGAGATGGTCGTTTGGGAGACGGGTCTCCATTCGGATTAATTTTTAATCCGTAGACATGGAGAGGTCTCTCAAGGTTGACCAAGTATTCGTTTAGGAAACCCGCCAAGTCATACCCATCAAAAACAATGTTGAAATTTATCACCAATTTTTTTCAATGCAACGTATATTTTTGGGTCTCTATATTATAGCTCACAAAATAATCTAGGGAGATCAGCATAATCCTTATCGAAATCACCTACCACCTTATTTATAGCCTTCACATGTGCATAGTAAGTCTTTCGATATGATTATTGGTGCTTGGATGGCTAGAGAGGGGGGGGGGGTGAATGTAGCCAGACACAGCTTATTTGCCCTCTTTGAGATTTCTGCACTTAGAGTTAGCGGCAGCAGAAACAAACACAGAAAGAACAATACAAAGAAAGAAAGCAAACCAAATCACTAAGACGGAGATGTACAATGTTCGGGGATAACATGCCCCTACTCCTTGGCGTGCCTGTGAGGTGGGCAATCCCTTGATAATCGGCAGATCAAGCCCAGGTGACCCCGGATATAACAGCGTCTCCTTCTCGGTGGAGAAACCTCTCCATAATTGTCTCAAGATGATATG
Source organism: Boesenbergia rotunda (assembly GCA_024364735.1). NCBI lineage: Eukaryota > Viridiplantae > Streptophyta > Magnoliopsida > Zingiberales > Zingiberaceae > Boesenbergia > Boesenbergia rotunda. Next base: position 332,992 of record JAGFNQ010000819.1, on the reverse strand, counting down.
AGATTAAGTGCACTCGACAATGAGAAGGATCGCTCACAAAGATGTAACAAGAATGCTCAAGCACAAAGCAACAAAGAGCACAAGCATAGCCCAGCCAAACTTCCCAAGTTTCTGTCTGTTTTTTTTTCGCTCCTCGCTCCTCTGCTTCCAGCTTTGTCCTAAGCCTCTTCTCCTCATCGCCAAGCTTCGACAACATCCCCTGAGCACAGCCTGAACCCACTGACCTCCCTGAGCACCCAGTCCACTGAAGACCTCTTCAGCTGAGCCTCCGTCAGTCGCCAGCCGCGCCTCAAAAGCCGTTGAAACCTGAGAAGAGAATATATACAAACCTGCTCGATGGAAAGTCTCCCTTTGACCCTCCTGCATTGTTTGAATCATCCCTGTAAAGTCTGCACACTACAATAGAAGCTTAGCAGATGCATATCAAACAATATCACATAATATCAGCAGGTAGTAGAGAAAACACAGATGCGATCAGAAGTCTGACAGCGATTTCGAATTAAAGTTACAGCTACTGATCGGTCACTAGATCGGTCACCAGATCGGTCCAGAAATCTGCTTGCCACAACCCGCAGGAATTACACGCCTGATCGGTCACCAAACCATTCAGGTTGTGCCCTGATCGGTCTGGTGACCGATCAGGTCACTCCCTGACCGATCAGGAGCCATCCTGATCGGTCATAAGGAGGAACTCGCGATATTGATCGTTCACCTGAACGATCAGGAGGTCTCGCTGATCGATCACCAGACCGATCAGGAGCCAAACAGAAGCCAACCAAGGGTTCTCTGTTCTCTCCCTTATCGGTCACCAGACCGATTAGCCTTCTCTGGATTGGTCACCAGACCGATCCACAAAGGGAGTTCGTGCCAACTTCGCTGATCAGTCACCAGACCGATCCAGAGACTTCCAATTCACCTCTAAGTCAAGAGAACGAGCTCCCTTGCCTTCTCTGACTCATGCTCAGTCCCCCTGACCAAGACTCTGCGCCCAACTTTACTCACCGGGACTTCGTTCAACCTAGCTTCCCAATCTAGGACCTGGCTTCACTCACCAGGATTTCAGTCACCCCGCTTCACTCACCGGGACCCGGCTTCACTCACCGGGATTTCAACCTAGCTTCACTCACTAGGATTTCAATCACCTGGCTTCACTCACCAGGACCCGACTTCACTCACCGGGATTTCAACCTAGCTTCACTCACTAGGATTTCAATCACCTGGCTTCACTCACCAAGATTTCAATCCAACCTAGCTTCCCAAGCTAGGACCTGGATTTACTCACCAAGATTTCATCCAACCTAGCTTCACAAGCTAGGACTTGGCTTCACTCACCAGGATTTCACCTAGTCCCACTAGGTGTGCCTAGTCCCACTAGGTCTTTTCCACTTCACCTAGTCCCACTAGGTGTGCCTAGTCCCACTAGGTCTTTTCCCATGCCAGCGTGCAATCTCCCAGATCCACCTGGACTTCACCTAGTCCCACTAGGTGTGCCTAGTCCCACTAGGTATTTTCTCATGCCAGCATGCGATCTCCCAGATCTACCTTGACTTAATCCAAATTCATTCAACCAAACTTAAATCGTTGTCAACACCAAAACAACAATCGGGCCAGACTGCATCAACAATCTCCCCCTTTTTGTTGTTTGACAACCCCGATTTAAGTTTAGGTTTTAGATCAATTGAAGTCCATTCAATTTTCATAAGGGAATCAAGATCCTCCCTCTACAATGATGAACCCTAAACTTAATCAATCATTCTCTCCCCCTTTGTCAAACATCGAAAAGGGTATGGTTATTAAGTTTCAACATAACTCCCCCTCAATCAAGGGTCTCTCCCCAAAATCCAAAATAATCAAAGGATAATTTTTGAATTGCATATGAGAGGCATATACCATAAATGTATCATGGCAACAATATATATGCATCATACGACAATAAGTGTGAATTGCACATGAAAACATATACAGAATTATATCATGGTCAAACATGTATATGTTTCATATAACAAGTAAGGAATGCAGCTGTATCCGACACATAATCCTAATTGGTCTCCGTGATCAATCAGGTTCGTCGATTATTCGATACAGAAATATTTCTTATTAGTCTGGAGAGCGATCAGATTTCAGAAAAATTTCTAAAACTCTGATACGTTCCTGATCAGACTGCATTAACAATTTGTATTCCATAACAGGGGTGTAGACTCTATCCGATATTTCAAAAAAAATTCTGAAACAAGATCAAGGAACAAGAGTCATGATTCAACCAACCCTTTCTTATGAATTTTGAAAATCCCAACATGGGTTTGTATTAAATCAGTATTAGGTTTTGTTCCAAGTATCTTAACCATCATCCTAACACTTAGTTCTATTGAGAATTCATCAAATTTGATGAAGGGGGATCGATCGGATGATCGGACTGAGTAGATTTTAGATCAATCAGGGAGAGTCCATGATCTGATCGGTCACCAGACCGATCAGAATGATCCCTGATCAATCACCAGATTGATCAGGGTGAGTCCTGATCGGTCGGTGGACCAATCAGGTTTGATATAGAAGATTTTCTCCCAGTCAGATTTTAGAAACAAAATTTCTAAATCTGATATGATTCAGAACCAGTTTTCTCTTCAAACCCTACCTCCTCCTAAACCCTATACAGTTAGATTTGATCCCTAACAGAGTTCCATTAAACAACATTCATTTCCCTTAACCAAGTTTTATTCTCATCAAGATTCAAGACTTTCTATGAAACAAAAACAAAAATAGATTTGTATCAAGATTCAAGACTTTAACACCTATCAAAGCATGATCAGTATATGCTAAGCATGAACTTGAGTATCAAAAACAGGTTTGTATCAAAGCATGATCAGTTTGTATGTTTATAACATGTTTGTTCCAACTAATTGAAATTAGGTTTGTATCAAAAATTTATTCCCTAAGTTACCCATAGATACAAGGTTTAAATCATGATTCAAAAAGAACATTCATTTCCCTTAACCAAGTTTTATTCTCATCAAGATTCAAGACTTTCTATGAAACAAAAACAAAAACAGATTTGTATCAAGATTCAAGACTTTAACCCCTATCAAAGCATGATCAGTATGTGCTAAGCATGAACTTGAGTATTAAAAATAGGTTTGTATCAAAGCATGATCAGTTTGTATGTTTATAACATGTTTGTTCCAACTAATTGAAATCAGGTTTGTATCAAAAATTTATTCCCTAAGTTACCCATAGATACAAGGTTTAAATCATGATTCAGAAAGACATGGTGTTCATCTTGTTCTTAAACAAACTTGGCATGCCATAGATTAATGTTAATAACACCTACATCAAAGTCATGGCATACTCACCTAGGTTCATCTCCAAAATATTAAGAAAAACTTAAGCCTAAACCTTAAGCTCATGTTCTTGTCTATTGATGCCTAATCATTACAAATTATGTATTGATATTTTCCTTAGCATGCATTCATGTTGTATAACACATACCAGAAAATAGACTCCTTAGGCTTGAAATTAGGCATTTCATAGACCATGAATTGCAGTAAAAAGACTAACTATCCTAAGCAATCCATGGTGAAAACAAGTTATGTGTCAACCTAAACCATTCATGCGATAAATTTTCAACACTTGTTGGTCCAATTTGGAACTAGTGTAACCTTGTGCATGGATAACAATTTTCTTGCTGCTCATAAAAAAATATCTACATTGTGTAGGAAATCCAAGTTTTCCATTGATTTAAATCTAATCATCTAAATTGTCAAAGAAAAACCTTTCTCATGAGTAGTACATGGTCATTCATTAATTTGAGAAAATGGTGAGCACATTCCTAACTAGGAATGACTATATGTTTGGAGCACCAAATATCAACCACCCATATTGATAGATGCTCCCCATCAAATAATGCTTATACAATTCTAAATATAGAAGTTTTAGGTACCCAAATTTTGGGACCTAATGCATCAACAATGAAGGACTTAGGCACTCATGCCTTAGTCAATTTCTTTCTAACTTTTTGAACCTTAGAATTATTTGATGATCCAAAATGTGTTTTAGACATTAGTGACATGATACTAGGTTCTTTAGGTTGGTAACCCAAACCAACCTTGTTGTAAGCCGCTTTTTGCGAATTTAGAATCATATCTAATGTTTTAGAGCTTGTTGAAAACTTCTCAAGAATATTCTTGAGATTTTCAATTTCGCTCTTCGAATCCTTATTCTCAACCTCAAGGGATTCATCATGAAAATCATTAATATCCTCTACCCTAGAGGATTTTAATTCTTCTACTTCCAATTTCAACAATTTAACTTTGTTCTTGGATTTTTTTAAGCAACCTAGTTAGGCATACAATGGTTCTATAGCACTTATCTAACTCGGGAGAGATTACCTCTTCATCATCCGAAGATGATGAAGGCGCGGTTGAGAAGTTCCTTGATTCGGTATCACTCCTTTCTTCATTTGAATCCTCTAAGGCCATGAAAGTCATATGACAATAGCTTTCCTCCTCCTCCTCCTCCTCCTCCTCCTCCTTCTTCTCCTTTTCTTTCCTCTTCCTTCTGTCACCTGCAACAAGAGCAACCCCTTTCTCCTTGGGGCTTTGGTTAGAGATCTCATGTAGTTTCATTTCACAAAATAAATCTTCTAACTTGACAAAAGAAAGATCCTTGGATACCTTATAGGCATCCACCATGGATGACCACAAAGCATTCCTCGAAAAAGCTTTTAGTACATACCTCACAAGGTCTCGGTTTTCGACATTTTCGTCAATGGAGTGGAGACCATTGAGAACTTCTTTGAAGCGACCATGAAGCTCACTTACCTTTTCATTCTCTTCTATGGACAGATTTTGGAGTTGGCTATGAAGTAGGTCCTTCTTGGTTGTCCGGGTATGTTGAGTACCCTCATGGAGCTCAATGAGCTTGCTCCATAGGTCTTTAGCACTTGTGAAAGGACTCACCTTGATCAACTCCTCCTTGGTCATCCCGCATTGCAAGGTGACCACAGCTTTTGCATCAGCCTCACCTTTCCGGATTTGCTCTGCCGACCACTTTGAAAAATCCAACTCTTTTCCCTCAACATCTTTAGGAGAGGAAAACCCCTCCTTGACAGCAAACCACATGATGATGTTGGTTTTGAGGTAGAACTCTATCTTTGACCTCCAATATGGAAAATCAGTGCTATCGAGGAATGGAGGTCTGTTTGTGCTCAACCCTTCTCTTCCCATCGCCATCTTGTAGACTCTCGGATGTTAAGCCGTTTTAACAGAGCTCCAAGCTCTGATACCACTTGTTGGTGCTTGGATGGCTAGAGGGGGGGGGGGTGAATGTAGCCAGACATAGCTTATTTGCCCTCTTTGAGATTTCTGCACTTAGAGTTAGCGGCAGCGGAAACAAACATAGAAAGAACAATATAAAGAAAGAAAGCAAACCAAATCGCTAAGACAGAGATGTACAATGTTCGGGGATAACATGCCCCTACTCCTTGGCATGCCCGTGAGGTGGCGATCCCTTGATCGTCGACAGATCAAGCCCCAGGTGACCACGGATATAACAGCGCCTCCTTCTCGGTGGAGAAACCTCTCCACAATTGCCTCAAGATGATATGAGATTAAGTGCACTTGACAATGAGAAGGATCGCTCACAAAGATGTAACAAGAACGCTCAAGCACAAAGAAACAGAGAGCACAAGCACAACCCTGCCAAACTTCCCAAGTTTCTGTCTGTTTTTTTTCGCTCCTCGCTCCTCTGCTTCCAGCTTTGTCTTAAGCCTCTTCTCCTCGTCGCCAGGCTTCGTCAGCATCCCCTGAGCACAGCCTGAACCCACTGACCTCCCTGAGCACCCAGTCCACTGAAGACCTCTTCAGCTGAGCCTCCGTCAGTCGCCAGCCGCGCCTCAGAAGCCGTTGAAACCTGAGAAGAGAATACATACAAACCTGCTCGATGGAAAGTCTCTCTTTGACCCTCCTTCATTGTTTAAATCATCCCTGTAAAGTCTGCACACTACAACAGAAGCTTAGCAGATGCAAATCAAACAATATCACATAATATCAGCAGGTAGCAGAGAAAACACAGATGCGATCAGAAGTCTGACAGCGATTTCGAATTTAAGTTACAGCTAGTGATCGGTCACCAGATCGGTCCAGAAATCTGCTTGCCACAACCCACAGGAATTACACGCTTGATCGGTCACCAGACCAATCAGGTTGTGCCCTGATCGGTCTGGTGACCGATCAGGTCACTCCCTGACAGATCAGGAGCCATCCTGATCGGTCATAAGGAGGAACTCGCGATATTGATCGTTCACCCGAACGATCAAGAGGTCTCCCTGATCAGTCACCAGAACGATCAGGAGCCAAACAGAAGCCAACCAAGGGTTCTCTGTTCTCTCCCTGATCGGTCACCAGACTGATCAGCCTTCTCTGGATCGGTCACCAGACCGATCCACAAAGGGAGTTCGTGCCAACTTCCCTGATCGGTCACCAGGCCGATCCAGAGACTTCCAATTCACCTCTAAGTCAAGAGAACGGGCTCCCTAGCCTTCTCTGACTCGTGCTCAGTCCCCCGGACCAAGACTCCGTGCCTAGCATCACTCACCGGGACTTCATTCAACCTAGCTTCCCAAGCTAGGACCTGACTTCACTCACCAGGATTTCAGTCACCCGGCTTCACCCACCGGGATTTTAACCTAGCTTCACTCACTAGGATTTCAATCACCTGGCTTCACTCACCAGGACCCGGCTTCACTCACCGGGATTTCAACCTAGCTTCACTCACTAGGATTTCAATCACCTGGCTTCACTCACCAGGATTTCAATCCAACCTAGCTTCCCAAGCTAGGACCTGGCTTTACTCACCAAGATTTCATCCAACCTAGCTTCCCAAGCTAGGACCTGGCTTCACTCACCAGGATTTCACCTAGTCCCACTAGGTGTGCCTTGTCCTACTAGGTCTTTTCCACTTCACCTAGTCCCACTAGGTGTGCCTAGTCCCACTAGGTCTTTTCCACTTCACCTAGTTCCACTAGGTGTGCCTAGTCCCACTAGGTCTTTTCCCATGCCAGCGTGCAATCTCCCAGATTCACCTGGACTTCACCTAGTCCCACTAGGTGTGCCTAGTTCCACTAAGTCTTTTCCCATGCCAGCGTGTAATCTCCCAGATCCACCTGGACTTAATCCAAATTTATTCGATCAAACTTAAATCGTTGTCAACACCAAAACAACAATCGGGCCAGACTGCATCAACAATGATATATTCACTCCAAATCATGATTTCATCTCATTCAGAATGTTTATAGGTTTATACCCTTTAGATGCCAAATAATGATTTTTTATCTGAGAAGTTATAAATGAGGATGTGCATGCAAGATGATCAGTTGTTATCATACTAAGACCGCATTGATAATGTTCTAAATATTTTGTAACAATGAACTCAATATCTCCCCTTGCAATTATTGTCCATGTGCAATTTTCTCCATCACAAATTGCTTTCACTCTATTCTTCCTGGTGTCCTTTATTTTGTATGTGAAACATCTTTTCATAACATATTTAGCAAGTGCTTCTTTAAAATATTTCTGTGTTGGGTATGTTGGTGCAGGAAGCACCATATCGAACCTTGTTTTGATATTGGCAAAGGATTCAAAGTTAAGTTTATTTGTGATCTAATCATGTTACTCAAGTGTGCAGGAAAAGTCCTAGCGAATGGCTGCTAGGCACCTGGTGAAGGACTGCCAGGAAACAAAGTCCTAGCGAAGGGTTGCTAGGCACCTGGCGAAGGACTGCCAGGAAACAATGCCCTAGCGAAGGACTGCTAGGCACCTGGCGAAGGAATGTCAGAATACAAAGCCCTAGCGAAGGACTGCTGGGCACCTAGCGAAGGGCTGCTAGGAGTCGAAGACCTAACGAAGGACTGCTAGGCACCAAGCGAAGGGTAGCTTGGTACTGAAGACCTGGCGAAGGACAGCTAGGCACCTGGCGAAGGACTGCTGGGCAAAAGTCCAACCGGAGGAGCCGGTTGGCATCAGGTAAATTCTCCCGAGAGGAGTAGGTGAGGACGCGTTCCCCGTCGAGGGAATAGTAGGCGTCGGTTCGACCTAGAGTTCCATTTGGGAGACCCAAAGTCAGAACCAAGATAGCTAAGGCTGTATAAACTAACATATTATTTCTTTATGTTGTTTTGGACTAACCCTGGATGCAAGACCGAAGGAACGAGTGTCTGCAGCTCAGAGAGCCTCAAAGGAGTGAGGCAACAGCTGAGTAAGGCGCCCGGAGTGTCCCGGGCGCCCCCAAGGTGAACACAAAACAAGATGGAGCAAGTGTTCGCTTCAGCAGCTTATGGGCGGGGAGCCCCCATGCTCCCGGGCGCCCCCCATGCTCCCGGGTGCCCCCAGCGTCCCGGGCGCCCCTAGCTTAAGCGAACGAAGCAAGCCAGCGAGAAGCCAACAGGATAAGAGTCTGACCCGGTCAATCCGGGCGCCACCAGCGTCCCCGGCGCCCCCAGCGTCCCGAGTGCCCCAGTCAAGATCTGATCCCGAGTTTGAAGGGATCAGAGCTGACCGAGACGAACTCGGATCAGCCGACACGTGGGGGGGGGGGGGGCACCGTCAGGGGCTATAAATAGGCCCTCGACCCCAAGGCTTCCAACAACGATTCTTCAAACGCTCCTAAGCTCTTCTGCTTCTGCGCTCTGCTTCGGAAACCTCCCAACTCAAGATACAAGCGCCGACGATGTCCCTCCGCCCCGAAAATTCAATCTACACCGGACGTCGGTAAAGAAGAGCTGTTTTTAAGTTTACTATACTACTTTTGTAATATCTCTCTGTAAACTATTTTGCGCACATATAGAATTGCCCATAGTAAACGGTCAACGACCGTGGGCCTTGGAGTAGGAGCCGACCGCGACTCCGAACCAAGTAAAAACCTTGGTGTTTGCGTGTGTTTAATTTAAATTTCAGTTGCGTAATTGCTCTAACTTTAATCCGAACGTTTTACAATATTCACCCCCCCTCTATCGTGTCTCTTGATCCAACAGGGTACACCTACAATAAGAATTGACATATGTTTCTATTAGTTCTACTAAAATAGAGTTAAGTTAACAACAATAAAGCTAAGCATAATTATGTTACCTGACCAACACTAAATTCCTCAACAATGTCATCTACTAGTTCCATTAGCGATGGAACAAGTCCTGTGTTCATTTCATATGCATCTTCAGCTAATGGAAATTGCTCTTCAATGTCACTATATTCATTAGTGTTTACTAACTCATCTAATCAACATGGGATATCATTTGCTAAGAATTCATCCTGGGATATATCCATTTTAGTTTCGCTTCCATTTTATTATCATTATATTCTTGTTCAATCCACTTATTCTCAAAATGATTTCTCAATCATGTAGTTGTATATACTGTGTCATCCTCAACACTTAGAACTTGTTCATTTTCATCCTCAACACTTGGAGCTAGTTCATTCAAATTGAAACAATAATTACTAGATGAACAACAACATTAGATGAAGTTGAAGGTGTCACATTGCAAGTACTTAAGTTTATATGTGGGGTCATGGATTTATTTCGATTCTCTATTTGTGAATCTATGGATTGCATTATTGACATGAGCACCTCATCAGAAATTTGATCATCCTTGTATTGATACAATCAAAACATAACCAGATTACTAACAAACATTTTATTAAGATTGTCAATATTTTAAAAAAAAACATTAGCCGTGAAGATGTGAATAATTCGTTAAATGTGTCTTGATATATTTACACTATAACCCTTTTTAGGATTAATTCTTTTATAAACTATTATCTTTTACATAAAACCAAAATTAGGATTTAAATTTAAAGAGTTAAACAAATACATCTACAAATTNATGTGATCAACCGATTTTAAGTTAGGTCCTGGTATGTTTAATCCCTCTGCTAAGTGTACAGGAGCTTAGGTACGGAGGAAGTCGAGCGTAAGACGTAGCGGACGAGAAGGATTGTGCGGGAAGTGAGCCGACGGGCTCGGTACAATCCGAGGGACGCGAAGCTGCGGAAGAGTACGCCGGTGGAGCGAGAAGGACGTGCGCGGTGTCCGAGGGACGAGAAGCCGGGAGGAAGGACGCTCGAGGGGCGAAAGGCCGGAGTCGGGTTCGGGTGAGCCTAATTCCGGTTGGCCGGAAATCACCCAGAAGATGAACCAAAAGACTGGTCAGTTTGACCAAGTCAAACCAAGCACCTGAAACAAAAATAATTTTATTTGTTGCTATGAAGATTCGAACCAGCAACCTCGCCTACATATATCACCAATCTTACCGACTGGGATAAAGAAAAAATATGATTAAAGTTGTTGCGAGCAAATGATAAAGTTATTTATCTGTTGCGAGCAGAAGACAAAGTTATCTCTTAAAGGATAACTTTATCCTTTAATCAGATCCAATGGATGCAGTTTAATCTCATCCAAGATCAGCCATCCAGATTACATCCATGGATCAACGGCCAAGAGAAAATTCCTCAACAATTAACAATCCAGATTTGTTCTCTTAGGCTATAAATAGGCTTAGAGTTTCAACCTTTTAATTCATCCAATTAATTCATTTCTTGTAAACTCTCTAAAAGTCTAGCATGCTATTTTTGTAAGGCTTCTCCGCCATAAGGAGATTTTTATTGAGCGTCCACTGCCTTGGAAGCAACGTTCTCAGTTGCAACCAAGTTTCTTTTTTAAAGACGAGTGCCTCCACTTTTATAAAAATTTTTTCCCGTCTATTCACTCCCCTCTAGCCAGTCCAACCCGATCCAACAAGTGGTATCAGAGTCAAGGTCGCCGCAGAAGGACTAATCGCCGACTGCAGCAATTTCAAGAAAAATGGTTGGAGCCGTAATCTACCCGCCGAAGTTTGAGGGGGAGTTCGCGATGTGGAAGCGCCGAATGCAGGTATTTTTTAAAACTGATATTGAATTGCTAATAATTATGAAAAATGGTTTTTTAATTCCTAAAGACAACAACGGCAAGGATAAAGAAATAGAATCATGGACCAAGAAGGAGAAATCAGACTTTGAAGCAAATGGCAAAGCTGAATTTCATCTACTAGCTGTTCTTCCCCGCGCAAGAAGTTAACCGCATCGAAAATTACAACTCGGCAAAAGAGCTATGGGAGAAATTCCTAGAATTGCATGAAAGTACCTCAGAGCCAAAACTGAAGGCCACTTGGGACGAGTCCTCGTCAGAGGAATCAGAAGGTCAAGAATACGCGGGACTTGCGTTAATGGCAAATCATCAAGAAGGGAGCACTGATGAAGGGGGAGAGATGTCAGAAGAAACTGACGACGAAGAAAGAACCTCGCTTTTCGAAAGCGACCCGGTAAGTGAGGTCTGTTTTCTTCCTCATGATCAATTATATGCAGGAGTTAAAGCCTTACTTAAATCTAATTGTAGATTAGAAAAAGACAATTTGAAATTGAAAAATGAATTGGCACTTACTTTCTCTTCTGAAATTTTAAAAAATGAAAATAGTAATTTGAAAAACTTAGTGCAAAAATTAAAACTTGATATTGCACATTTACGCCAAAAGAAAAATAGCTTTCCTGATAATTTAAATTGGTATTTTAAAAATCATAAGGGTCAATTTAAAAATGTGCCCAAAAGCTATATTCCGCCTAAGTTTTTAATTAATCCTGTAGACAAGAACTTATTTTGGGTTCCTAAATTTGTATTAAATTGAATTTTTTTTGTTATTATATATGTGCGCATTTTTTTTCTAACAAAAATTATATAATTATTTTTTTATGCACAATTATGTTGTCTATCTACTGAAAATTCTTTTAAATTTTTTGAATATTTTTTTCTCTCAAAATTTAAAATTAAGAGTTTAGGGGGAAACTCATTATAATTTTTTTAAAAATTATTTTTTGAAGCAATTTTTCGAATTTTTTTAAAATTTATTCTTCAAAAACTCTTATGTGTTGGTTTGCCATTTTTGGACTTGATGAACGAATTTAAAACTCAAAATTTTTGTCCAAACTCATATTTCATCTTCAACTTTAACAAAAAAATATTTAGATTTTTTTAAATCTTTTTTTTACAAAAAAATGGAATTAACTTTGAAAAAAATATATCATTTTAAATTTAAAAAATCTGTGCCAATACGTTTTTTTTCACTTAGAAAATTTTTTATCGCACTCAAAAAAATTTCTTCCCTACTTATATTTCCCAATTTTTTGATGTGATCAAAGGGGGAGGAATAGTACTAAGTTAAGGGGTAGAATTTTAATTTACTTGAAATTTAAGTTTTTTTGAACTTAAACTGTTTACATTATTATGTATGTTTTTTTTATTTTGATTACCCTAATTTAACTCGGATTGATACACATCAAAAAGGGGGAGATTGTATGTACCCCTGGTTGATTTTGATGTGATCAACCGATTTAAGTTAGGTCCTGGTATGTTTAATCCCTCTGCTAAGTGTACAGGAGCTTAGGTACGGAGGAAGTCGAGCGTAAGACGTAGCGGACGAGAAGGATTGTGCAGGGAAGTGAGCCGACGGGCTCGGTACAATCCGAGGGACGCGGAAGCTGTGGAAGAGTACGCCGGTGGAGCGAGAAGGACGTGCGCGGTGTCCGAGGGACGAGAAGCCGGGAGGAAGGACGCTCGAGGGGCGAAAGGCCGGAGTCGGGTTCGGGTGAGCCTAACTCCGGTTGGCTGGAAATCACCCAGAAGATGAACCAAAAGACTGGTCAGTTTGACCAAGTCAAACCAAGCACCTGAAACAAAAATAATTTTATTTGTTGCTGTGAAGATTCGAACCAGCAACCTCGCCTACATATATCACCAATCTTACCGACTGGGATAAAGAAAAAATATGATTAAAGTTGTTGCGAGCAAATGATAAAGTTATTTATCTGTTGCGAGCAGAAGACAAAGTTATCTCTTAAAGGATAACTTTATCCTTTAATCAGATCCAATGGATGCAGTTTAATCCCATCCAAGATCAGCCATCCAGATTACATCCATGGATCAACGGCCAAGAGAAAATTCCTCAACAATCAACAATCCAGATTTATTCTCTTAGGCTATAAATAGGCTTAGAGTTTCAACCTTTTAATTCATTCAATTAATTCATTTCTTGTAAACTCTCTAAAAGTCTAGTGTGCTATTTTTGTAAGGCTTCTCCGCCATAAGGAGATTTTTATTGAGCGTCCACTGCCTTGGAAGCAACGTTCTCAGTTGCAACCAAGTTTCTTTTTTAAAGACGAGTGCCTCCACTTTTATAATTTTTTTTCCCGTCTATTCACTCCCCTCTAGCCAGTCCAACCCGATCCAACAACAGCTATCAGGGACATTTGAGGAGAAGTATGTTTGTCTTTATTTTCTTCGCCGATTGGAGGAAAGTTGGGGTTTGCTAGTTGCAATGGTCTTGAGGAGAAGATTATTTGTCTTTATCTTCTTTGTTGGTTGGAGGTAAGTAGTGTCTTCTTCTTCTTTGCCGGCTAATTAGGTTTAGGTTTTGCATCTTGGTTTTGAAGAAAATGTGCGCTACATTTATGTCGGGAGACGGTGATGGCTCGGATGCAAGTCACGTGAAAAAGAGAGGGGCACGGATGAGGAGTTTCTCTACTACGGATGCGCGCGACATGCATGAGATTTTGATGAAGGTATTTTCGTCATCTTATATGTGATTTGATAAATATAAATTTTAAGTATGTAATTTAGATATTTTTATAATTTTAACTTCGTGGTTTAATAAACAGTTAATTGGAGAAAACTCCTCAATCTCAAACTAGTCTTTGCATGCACTCCCCATTTGTTAAATTCTTTGCATTCACTCCCTGATGGATTAAGTATGACAGAGTGAAAATTCAGTATACATTGTAAAAATTTTAGTTTAAATTATTTGAGATTAAGTATTAATTTAAAAAATTTGAGTATATAGTTTCGGTGACCCCTCATGTGAAAATCATGATGTGGTGGATGTAACTTCACATACTCAAATTTTTAAATTTTATATTCAAATTTTTTCAAATAATACTTAATCTAAATCAATTCAAATTTAAATTTTTATATACTGAAATAATGTATACTCAAATTTTTTCAAATAATACTCAAATTTCTTAAATTGATACTTATCTCAAACAATTTATACTCAAATCTTTACGATGTATATTGAATTTTTACTCTTTTATACTGATAAAAAAATAACATACAAAATTATCTTGTCAATCTTATCAGGGAGTGCATATAAAAGAATTTTCAAATGGGAGACTGCATAAAGGTGAGTTTAAAATTGAGATTGGGGAGTTTTCTCAAATTTTCTCTTTAATAAATTAGAGAATTAAATATCGATGGGATAGAATGAAGGGAAATGATTTGAAGAGTGAATTTGGGAGAGTGAAAATTATAGTGAATGACGTGTAGTTAATGTGTATATGTTCGATCGTCGATCGGGCACCACCGGCGGCCTCTGATTGCCGTCCCGAATCAAACTATATCTTGGGAGGACGGTGAACTCGTCAGGATCGCCGGCAACGGTGAACCCATCGAAATCGACGGTCAATGAAGCGAGATCGCAATTGTGGCGATCCCCGACGGATTCACCGTACCCCCCAGGGTATAGTTTGGTTCGGGGCGGCGGCCAAAGGCCGCCGGTAGTATCCGATCGATGATCGGACGTCGGACATGTCATCGATTAATGATCAAAATTTTCACTAAGGTATTTATTTTTACTGTACGTGTTATTACTTAGAATGAATATCATAAATGGGATGGAGATCCAGATGTGAAATTCTGCCAAGTGTCCTCCTTACATGTACTGTTGAAAATTCTTGCCGCCGTACTATGTTGCACCTGATAAAACTTTTATATAAAAAATATTTAGTTGCTTTTATATTAATTCTGTCTTTTTTCCATAAGATGTTTACAATTCCATTTTAGAAATTTATGCATGTTGAATTTATTTGTGATGCTTGTGGTCGGCACCAAGTGACCAAGTGGATGTTTTTTTAAAAAATTTATTTATAATGTATTCAACTTTTTTAATATATTTATAATGTATTCAATTTTTTCTGATCGATGATTATGATAAATTAAAAAATATTTACGAAATAATTAAAATTTAAATCTTAATTATCCAATTAATTATTTAAAAGGTTTCTACTTAGCCGTCAATTGATTATTAGTTATTCCACTTTTACCTTTTTTACTGACAACTTTTACTTTTCATAGTAAACTCCGTCTACATAATAAATAGATTATTTCTGAGTTGTTTGATACTTCTTAAACAGTGGAGTTGACTTTTCTAGCAATTTATTTAGTTTGATAAATAGAAAATTTGACTCGGGTTTCATCTGGTGACCAGCGAAACGAAGGCGTCCAGCTCGGCACGCGACACTCCGCCGTCTTCAACCGCCGCCCGCACAGCTTCCCCCAGCGCCCTCGCCCGACGCCTCACACCCTCGCTTTCCTCCCCCACCATCACCCTCTTGATGGCCGCCGCGATCTCTTCCCGTCCCACCGCCTCGCTGCCTCCCCCCACAGCGACGCCCGCGCCGTGGTAGTCCACCACCAGCGCGGCGTTGGTGGGCTGGTCGGAGTGCATCGGACACGCCACCATCGGCACGCCAAAGCAGAGGCTCTCTGCGCACGAGTTCCACCCGCAGTGGCTGAAGAACGCCCTTGTTGCCCGGTGGGCCAGGATGTCCAGCTGCGGAGCCCACCCGCGCACCACCATTCCCCGCTCTCCCACCTTTTCTTCCCATTCCGCCTCCAGCTCCATCTTCCTGCCGTCGTCGCCCTCTTCCGCAGCGAATATGTCGCCCCTGTCGGCGTCTCTCAGCACCCACAGGAACCGCTGCTGGCTGAGCAGCAATCCCTGTGCCAGCTCCCTAACCTCCTCCGAGGACATCGCTGTCGTCGTTCCGAACGACACGTACACCACCGACGCTGGCGGTTGCTCGTCCAGCCAATTCAAACAGTCGTGGGAGCTCACTCTGTCGATACTAATAGTTCAAGACACCAATCAACTCAAAAGAAAGATTAAATAATCAAAGACAATCCAACAGTGCAAATCACTTACAGACGCTCGCCTGCGACGATGGCTAACGGACTCAGTGGGCCGATGGCAAACAGCTTCTTGCCGCAGTACGCGGTTTCTTGCGCAAGCATATCGAGGAACTTGCCCTCGAGCGCGCGACACGTATTGAGGAGCATCCCGGCGGCGTGAGCGATCCTGGAAGGGGTCCACTGCCGTCGGACGAAGGCCTCAAACTCCTCGGTGATCATGCCCTCCGAGGACGGGAGGGTGAGGCCGTGGTCACCGCTCAGCTCGAGTGCGGCGGAGGGTCGGGTGAAGAGGATCTGGAACAGGGCGGGGATGCAGTGGAAGACGTAGGACTCAGCGTTGGGAAGGGCGGCAGCCTCCTCGGCGGCGAAGGAAGCGAGCGGATCGTGGATGACAACGACGCGGCGGGAGGAAGCAGAGAGGGAGCGGAGGAGCGCGCCGACGGGGGCACGGAGGTGCTCGAAGGCGTCGAACAGGGGCTGGAGGTGGGCAGGGAACTTGGTGCCGGAGGGATCCGGGTGCGGGCTGCGGAAGGCAGGAATGGGGAGCTCGTGAAACGAGATGGCTTTGGAGAAGGAGGACCAGGCAGGGTGGAGGCGGGAGGTGGCCTGACGGACGTGCGTGGTGGTGGACGCGTAGTGGACGGCGAGTCCCCGGCGGGAGCAGAGGAAGAGTGAAAGGTGGAGGAGCTGCGCGAGGTGGCTTTGCGCCGGGAGCGGCACCATCACCACAGCCACTGTGCCGTCAACTTGCCCCTGGGATGCAGCTGTTTCCATCGGCGCCGGCGGCTGCTCTTCCTCCTAATTAATCAGTTGCTATATCAGACCGAATCCAACGGTGACATTTATAGTGATTTCATGGCATATCAAAGACAATTTGGGCAATTAAGACGGAAGCATTGCTCGGCCTCATCCATCAGTCTCTGTCAGTGCCTTCGTGGTTCGGCCGTTAGCTTCCAAAGAATCGCTTGGAGTGTTGCTGTGGCGGGATAGTCAAGATGATGGCATCGGACCTTGGTTCTCACTTCAAAGTGGGCCGGAGCGGGTGATGCAACATAATTTGGCAGTCTACGGGAAGCTTCGAAATGCGATATATTTGTATCAAAGTGGGTCCGAGTGGTTGAACACATAATTTGGCAGTCTAAGGAAAGCGTCGAAATGCCACATATATATATATATATATATATATATATATATATATATATATATATATATATATATATATATATATATATATATATATATATATATATATATATATATGAAAATGAAATCCTACGCGTTTTATCCAATGCACTTATACGCGCCCGTCTCCCAATCGATTATTAAATCAATTGTTGAGGTAAAAATGAGATAACCTTAATCGATCAAGAAATGTCTTAATCGATTTAGCGATGTCTTAATCAATTAAGATTACCTCAGACATATTACGACAGACGTGAATCGATTCACCAATCAATTTTGGGCGTTGTGTGATGATCATCGACGATCGGATTTCGACCCGAATTTAGTCTTGTTTCTCCTAGAATTCATCTTTCCCCCTGGGTTATAGTTTGAATGGCACCAGGCAATCGAAGATGCACAGGCGCCCTCAATCATGAGGCGCCTCCAATCGATTGGAGTCTATATAATCAATTGGTGAATCGATTGGGGTTGAATATTGCACACAATCACGCACATGAATGCCGCATAGGATATCAATTATATATATATATATATATATATATATATATATATATATATATATATATATATATATATATATATATATATATATATATATATATATATATTGGTTATAATAATTTTATTATATTTTAAAATAATATTAATCAAATCAAATTAATAAATATTTTTAATATAAAAATATTCTATGTATATTATTTTTAATTAAATTAAACTAAAATAATATATATATATATATATATATATTCTATTTATATTATTTTAATTAAATAAAACTAAAATTATATATATAGATAGTCTTGATTCCCTACTCATTGTCTGTGCAATTGATTTGGGATAAGATTGATTTAAGTTGACTAAGTTCAAATTCACTCAAGCTTAAGTTTTAATATTTGATCAATATGTATAAGAGAAGTTAAGTAGGTCAAGTTTTAGTAGATACTTGACGATGTCATAAATTCAACAGGGAAATTGAAAAAAGGAAAGTTCAAGTGGTCAAAGATTGACTCGACACTTGGTGATTAAAAGTTCAACGAGAAGGTTGGCAAGGAAAAATTGCAAACAGGTCAAGGAGGACCGAGCACTTGATGATCAAAAGTATAACGGGAATGTTGGTAAGGAAAAAGTCTAAGTGGGGCAAGGATGATTGGGCATTTGGTGATAAGAAGTTCAATGAAAAGGTTGACAAGAGAAAAGTTCAAGTGGGTGCAGGAGGGTCAGACACTTGGTGATCTGAAGTTCAATGGAAAGATGGAAAGCGAAAAGGTCCAAGGGAGTCAAGGAAGGCGGGACACTTGGTGATCGGAAGTCCAATGGCAAGTTGGAAAGCGAAAAAGTCTTAGTAGGTTAAGGAAGATCAGACACATGGTGATTTTCTTCCAATGGAAATGTTGGTGAGAAAGTCTAAGTGGGTCAGTAGTTGGCTGGACACTTGGTGGGAAAGTCCAAGTAGATCAATAGTTGATCGAAGACTTGGTGAGAAAGTCCTGGCAGATCATAGATGACCAAATACTAGGCAATAAGAATTCTCAATAGGCCACGAATGACTTGATGTTGAGCGGGAAAAGTCCCGATAGGTTGAGGCCAACCGAATACCAAGAGAGACATGAATTTAGTTTAGAAAAGGCTGAATTTAGGGTTACTAGTTGATTGGCAAGAGGTGGCAATTGATTGGTAAACCCTAAACTCAAATTCAGGATTTAAGTTTGGATAATCAATTGGTGTAATGGATTGAGGTAATCAATTGGAGGCTTCAAAATCAATTGGTCAATCGATTATCCTAAGGTCGATCGATTGAGGTAATTGATTGGCTGACTTTGATCAACGAACTGAAGACCTTGTAATTGAAAAGGGCAATTGATTGAGAGGCTAAGCCAATCGATTAGGCTAATCGATTGAGAGTGTTTTTTGCAAGAATAAAAAACCTTGGAATCGATTAGGCCAATCGATTATAAGCTATCAATCGATTGGTATAACTCACCAATTGATTAGTAGGCGAAAAAGAGTTAGTCTGTAAGTTTTAACGATCGAATCTGACATCGCAATCGATTGGGATATGGCTAATTGATTGGAAGGCATTTTGCAACCAGAAAGCAACCCTAGAAAAAGGAATTTCATGAAAATTTGAAGTAGCCATCTCTTGAGGGTTTGGAGAAGAGGTGTTATTGTATTTCCTACCATCAAGTGACAATCCAAAGCAAGAAAAGAACAAACAAAGAAATGTTCATTGTTGTAAAGTTATTTTCGATTTCATTTGTAATTATGTTTTCTTTTTCTTGTGCTCAAGATTGTATGAGGCTTCTCCGCCTTCGGAAGGTTTCCAAGAAGGAGGTGTTCATAGTGGATGCTGTGAGTGAGGAGTGGACCCTTAGATTATTTACCTTAAGGAGGTGTATTTCAAATAAAATCCAAGTGTAAGCATGCGATCTCCAAGTTTGAATTGATGTTCCGCTATGCATTCAACAACGAGCACAACGATTACGAGAAGCGATTAAAGTTATTCACTCCCTCTAACTTAAAATTGGCTAATGGAAACTCAAATGGTTAAACTATACACAAAAAATAAATAGGTGGAATTTCAAAGTGAAATGAGTGAGAGTTATGATTATCATGTGTAACAAACATCTATAGGAGTTGAATTAGTGGTTTACCATGTGATGAATTTTTAATGTTGTTCTTCCTCTAAACCAAGGGTCCTCACACATGACAAACAAAGAAACTACATATCCCATAGCTATAGAAAATTTAAGTTCGAAGACATTCCATACAAGCATATGTTAGTTTTTTTTTTGTATCAAGCAAGTGTTTCATTTGCCTAATAAATATATATTCAAACGATTAGAGCTGTCAATTTGGGTTGGGCCCGTCGGGTTGGCCCGCCCCGCCAATCAATTTAAGCGGGTTGGGTTAGAGTTTAAGCAACCCAAGCCCGCCGCGGGTCAACCCGCTTAGGCCCGCGACCCGCACGGGTCGGCCCGCGATGGGCTTGGGTTGGCCCGCGGGTTGAGAATCACATGTTAGTTAAGTTTTATGACAATTTATTATCTTTCTTTGTTATTATTTTGAAATAAAAAATAATATTTTTCATCACATGAGTACTCGTTTGTATTCATTTATATTTAAAAAATATATTTCTTAACATATTTGATTGATGAAATCTAAATATATGAATTTTTTTAATTTTTTAAAAATATTTTGATGGGCCCGCGGGTTGGCCCGCCTAACCCACAGCCCGTCTTGGATTGGGTTGGGTTGGGGATTTTTCAACCCGCCTAGATGACAGGTCGACCCGCCCCGCCCCGCCAAATGGCCGGCCCGCCATGGGCCGACCCGCCCCGCCACGGGTTAACCCGTTTGACAGCTCTGCAAACGATGGGCACAAGATATAAAGGTTGGAGCAATATATGCTTCGAGGAAGCAAAATTTCGTTGATGATTCACAAATGTTTTTAATGTCAAGACACTCGAGATTATCCTATAAAGCTTTAGTATTAATTTATGGTGCATCTTTGAAGAATGAGGGGATAAACTTCTTAGATGAACAATTCAATTTGTATCTATAACAAAATTCAAGAGATGAACATTAGTAGAAAATATGATATTAAAAGTTAAAGCAAGAAATCCATGGATGGGACCTTGTTTATTCTTAATCCTTCATCAGTAAGAACAAAGAGATGTGGGAAGAGATTGAAATCATCAAAGGAGAAGTCAATTCAAAGTCCCGACTATATCGTTGATGTGACCATCGAGATGTGTCAAAAGATAAACATAATTATCCAATTTTGCAACAAGGGTATGTGTCGACTAATTTTGTATTTGTGTTATATTTTGTATGCAAACTAATTAATTTAATTAAATTTTATAAATATGACAATACGTAGATTGCCTGATCAACTATAGATATCATTATGATAGTGATGACGATATATATGAAGAAGATTTGACATCTATAGCTCGTACTATCAATTTCATTTTATTAAATTATAATAGTTGAATAAGGAATTGAAGTTAATATTATCTTTATTGTTGCATATTCTAATAAGATACGCTTGGATGAATGAAGGTTTAACAAATAACCACAACTTATTTGGAGGTGTATTGGTCGAGTTCCCATATATTACTTTGTTATATTGGAGTCTATACATTTATTGGGGAGATCCCTTGAGTAGTTTTATTATGGCTAGTGCGGTTGTGTTTAATTAACTATAACTATTAGAATTAGTTACTAATATCAATTGCCTAAATTATTTGGGTAATCATTTATATACTTTCTTATACAATTAGTGTCATTTGTTTCGTTGTTTGATCATGATGGTTCTTTCGAATATTTGTTCTATGGCTGTGATTTACTATTTAAATATCTTTAGTTTGTAAAAGCTATGAACCACGTTATAGCATCTACAACTTCAAACTTGTGTGGTAGCAGCTACAAACCCGTAGTTGCTATAACGTGTTTATACAAGGTTGCAAATCACATTGTAGTAGTTACTATTTTATAGTTGCTACAATCTCAAACTTGTGTTGTAGTAGCTACAAACTTGTAGCTGCTACAATGTCTATGTATAAGGTTGCGAACCATATTGTAGCATCTATTGTTTACGCACCCACAATTGCTACAACGTATCTGTACAAGGTTTCGAACCATATTGTAGTAATTATTCCTTTGTAGTTGCTGCAACCTCAAACTTGTGTTGTAGCAACAATGAACCCGTAGCTGTTACAATGTATCTGTATAAGATTGCGAACCACGTTGTAGCATCTACTATTTTATAGCTGCTACAACCTCAACCTAGTGTTGTAATAACTATAGAACCGTAGCCGCTACAATGTGTCTGTATAAGGTTACAAATCATGATGTAGCAACTATTATTTCATAGCTGCTACAACCTCAAACTTATGTTGTAGCAACTATGGACGTGTAGTTGCTACAATGTGCATGTCTGTATAAGGTTGTGAATCGCATTATAGCAACTGCTTTTTCATAGTTGCTACACCCTCAAACTTGTGTTATAGCAACTACGGATTCATAGGTGCTACAATCTCTTTGTACAAGGCTAAGATAAAACTTAATACACACCATTCAACATTAAAAGTAAAAGATCTTTGACATACAAAAGATGGCTCAAAATAGTCGTTATAACATAAATAAAAGGAAGATCAACAAAATATTACTAAGGCCTTTCCAGTTGATCAATGGCCTTTTTTAGAGTTGCATGGGGTTTTCCCAGCGTTTAAGGGAAATTTTCAACTCCTTCACCGCTTGATCCCACTGAGGATTTGTTGGTTCCAAAGGCCTTGGTTTTAGGTTGTTCGGAGGTACGGAGGGGGAAGAGTCTTCCCAAGACACGATAGAAGTGTTAGAACTCAAATCATTAAGCATTATTAGGTGACCAAATGGTCTTGTTTTCTATTGACACAAACGTGCCATGATTTGTGAAGAGTCTTCGGCCATGATCTGAAAGTGAAGGGCCAACATACGATAGGATACCATCTTTATAATGGTGTGAAGCTCATCAATTCCAGATTGAGTGATGATAGGGAGAGTGAATTTGGGAGAGTGAATGGGAGAGTGAATGACGTGGCAGTTATTGTATACACGTCCGATCGACGATCGGACACCACCGGCGGCCTTCGGCCGCCGCACCGAACCAAACTATACCCTGGGGGGCACGGTGAACCCGTCGGAGATCGCCACAATTGCGATCTCGCATCATTGACCGTCGATTTCGATGGGTTCACCGTTGCCGGCCATCCTGACGAGTTCACCGTCCTCCCAATGTATAGTTTGATTCGGGACGACAATCAGAGGCCGCCGGTGGTGTCCGATCGTCGATCGGACGTGTTTACAATAATTGGACGTCATTCACTCTCCCATTCACTCTCCCAAATTCACTCTACCAATCATTACTCTTCCAGATTTATAGCTGATTAAATGGAAGAAAGAAGATGGTGAAATTTAATTCAGAGAATTAAAACATCTTTTTCAGAGTGATAGCCCTTAAAATGCAAGGGAGAAGTTAGTTAAATTTAATTAATCAAGACCATGTTGTAGCAGCTACGAACATCGTAGCTACTATAATGTAATTAAAAAAAAAATCATGGCCAAATTATAATAGTTACGATTCCATAGTTGCCATAACATAGACTTAATGTTGTAGCAACTATGGACATCATGGCTACTATAACGTGATTGAAAAAATCATGGCCACATTGTAAAGCTAAGGTTTCGTAGCTCCTACAACACAGATTTACTGTTGTAGCAACTACAGACTCGTAGCTACTACAACGTAATTCAAAAATCATGTCTACATCCATAGCTGCTACAACAGATTTAACATTGTAGCAGCTACGAGCTCGTAGCCTATAATGTTATTAAAAAATCATGAGCACGTTGAAGCAGCTACAATTTCGTAGTTACTACAAATCGACTTAATGTTGTAGCAGTTATGGACTCATAGTTGCTACGATGTGATTGTACAATACATACATAAACTTTGATACAACCAAATCAATATCATGTGAGCAATATCATATCCCACTTTTTTTAATACAAATATACAATTTGAATTTTTTTCAATGATCTTATATAGACAACAACATCACACTTGCACCTTTCAATCTTTATCTATCATAATTTTATGTGCAACTCTAAATCTATAAACTTTCATTTCAGTTGGTTTGAATTCAATTGATCTTTGAAACATCAAACTCTCAGTATAGTGCATCACAACAAAAAAAAACACAATCTAACTTGTATGATAATTTTTTTTAACTTGTAAGAATCTAATTGCAATCAAGAATATGATACATAAAACAAATACTTATGATTTTCTTTGTGTGGAAGATTTTACATGAATCATTTCAAACTCTCTATCGGAAATAGGTGCTAAACCTCGATGTCATTTATGATAGTATGACAAGTTGAGACTTATAAGAAACTTCACTTACATATAAATGACATCAGTAATTAATACATATCTAAAGCTTATTGTAATAGAATATAAAACTTAATACTTACGGTTTTTTCAAAAATAGAAGTGTAATTTTTTCTAGCACCAAGAGGGTCATAATGAATTAGTTGACCTTCATCCAGGTCTATGACCATTAGATGGATATAGTCTCAACAATAGTTTCAGAAGTATACATAACTATAATAATAAAAGATTGTACGTACCAGAAATCAGTCTATCATGATTATAATAGGACTCGTACTATACGAGCAAGTGCAGGGTCATCAAACCACACAAAAAGTATATCTTGTATGTGCATGTCAAACAAGTGTAGCAAGTAAATGCAGCAAACACAATCAAATGCACAAATGCATCATATGCATATGATGCAATGTCATGGTCACTCCCTAACACCAGTCAAGCCACCGAGACATGCGATAATGTGTCGGCCGAGTAGGTAGAGTTGTGACACTATCCGCACTCTGCCATCACTGCTCCTGAGTAACCGAGTGGACATGATGCTGGTGGAGCTCTCGCTCCGCCCCATGTACATATAGGCGAGATATCTCTCTCATCTTCTCTGGTCTATGGGAAGAGAAGGGATCCCTACCTGATACCACGCTCCAAACTCGCTACCCATGAGCGGTTGAGCGGAGCGGTACAGAGCAAATGCACATACCCAACGGTATTCATTAACCCATGAGTGGTCATCTGTGCATATCATGTGCCGGTAGACGATAGGCTCAACCACAAGAAAGTCGCTGATCGCCGGCATGCAACAGTGCATGTATGGTGCATAACTCTAACACATGCAACCCCTATCAGGTCATCAACACGTAACTCTCAACCTATCATGCACAAGTCGTAAACATGTATCATAACCCAATCATCCTATATCCAGACACACGTGCAAGTATGACTAGAACCAATTAATGCAACCACACAGTAGTGAGCTATGTTATATCTACATACTCATGCTCATACCAATGCTAGACAGAATCAGATAATAAAAACATGAGATTGTATAGAAAGGAAATTTAGATCATATCCAAGGTCAAGCATAAGTATCAAGCAGGATAGCAAAACGATAGTTGATAAAGGTAACTATCAGCCTACTACATAAATAACAAATATTCATGTATAAAAGATAAAATAATCTACAGAATACAAGCAAGAAGTACCTGTTAGGACCGGTAGGAGAGATAGAGGGGGTGATTAGCTTCGATCTTTGCTCATTGTAGATTTGTTGCGGCGGAAGACTTGAGCAACGCTAACACTTTGAGTTTACTTGGTATCCACCTCCTTGAGGTGACTAATCCAAGGATCCGCTCTCCTCACTCTCTCATACACTATAAAAGACCTCCTTCTTGAGGTGGAGAAACCTCTTACAAGCTTACAAGAAGATACAACAAGAAACTCAAGCAAATACAATAGAAATCTTACAAGATTTACACAACTTAGCTCTCTTTGCTTTTCTTGCTATCTTCAAGCTTGGAATCACCTCTTAATCCTTGGAAATGCAACAACACTAAGCTCCAAGGCCTCACTTGAAATGGCAATGAAGAAGGAGGAAGAGTTGCGCGAGCCTTGAGCTTCAAACCTGCGTAAAAACTCTATATATCCGACGCCTAGGGTTCCTAATCGATTACCCAATCGATTACCATGTCAGACTTAGTCGTTCAACGGCTATTTCTTAATCGATTGCAGAGTCGATTCAGTACCTTTCTTTGCTCTCGCGCAAAACTGCTATAATTGATTGCCCAATCAATTACCGGACACCTTAATCGATTAACCAATCGATTAAGAGAAGACTGAATTGATTACCCAATTGATTCAGCCAACTTCTGTTCTCGCAACTCATTTCTCTCAATCGATTACCCAATCGATTACAGTTCGTCTTAATTAATTACCCAATTGATTACAGTTCATCTTAATCAATTACCCAATTGATTACGGTCCGCTCTAATCAATTACCCAATTGATTAAGAGTCTTTCTGTTCTTGCGAGACAATAACCCAATTGATTTCTCAACCCTAACTTGCTTAGCTCAAGTCTAGGGTTCTTTTACCTAACCCCGGTCAACCGTGACCTAGTAGGACTTCCTCACCAAGTATCCGATCATCCCTTTGATCGACTTAGATTTTTTCTTGCCTAATTCCCAACTAGGACTTAACCTAGTTCCCAACTAGGTTTGCCTAACGCTCGAGTTAGGTCTAGTCTCTCGGTAGACTTCCACCTGCCAACGTGCGATCTCCCCGATCCACCTGGACATCACCTAGTCCCACTAGGTTTTTTCCCATGCTAGCGTACGATCTCCCTGATCCACCTGGACTTCACCTAGTCCCACTAGGTGTGCCTAGTCCCACTAGGTCTTTTCCAGTCAACCTTAACCCACTTGACTCACACGATATTCAAACATCATACGATATTCAAACATCATTATCAAACATCAAAACATCCAACCTTAAGCTTACCAAGCTTACCAGACATAAGCTCACCCGAGCCTAGTCAAACTAGATCAATCCTGACCTAACAAAGATTGCACCAACAATACCCACCTCCAAAATGTAGAAATCTGTATCAAAGGAGAAAAGAACCACCCGCCAATAATCCAACCAACTCAGTGTCTTGTATCAACAGGGCTAAATGAGCTACCTGAGTTAATTAGGATTAACCCTAGTTTTCCCATTCATTTAATTAGTCTTTATTAAATGTTTACACCTAATCAAGTTGATTTATTTAGATTAGGTTTCAAATTTAGGGTTTGTCTACATTTAACCCAAGTAAGCATGCTACCATCAGTTTAACCGGATCATTAAACATACCAGATCCAAATAAACATCATCCTAACCTTAACATCCCATGGTCATGAGCTTTACAAGCTCACAAGGTCCATCTACCACCTTACAAGTCTAGGATAAAATACAACCAACTACCCAAATCAACTATCCAAATCACACTCCAAAAATAGAACAACATGAAGCAAGCCTACGACAAAGATCTAAACAGACCATATCCTATCAACATGATCAGAGACACTAGAACAACCTACCACAAGACAAATTCAAGAACACCAATTAATTAATCCCTCAGCCACAGTTCATGATCCAAGATCAAATTCTGAAATCACAATTCGCATCTAGGATCACATAGCTACTCGGCATAATAGATTTGTCAAGAATTCAATCCAAATACGGTCACCAATCTCTGAAACAACCCTACAGGCACAATTAGCACAGCATTTACCTGAGGTGTGCGCCGACAAGCTTAGCCCAGATCAACTTAATGATTACAGTTGCAGGAGAAACCTATATATCGACCGATCTTGGATGTAGTCCCACCTTAGGAGCGCAATCTACCCGCAACCCACCATGAATCCATAGAAGAAGCTATAAGTAGGGCTTGGTTAGGGCTCGACATGCATCCAAATATGGTGGCCATAAGCGAACAGGGAAACACATGAATCAGAGTCCAGCCATGTACTCACCCAAAATTTGGAGATGGCCCTGAAGTTGTAGGCTCTGACGATGCTACTGGATTCCAAAAGATTTGCCTGCCTTTCCCCCAATCTGAGATCTAACTGGTGCGTTCTGGAGAAAAGGAGAAAGGAGGAATCAGATAAGGGTCGATGGTGATGAGCGCAGAGCGGCGTCGACCAGGATCACTGATATGGAGCCGATCTCTTGCGAAGGAAGAGAGGAGTGGCTTCGGAGACGAAGGAGAGGGGAAATGACGTCGGGCGTGTTGGGGCAATCTATAGTCCGGAGTGACCATGTATTTTGATGTTTGGGCAAAGGGTTTAAGTTAGGTTTACCCTTGTATGTTTGATATGTGTATGTGAGTGTGCAAGGATTGCAGGTTACACATATTGACTTAGCTAGACGACTTTGGTATGGTGAAGGGTGGCATGGAGGCAAGTCGTGGGCTTGCGTGCACCCGAGGGACCATGGATAGCAGGGACGATGAGCCGAGGGGCATGGACTTCGAGGCATGCGTGAAGGATGGCATGGAGGCAAGTTGGAGGCTTGTGTGCGCATCCGAGGGACGGGAGCCAAGGAAGAAGAGGGTGCGAAGGCAACAGTCGAGGCTGCTAGTGAAGAGTCAGCTGAGTCGTGAGGGTACGAGTGCTGAGGGAATATACTCGGGAAAATCCTAAGGGTCGAGTGCTGAGGGAATTGTACTCGGGGATGAAACCTAGGTAGGGCAGTCGACTGGTGTTCTGGCAGTCGACTGGTAAACCCCACAGAAAGATCAGTCGACTGCTATGGGAGCAGCCGACTGGTAAGTAGCCAAAATTTGAACATTGAGTTGCAACGGTCGAATTTGAGTGGGGACAGTTGACTGCCCTGGGAGCAGTCAACTGGTGGCGACGGTTTCAGCTTAGAGTTCTATTTAAGAGAACTCGATTTGGGCTGGGAGCTCTTGACGAAATGAGCTTGGTTAGAGCTCATTAGTAGTCTCAGTGCTCAGATAGTGTATTCAAGGTTGTGGTGAGGTTTCTCCCCTCATAAGGAGCTACACGAGCTAGCCGAAGGGCATCCGGGGAGTGATCAGCCGAAAGATCAAGGGATCGTCCACCTCACGGACTGTCGTGGAGTAGGAGTTTTCATCTCCGAATCACGTAAATAGGTTTGTTAGCGTTTGTTTGTGTTTATTGTTATTATTTCCGTTTGCGCGCTAACCTTATAGGAAGAACAAACCGAGAAATTGCTATTCACCCCCCCCTTTAGTAAACCGACACGATCTAACAAGTGGTATCAGAGCCGGATCGCTCGTTGATAAGTACCATTTTATTGATTATTTTAGTTGCTAAAATCCATGTTTGACCCATATTTTTCTTGCTTAATTGTGAAATTACCCTAGGTTTTAGAACTTGCTTTTATTTTGGACTTAATTGCAAATCTGTACATATTTGGATTATTTGGCCACTAAATTTTTGATCTATTTTTGTAGGCATGAAAGGTTCATGGACCTAGGGCATATTGGGTCAAACTTGAGTCGGAAGAGGACCCAGATCGAGTTATCAAGCTTCGGATTAATCTGGGCCGTCCGATTCAAAAGCGGCTAGATCTGAGCCATCCGGGACCATCTGTAGCAATCCGAGCTAAGGTTAGGGTTGATCAAGCACTCTGATCAAGATCTGAAGGTTTCATCCCAATCAGAGGTCATTCAACCGTTGGATCAAGCTCGGAGGGTTCTAGATCGTCCATTCAAAGATTAGGTTGATCTGGACCATTTGTTGAAAATCTGGAGGATCTGAGCTACCACGAGGCAGATCCTGACCCCTGATCATCATCATTAAAGTTTGGATTAAATCAGAGCAAGATCAGCCGTTGGATTGAGTTAGAGAAATCTGGGTCGTCCATTATTAAGTACTTAAGCAAATTTTCCCAGCACTTCTCCTCGTCGCGTCTTCGCCGCAACAGTGCCCTCTTCATCGAGTTCTTCGTTTTCTTTGCAATTTTCTTAGTTTTGAAGGTGTGACCACCTCAATCTCTACCTTGGATCAAAATCTGAGTCATTGGGGATAGTTTCCTTGGAGAATTCAGCTCAAATTGCGCCGGAAAAGGGCTGTTTGAGGGTTTCGGCAGCACAGCAATCCAGTCACTTGTATCTCTTCCGTGAGCCATTTCCGATCATCTGAGCCGGCTATAGGGGTTCTCAGGTGAGCTCAGATGATCCTCGAATCATCATCGCAACCCCCATCAACTGAGGCCGAGGAGATTGGATTGAATTTCCAGCTGCGTGCAATTTGAGCAGAGTTGATCGATTGAAGCTGCTTTCCACTGATTTGCTGAGCTTAGGGGTTCGAGGCCAGCCTTTGCGTGACGAACAAGGAGATTTTGAGCTCGGGAAGGAATTGAGGATTAGTTTTGTAGCTAATTTCTTGTTTTAGCTGCACTTTCCATTTCTGCTTCTTGCTTCATTACTGTCTCTGTTTCAAAATGTTTAACTTAGTTTACTGAAATGTTTCTGCTGTAATTAGGTTTCAACTCTCAAGTTTGCAAGTAGTAGCTAAGTAGTTTGCTAATGAGAAATTGTAATTAACTTAGTTTGCTTAGCATTAATTTCATTTCTGCACTTAGTTGGTAGCTGAATTTTGTTCCTGCGTATCAATCTTTTTTCCAGCTGTAGCAGTTGCTTAGTTTACTCTTTTGCAATGTTTTGACCTTAAGTAGTGTTTGAAGTTTGCCTTCTTATTAGTTGGATTTTGAGTATGGTAAATAATTGCACTTAGACTAGCTAATTCTGCTCTCAACTCAGTCTGAAATCAGTTTTCAGACTGCGTTCCAGATTTCTCCTGTTTGCGTATCAGTTGTTTCTGCGTGCCATGTTTGTTTCTGATTTTTGCAGTTTCTTGCGAATTCAGTTTGTGTCTAATTTGGATGCCTACAATTTCAGACAACATTTAGTTAGCTAATGCATTTGATTTAAGTTTGTTTAGCTTTCAGTTCAAATTCTGCAGTTAAGTTTCGGCTAGCTGTTTATAAGTCTCCATTTCACTCAGCAGTTCAGTTTTAGTTTGCATTGTATCAATTCAATGTTCCTGAAGTTTGAATCAAGGGAACTTTAGTTTTTCCGAGTCTCATTGGAACCATAGATTGTGCATTCGAATTTAGACTGTTTTGTTGTGTTTGTGCTGCATTTGAAGTGTTCCCTGAAATTCTGCATTATCCCTGCATTTTCTGTTCTGAACTTTTTTGCACTTCGAATATGGTTTTCTTCTTTTTCAGCCTTGAGTTTCAACTGACTGGTAGCTTACTTTCTCGAGCTGAGTAATGATGTGCATTTCTGAATTTGATAGATTCTAGTATTGTGTTTAGCATCAGTTCGTGCATATCAATCTTTTCCTTTTGCATGCCATGTTTGTATCAAGTTGGGATTCCATGTCACGACTTGTAGCATAGTAATTCATTCTATATCAGTTTGGTTTGCAAGCTCTGCGCATTTGCTTTAGTTGATTTGAGTTGTCCATTGATTGAGTCCATTAGTGAAATTGTCTAGTTCAACTTCATTTAGTCAAGTTTCCTTTCTTTCATTGCCCTTCCCATTTCTAATTGATACCAAACCCCATATTTTATTTAAAACCCAAAATTAACCAACGACACATAAATACAAGCTCGAATCACACAACATCAACTAGTCCCGAGGAAAAATACGACTTGTGGCCCCTTTACTACATTTTCATATTTTGATTGCAAAAAGGGTTTCCAGCTTTTCATTTAAATATTTTAAATTTGAGGACCCATACATTTCGTGACAGCCTATTTTCGTGGCGATCAAATTTTTGGCGCCGTTGCCGGGGAACTACTAGTTGATTTGTTTGATTTTTGCATGTGCATTTATTTCATATCTTTCTTGATTTATTTTTGTGCTTATTGCTATATCTGGTAATTTGATTTTATTTGTTTTATCTCTTTATCTACTTTTACTGCGATTTGTTTTGGTTTTATGACCAGGTCTACAGGTGGTGATCTTGAAGAATTTGACCCTGAGATTGAGAGGACTTTCAGAGCCAGGAGGAGCCAAGGGATTCTTTCAGAGACTACAGATATCCCTCCTATACAGACTATTCTCACTCAGTCAGGCAGTATCATGGCAGACCACCAGAAGACTATGAAGGAACTCGCAGCACCAGATGCTTTATTTCAGTACTCCAGCATTGCCTATCCAGAGCTGGCTGGAGATTTTGAGCTCAGATCTGGACTCATCCATTTGCTGCCCAAGTTTCAAGGATTATCTGGAGAGGATCCAAATAGACACCTGCATGAATTCCATGTTGTATGCTCTACTATGAAGCCTCAGGGCATTTCTGAAGAAGATATCAAGCTGAGAGTGTAACGACCCAGAAAATTTTCTTAATATTTCTTTAAAATATCAAGCATGTCTAGATAATTTTCCGAGGGACCTAAAAATATTAACACGAATTTTAACCTAGAAATCCATGCTTTTCCATTTAAATTGGGGAAATAGGCACTAATGGGCCTTATATGGGCTTTCTAGTACCATAATTATTGGTGAATTTTAGGTAAAAATTTATAGAAATATAAAGGGATTTTAATGAGAAATATTAACATAATTATGGGGGAATTTTTAGGAGAATTTCGAAATAATAGAAAAATAAAATAAAAATAAAAGGGAAAATTAATGCATGCACCAAGGATTAAACCTTGGACCTCTTGTACAACCATGCATGCTCTAACCAATTCACCTAGCAAGGGAGTGCTATGAGGAAATGAAGTGGATTATGGTTAAGGCTTAGGGAAAATGAAGAGTCACCAAGGGAAGAGACACCATGACTCTTCACTTACCCTCCTTAATGTGTTATAAAGAGGGGGAATGGGAGTTACTTTCTTCCTTCCATCAAGTCCACCTTTCTTCTTCCTCATTCTAGCCGAAATCCCAAGAAGGGATTCTCCCTTGGAAAAGGTTCACCTAAGGCTCCATCTCCAAGATCTAAGGCTTTTACAAGGGTACAAAGGCTAGGGGTGGTTAAGAGGCAACAAGATCTTCATCATTCTCCCAAATCTAAGGTCTATAATCAAGATCAACCAAGGTAAGACTCCCTCACCTGTGGTATAATAGTTCCCTTTGATTTTTAGCATAATATAAAGTTGATTTTGGTTTGATGTTGAGGAAAAAATCATGTTTTGGACCCCTATAGTATTCGGCCACCATGGGTTTTGGGTCCATGATGATGTTAAAAATCTTAATCATGCTTTCTAATGTGTGCTCATGATGTTTAGAGAATAAGTATAATTTTTGGAAATTTTTGGAGTACCCTAAGACCCTTTAGGGTTTGGGACCATTATAAGGATTCCATGGCTAGGGTTGGATTTATCCCTTCAATCATGTATATTGTGTACCCTTATGATACAAGGGGAGGATGAAGGGATTTATGTGAATTTTTACAAGGTCTTGTGACCCTAAGGGTTTCGGCCAAGAAGGTTCTAGGGCAAGGAGTTAGGGTTTACCTCAAGTAAGGACCCTAATGACTCCTATGGTATGGTATGGAAGGTGTTAGATGATTAATTGGAAATTTTATGAATTTATTCATGCACCCATGGCTCTTATATGTTTCGGCCAACCCTAGAAAAATAGGGCTAAAAGTTAGGGTAAACCCTAATCAGAGCCCTAATGGCTCCTTATGGCCTTAGATGTATTGTATGGTTGGTTCTTTTTCCTTATGCTACCTTACATGTCATTGAATGATGGAATCCCTCCCTTGTAGGTTTCGGCCAAGCATGGTCACTAGGGTTTGGGTGGAGTTAGGGTTTGAAGAATGATGGGTTATGCTTTATTATGAAGTATATATAAAGGTTCAAGCATGTGGTAGAAATTAAGTTACCTATAACCCTAACCTTAAGCACCATGTTTCATGAGTGTATGTTTGAATGACATGCTTAATAGGGTTTATTTATGAATGTCTTATGTTCTATGCCATGCACTTGGATAGTAGGTAGCATGTTTATGGAAGTCTTAACTATGCAAGCTTGGGATAGATATCATGCTTATGTATGAAATACAATGCTTATCTTATGGATCATGATCATGCATGCTCTATGGATTAGGATAAGGGTCTATGTAAACATGTCATATTCAATGAATATAATGCAATGCTTACCTTATATGCCATGATCATGCAAGCACTAGGGATAAGAATGATGTTTTAGGTAAGCATGCCATGTTTTATGAATGAAGATGCATGCCATGTTTTATGAATGAAGATGCATGCCATGTTTTATGAATAATGATGCATGCCATGTTTTATGAAAGAAGATGCATGCCATGTTTATGAATGAAAATAATGCTCATGCCTTCCAGGCATCATGATGCTATGCATTAAGTATGAACAATGAAAGGACAAGCATGTTTTAAGTCATGCTTCATGTAATAAGGTTATGCTATGTTTAAATATGCCATGAATGTCTTATGAATGATGAAGCATGTAAAGTATTTTACTTTATGAATGGGCTTGTACCGGACCGAAGTATGGGTCCAAGGGATGGGCACCTTAAGAACGCCCTGGTTCTGGACTACCGACTATGCTGTCCACGGTTCTGGCACTACCGAAGCTGTGCAACAGGGATGAGCACCTTAAGAACGCCTCGGTTCGGGGACTACCGACTATGTTGTCCTTACCCTATTAGGTCGAGGCTAGCTACCTCGTATTTACTTAGGGATGCACGCACATGATGTATGTATGTGGTACAAGCCGGGGACCCCAATGATGTGATGATTATGTTTAAGTATTTAAAAGTATGATTTTAAATGTTAAGTATCCTTATGTATATGCATTAGACTCATGCATTCATTCATGTTATGCATTCTGCCATGATAGTAATGTCTTATGCTTATGTTTCATGTCAAGAAAATATGCATGATAGTAAATGATTGATGCTTATGGTTATGTTAAGAGGATGCCATATGATATGATAGAAAGCATGCATATGTTTATACCATGTATCATGCCATGCTAGGAATGTTTATTATGTTTATGTTTATGCCATGTATCATGCCTTGCTAGAAATGTTTATTTATGTTTAGGTTTATGCCATGTATCATGTCATGCTAAGAATGTTTATTATGTTTATGTTCATGCCATGTCAAATATATGCTAAGTGATCCTAGATGCTTACGTTCTAAGTAGAGCACCAGGTATGTTAATGTTTCATGTGCTCATTATTAAGTGATGAATGGTTTTAGTGAGTAGGAAAGAGTTTTATTAAGCCTGTGTACTTATAGTCTTATTTCCTTATACCGCAGATCACGCAAGGGGACAGTAAGGAAGCAGCAGGAGGGCAAGAATGCATGTGTGTGGTAGTGACTTGACCAAGAAAACAATATGTTTACTCGTCTTATGCTAGAATTTTACGTTTGCTACTTAAGTACGTAAATGATGACTTATGTGACTCTATGACATGATGTTAAGTAAGACATGATATGATGCTAAGTATGAAGTTAATATGCCAAGTTCCCATGTCATCATGTTAGGAATGGTAGTAGGTGCATGTAGGTGTAAGTTTAAAGTTTTTTCGCTGCATTATGATGTCCACCTGCCCTCTCATGTTAACGTAACGCCGCTTTATAGAAAGAAAAAAAAACGGGCGTTACAGAGAGCTTTTCCCTTCACACTGACAGGAGCAGCAAAAGATTGGTTTTATTATCTACCTACTGGGCACGTGTCTAGTTGGATCTCTATGAAGAAAGCATTTTTGGAAAAATATTTCCCAGCCTCCAGAACAACAATAATTAGAAAAAACATCTGTGGCATTCAGCAAGTGGTGGGTGAGACGCTCTATGATTACTGGGAGAGATTCAATAAATTATGTTCAAGTTGCCCACAGCACCAGATCAGCAAGCGGCTTCTGATTCAGTATTTTTATGAGGGATTGTTGCAGATGGACAGAATTATGATAGATGCTGCAGCTAGAGGAGCCCTAGTGAACAAAACACCAGATCAAGCTAGGGAGCTCATTTCAAACATGGCTGAGAATTCACAACAATTTGGGAGCAGAGCAGTGACCACCAGAGGAGTGGGTGAAGTTCAGGTAGTTCCTACTGATCAAAAGGAGGTTAAGAATGCATTGATAGAGCTCACATCGGCGGTTAAGCAAATTGAACTAAACATGGCAAGGCAAAATTCAACTCCTTCAGTACCTCCACAGTCAAGCCAAGTGATGAGTGTGTGTGGCATTTGTGCTAGCCAAGAACACAATTCAGATTCATGTCCCACCCTCCAACAAGATGAGTCACTAGCGGTATTGGTCAGGGGACAATTTCAAGCAAGAAACAACCCTTACTCCTCTACTTATAACCCCGGTTGGAGGGATCATCCAAATCTGAGGTACGGGAACTCTTTCTGCCAACAAAACCCTCAAGCACAGCAATTGCAGCAGCCTCCACAGAATTTCTAGCAGCAACAGCAATTTCAGCCTTCGAATCCGAATTTTTAGCCTCCATTTCAGTCTAATTTTCAGCAAACTCAGCCCCTATTTCAGCCTCAATTCCAGCCATATCAACAAGGGCAGCAAGGTTATCAATCGTTTCAAACATTTCCACCTCAAAACCAACCATTTTTCCAACCCTCACAGCCCTATAATCAGAATTTCCAGCCTTACAATCAAGGGTTTCAGCCTATGCAAAATCAGCCCTCACAACAGAATTTTTCACTTCAAAATCAGAACTTTCAAGGCTACAACTCCCAGCAAGGTTTCCAAGCATGTCATCCCTCTAATCAGCCACTTCAACAGCAAATTTCACCCTCCTATCAGCCCCAACAGCCACATTTTCAAGGTTCTCAGCAAGTTCAACAATTTCAGCCTACAACTTCACCATTTCAAGGTCAGTCAAGGAACTATGCTAACCAAGGAGGCTATGGGAGCTCAAGTGGAGGAAATGCGCAGCAACAACAAATGATGGAGATTCTACAACAACTTCAACAACAACAACAAAACCTTGAGAGGCAAATGGGTCAATTGGCTAGTGGGATTAATCAAAGTAAAGCTCAAGGATCAAGTCAATTGCCTTCCCAAACTGTTCCTAATCCTAAAGGAAATGTGAGTGTTATTACTTTGAGGAGTGGGAAGGTTACATCATCTCAAAATGGTCCAAGAGCTGAAATTTCAGAAAACCGGACAGCACCTTCAATTCCAGCTCAAACAGCCACCACACCGCAAGGGACAGCTCAAAACAGCCATGAAACAACTTCAAATTCAGTTGGTTCCACCCCTAGCCCGTTCCCAACTCCTTCCTCAAGTAATCCTCCTATTTTGGTGGAAAACGGAGAAGAAATCAGTGCCGAAG
Organism: Boesenbergia rotunda; assembly: GCA_024364735.1. NCBI lineage: Eukaryota > Viridiplantae > Streptophyta > Magnoliopsida > Zingiberales > Zingiberaceae > Boesenbergia > Boesenbergia rotunda. The sequence goes on along the minus strand of JAGFNQ010000819.1, from coordinate 296,019 downwards.
CCGATTTTACAGTCACCACACCGCAAGGGACAACCACTAAAATTTCAGCCTCTCTACTTCCGGCCAAAGAAGATGAAATGAGGGTTCCTTTACCCTTTCCACAGCGGAAAACACAAGCTAAAAGACAAGTGGAGGAGGAGAAGGCTAAGGAATTCAATGAGCTAGTGGAACTTTTCAGTAAAGTAGAGATCAATGTACCTTTGTTGACCATGATCAAACAAATTCCAAAGTATGCTAAGTTTTTGAAAGATCTTTGTGTTCATAAAAAGAAACTTAAGGAAAATGAGTTGGTCAGCTTTGGGAAGAATATTTCAGCGCTTATCCACTCCATTCCTCAGAAGTGTGAAGACCCAGGGGTATTTACTGTTTCTTGTGAGATAGGGAGCACCACATTCCACGATGCTATGCTTGATTTAGGAGCTTCCATTAATGTGATGCCCAGGTCAGTATTTCAGATGCTCGGCATAAGCCCTTTACAGCCCACTGGTGTGGTGATACAGCTAGCAGACAGGAGCCAGACCCACCCAGCAGGTATGATTGAAGATGTTTTGGTGAAGGTAAAGGAGCTAATATTTCCTGCAGATTTTTATATTTTGGATATGGAAAGAGATTATCTGGCACACCGTTCTCCGCTTATTTTAGGAAGACCATTTCTGAAGACTGCGAGAACCAAAATTGATGTATATGCTGGTACACTTTCCATGGAGATCGGAGACACGGTGGTTCAGTTTAGCCTTTTCGATGCAATGAAACATCCGAGAGAGGATCACTCCATCATGAGCATGTATATTCTTGAGGAGCTGGAGCAGACAGAGTTAGAGGCTGAGGGATTTTTACCTGATTTTTCTGGAGGAGCTATTGATTCAGAGGAGGCTGAGAGAGTACTTACTGCTGAGACTGAGGATTTTTCAGACGCATTTCCAGCTGGAGAGGTTTTTCTAGGTGTAGGGGATTGCACAGAGCCCCAAGGATCACCTATTTCTGTTGAGATTCAAAGTGTAGGGGATTGCACAGAGCCCCGAGGATCACCTATTTCTACTGAGGAAGACCAGAGTGAACTGAAGCCACTACCAGGCCATTTGAAGTATGCGTACCTAGGAGAGGAGCAGACTTTTCCTGTGATTATTGCATAGCATTTGGAGTCAGAACAAGAAGAAAAATTATTGCAAGTCCTGAGGCACTACAAGAAGGCAATTGGGTGGACTTTATCAGATATACCAGGTATCAGCCCAGCTATCTGCATGCACAGGATATTTTTGGAAGATAATGTCGAACCTGTGAGGCAACCACAAAGGCGACTCAATCCACTTATTTTGGATGTTGTAAAGAAAGAGATGACTCGACTTCTACAGGCAGGTATCATTTACCCTATTTCTGACAGTCAGTGGGTTAGTCTTATTCATGTGGTGCCCAAGAAATCTGGAGTGACCGTGGTGGCGGATGAAAGCAATGAACTAGTGCCCATCAGAGTTAAGAATTCCTGGAGAGTCTGCATTGATTACAGGAAGCTCAACAAGGTCACAAGGAAAGATCACTTCCCTTTACCCTTCATTGATCAGATGCTTGAGAGACTGACAGGGAAGTCACATTATTGTTTCTTGGATGGATTTTCAGGCTATTTTTAGATTTACATAGATCCAGAGGACCAGGAGAAGACTACCTTCACTTGCCCCTTTGGCACTTTTGCCTACAGACGTATGCCCTTCGGACTCTGCAACGCACCCGGTACATTTCAGAGATGCATGGTAAGTATATTCGGTGAGTTGCTAGAGGACTGTATGGAGATATTCATGGATGATTTTTCAATTTATGGTACGTCTTTTGATTCATGCTTAGATAATTTGTCTAGGGTTTTACATCGTTGCATTGAAACTAACCTTGTTCTTAATTTTGAGAAATGCCACTTTATGGTAGAGCATGGGATTGTACTTGGACACATAGTCTCTCGAAAAGGTATTGAGGTAGATCCTGCGAAAATCAGTGTTATTTCTTCTTTATCTTACCCCGTATACGTACGGGATGTTCATGCTTTTCTTGGACATGCAGGATTTTACCGCAGATTTATTAGAGACTTCAGCTTGATAGCTCGACCCTTGACACGACTTTTGCAGAAAGATGTTGAGTTTCATTTTGATGAAAAATGCAAGGAAGCTTTTCATAGACTCAGGGAGGCTCTTACCTCAACTCCTATTATTACATCACCTGACTGGACTCTACCATTTGAATTAATGTGTGATGCTTCTAATTTTGCAGTGGGAGCTGTTCTAGCACAGAGGGTAAATGGAGCACCACATGTCATTTGCTACGCCTCCAAAACCCTAGATGCCGCCCAAGCCAACTACACCACGACTGAAAAGGAGCTTCTTGCCATTGTTTTTGTTTTAGATAGATTCAGATCTTATTTATTGTGCTCACATGTTATTATTTTTTCTGATCATGCAGCTCTCAAATACTTGTTGAAAAAGCCTGAGCAAAACCTAGGTTGATTAGATGGATGCTCCTACTCCAAGAATTTGACCTGGAAATCAAGGATAGATGTGGAAAAGAGAACTTAGTTGCAGATCATTTGAGCAGACTTGAAGGGGAGGGATCTCCTACCACCATTGATGATGATTTCAGAGATGAGCACTTGATCACAGTGCATGGTGAGACCCCGTGGTATGCAGACCTAGTTAACTTTCTTGTTGCACATGTATTTCCCACTCAATTTTCTAAGGCTCAAAAAGATAAATTAAAAAGTGATGCAAAGTTTTATGTGTGAGATGATCCTTATTTATGGAAATTTTGTAATGACCAAATAATTAGGAGATGCGTACCAGATCATGAATTTTCTTCTGTCCTTACCTTTTGCCATTCATCAGCTTGTGGGGGGCATTTTGGACCCCAGAGAACTGCTAGGAAAGTACTAGAATGTGGTTTATACTGGCCCACCCTTTTTCATGATTCATATGTTTTTTATAAAAATTGTGATAGATGTCAGCGAACTGGGAACATAGGAGCGAGACATGAGATGCCCCAAAACACTATGCTTTACTGTGAGATTTTTGATGTTTGGGGGATAGATTTTATGGGACCTTTTCCTGCATCTTATGGTTATCTGTATATTTTACTTGCTGTGGATTATGTTTCAAAATGGGTGGAGGTCATTCCCTCCAAGACTGATGATTCTTCTGTTGTTTGTAGTTTTGTTAGGTCACACATTTTCTACAGGTTTGGAATTCCAAGAGCAATAATTAGTGACCAAGGATCTCATTTCTGCAACAAACACATGAAGGCACTGCTGAGTAAATATGGGGTGGTACATAAAGTTTCTACATCCTATCATCCCCAAACAAATGGACAGGCTGAGATTTCAAACAGAGAGATCAAATTCATTTTAGAGAAGACAGTTGGGCCCACTAGAAAAGACTGGAGCAAAAGACTAGATGACGCACTCTGGGCCTACAGAACAGCATATAAGACACCGATTGGCATGTCACCTTGCCGCTTGGTTTATGGTAAGGCTTGTCACCTCCCCGTGGAAACATAGCACAAGGCATATTAGGCGGTGAAAGCTTGTAATTTCGATGCTACCAAGGCGGGAGAAAAGAGAAAATTACAACTCCAAGAACTTGAAGAAATTCGGCTAGAAGCATTTGAAAATTCAAGGATCTACAAGGAGAAGACCAAGAACTTCCATGACAAGCACATTGTGAAGAAAGATTTCCAAATTGGTGACAAGGTATTATTGTACAAATCAAGGCTCAAATTGATAAAAGATAAAATAAGGTCAAGGTGGGATGGTCCATTTATTGTAACTAATATTTTTCCCTATGGTGTTGTGGAAATTCAAGATGTATCTAATGGTTTTATTTGGAAAGTCAATGGCCACCGGCTCAAAAGGTACTTTGAAGAACTAAAGGAGCTAGAGGTGGATGGGTTGGACATGAACGAAGTTATCTACCCAACTTAAGGGGAGTTCACTTTCTCTACACTTCATTTCATTGTACATATCATTTCCGTGGTTTTAGGAATAAGTTTTACTCTTTTTTGAAGTGAATAGTTGATAATAAATTCTTAGGAAACATAACATGAATAAAAGTCATTGTAAATACCATGTCTTTTCTTTTAGTATTTTTTCTTGCATGACTAGGAATAAATGTATCCCTCTAGGTTATTTCCATAGCATTTTAGAGTCTTTTGAAAATAAATTAAATTTGGTTGTCAAAACTTAAGGTTTGAGCTAATGGATGAAATCTTGGATGCTTGAGTATTACTTTGCTTTAGATTCTTAATTGAGGACTTGAGATGAATTATTTTTGCCTAATGAGAATTAGCCTTACTTTTGTAACACACATATGTTATTGCACTCTAGAACTTGCTTAGGTTCTTTCAAAATCATATTTCAATGATTGGATCACATTTATGGAGGCTAATTAATTTGTTTCCCTTTTCCATATTATTCTTAGCAATGATCATACTTGATACATACTCTTTTCAATTTTCCTTTCTATTTTCCCACTCTTAACCCCATTTTTCTATGGATTTATTTACTTGGGATGTTTTCTTGATGCTACTTTGCCTGAGACGGACAAAGATTTAAGTGTGGGGGAGTGATTAGTGTTTTGGAAAAGTTTTGTATCAAGAAGGCATTTCGATCCAAAAAGAAAAATTTTTGCAATGGAAGGATGGAAACAATTACAATTTGAGTGAGTTTGAATTCCAAGAAGGAGTGGTTGAGTATGGAAGCAATTGAGGCATTTAGAATTCTCATTATTCTTTGAAGACCCACACGAAAAAAAAGAAGACAAAATCTTCCAAGTGAAGCCGGATTTAGCTGGGTTGTCTTGACAGGAATCGAATGGCAAGGTCCAACCATCAGGAATTCTGAAAGGCAGCAAGGTTGTAAACATGGCTGACATATGGTCGAATTCTGGAAGGAGATGAGAAGCAATTGAAAAAAAAAACAGTGAGTATTAAGCACATTAAATGGAACAAGAGTTAGGAATCTGAGATACTTTGATTGGAAGCTGCTGAAATGATGCAACAGAACTGTTCTGAACTGAAATTAATGCAAGGGTGCTGCCTAGTGCTGAATTGAAGCTGAATTGAGGCTGATGTAGAAGCTGCACACAAACAGGATAATCTGAAGCCGTGGGATGCTGCTGATTAGAGCAGAAAAGTAGGTGCAGTGGCAGAAACTCTCCACTGTTATTTGATGCTAATTGTTGCTAAGCAATCGAAGAGTGGCAAGTTCTAAAATTAGCTACGAGGAGTGGAATCTGAAACATGAACCAGAAAAAAAAAATTGCAGCTAAAGACACGAAGGAAAAATTGGGAACTAAAAACAGCAAGTAGTTGTTCCTTTGAAGCTCACGGAAGTTTGGAGTGAAGCTGACTCTGATCAAAATTCGAGCACATAATGACTGAACAAGCAGCTGGCCTAATGAAAAAAATCATTAAAGAAAAGAGAAGGAGGCAAAGTTGGCACGCAAGTAAGGAAATTGGTGCCCAAGTATCAAGAAGAGTATCATTTTCTTTATGAATCTCATGCATGTGGAAATGTAAGTAGCTGAAGTGAGTGTGTCCACTGCTGATTAAAACAGAGAAATATGGCTGATTGGATTTGAAAAAAAAAGAAGAAAGCAAGAAAAATTGCAGTAAAGTGCAGTGATATAAAAAAATGGAGTGTATCAATTCACTCATTGGAGCATTAACTTTCCCTTACTATGTGATGTATTTGTGGTGTGATCAGAAGTTTGAATGGAAGCTGAAGTAAAGTCTGAATTGAAGAGAAAAATGCAGGAAAATCTGAAGCAATGGAAAAATTTGTGCCAAAAATAGAAAAAAAATCTGTGCTGTGCAGAAATTGAAGTGCAGAGGAATTGAATTGCAACTAATGTGGCTGCTGCAAGGAATGCTGACAAGGACTCAGATCAAACCCACTCGAAGCCCAAGAGGTTCTGGAGAGCAGCAAGTTGATACTTAAGATGAAAATGCAGTTATGAAAGAAGAAAAATCAGTAGAAATGCCATGAAGGCAGTTTTGTACCAACTTGCAATTAAAATTGGGTTTCCGAGGCTGTAAATCAAGATATCAAGTATATAAATGCATCAAAAGTGATGAGTACATCAGCTGCTGATCAGAATTGAAAGAAATGTGGTTGTTCGGACTTTTCAGATCAAGAACAGACAAAAAAAATCAAAGAAACAAGATGGCACACAAATGGAATGTTGGTACCATGAAAACAAGTGAAGTTTTTTTCATCCAGATTTAAGCCTTGCTCCAATACTTTCTGACCTTACTAGAGAGAAAGAAAGAAAAAAAAAATATGAGAAAAGAGGGAAGGAAGCAAGGTTGGCACGCAATAGCAAAACTTGGCACATTGAGATCAATAGGGATATCTTCATCCAAATCAAAGGAATTATTCAAGTTTGACTTCACCACACTTTTGATATCACTAGAGGACTGACAAGAGGGGCAAGGCACATTGGAAACATTTTTGAGCAACCAAGTCCTCCACTTTATCAATTTTCCCATTTTCTTGGTTTTTGTTCCACTCCTTACCATTTTCCATGTTTTCATTTGTTTTTGTAGATGTTGCTCCTGATCATGAATAATGGTGGAGAGTAGACAATAAGCAAGCCTATGGTAGTGCAAGAAGCATGTGTGTTTGAGTGAGCTCCACTTCCATCATCAACTTAGAACTTAAGAAGAGAGCCACCAAAATTCCCCTTGAAAGGCTAGTGAGTTAAATTCATCTCAATGAATCATGATGGATGAAAAGGCTAAGTTGTAGATTTAAGGACAAGATACTAATCCATAGAGCTTAGGTTTTTGAGATTTGACAACCTTAGGTAATTTCTTTTCATTTGCTTCTAATTATGCTTAAGAAAATCTACGGGATACATACTTAGTGATTTCGCGAGACGCTCAAGCTTAAGTGTGGGGGATTTGATAAGTACCATTTTATTGATTATTTTAGTTGCTAAAATCCATGTTTGACCCATGATTTTCTTGCTTAATTATGAAATTACCCTAAGTTTTAGAACTTGCTTTTATTTTGGACTTAATTGCAAATCTGTACATATTTGGATTATTTGGCCACTAAATTTTTGATCTATTTTTGTAGGCATGAAAGGTTCATGGACCTAGGGCATATTGGGTCAAACTTGAGTCGGAAGAGGACCCAGATCGAGTTATCAAGCTTCGGATTAATCTGGGCCGTCCGATTCAAAAGCGGCTAGATCTGAGCCATCCGGGACCATTTGAAGCAATCCGAGCTAGGGTTAGGGTTGATCAAGCACTCTAATCAAGATATGAAGGTTTCATCCCAATCAGAGCTCATTCAACCGTTGGATCAAGCTCGGAGGGTTCTAGATCGTCCATTCAAAGATTAGGTTGATCTGGACCATTCGTTGCAAATCTGGAGGATCTGAGCTACCACGAGGCAGATCCTGACCCCTGATCATCATCATTAAAGTTTGGATTAAATCAGAGCAAGATCAGCCGTTGGATTGAGTTAGAGAAATCTGGGTCGTTCATTATTAAGTACTTAAGCAAATTTTCCCAGCACTTCTCCTCGTCGCGTCTTCGCCGCAACAGTGCCCTCTTCATCGAGTTCTTCGTTTTCTTTGCAATTTTCTTAGTTTTGAAGGCGTGACCACCTCAATCTCTACCTTGGATCAAAATCTGAGTCATTGGGGATAGTTTCCTTGGAGAATTCAGCCCAAATTGCGCCGGAAAAGGGCTGTTTGAGGGTTTCGGCAGCACAGCAATCCAGTCACTTGTATCTCTTCCGTGAGCCATTTCCGATCATCTGAGCCGGCTATAGGGGTTCTTAAGTGAGCTCAGATGATCCTCGAATCATCATCGCAACCCCCATCAACTGAGGCCGAGGAGATTGGATTGAATTTCCAGCTGCGTGCAATTTGAGCAGAGTTGATCGATTGAAGCTGCTTTCCACTGATTTGCTGAGCTTAGGGGTTCGAGGCCAGCCTTTGCGTGACGAACAAGGAGATTTTAAGCTCGGGAAGGAATTGAGGATTAGTTTTGTAGCTAATTTCTTATTTTAGCTGTACTTTCCATTTCTGCTTCTTGCTTCATTACTGTCTCTGTTTCAAAATGTTTAACTTAGTTTACTGAAATGTTTCTGCTGTAATTAGGTTTCAACTCTCAAGTTTGCAAGTAGTAGCTAAGTAGTTTGCTAATGAGAAATTGTAATTAACTTAGTTTGCTTAGCATTAATTTCATTTCTGCACTTAGTTGGTAGTTGAATTTTGTTCCTGCGTATCAATCTTTTTTCCAGCTGTAGCAGTTGCTTAGTTTACTCTTTTGCAATGTTTTGGCCTTAAGTAGTGTTTGAAGTTTGCCTTCTTATTAGTTGGATTTTGAGTATGGTAAACAATTGCACTTAGACTAGCTAATTCTGCTCTCAACTCAGTCTGAAATCAGTTTTCAGACTGCGTGCCAGATTTCCCCTGTTTGCGTATCAGTTGTTTCTGCGTGCCATGTTTGTTTCTGATTTTTGCAGTTTCTTGCGAATTCAGTTTGTGTCTAATTTGGATGCTTGGAATTTCAGACAACATTTAGTTAGCTAATGCATTTGATTTAAGTTTGTTTAGCTTTCAGTTCAAATTATGTAGTTAAGTTTCGGCTAGCTGTTTATAAGTCTCCATTTCACTCAGCAGTTCAGTTTTAGTTTGCATTGTATCAATTCAATGTTCCTGAAGTTTGAATCAAGGGAACTTTAGTTTTTCCGAGTCTCATTGGAACCATAGATTGTGCATTCGAATTTAGACTGTTTTGTTGTGTTTGTGCTGCATTTGAAGTGTTCCCTGTAATTCTGCATTATCCCTGCATTTTCTGTTCTGAACTTTTCTGCACTTCGAATATGGTTTTCTTCTTTTTCAGCCTTGAGTTTCAACTGACTGGTAGCTTACTTTCTCGAGCTGAGTAATGATGTGCATTTCTGAATTTGATAGATTCTAGTATTGTGTTTAGCATCAGTTCGTGCATATCAATCTTTTCCTTTTGCATGTCATGTTTGTATCAAGTTGGGATTCCATGTCACGACTTGTAGCATAGTAATTCATTCTATATCAGTTTGGTTTGCAAGCTCTGCGCATTTGCTTTAGTTGATTTGAGTTGTCCATTGATTGAGTCCATTAGTGAAATTGTCTAGTTCAACTTCATTTAGTCAAGTTTCCTTTCTTTCATTGCCTTCCCATTTCTAATTGATACCAAACCCCATATTTTATTTAAAACCCAAAATTAACCAACGACACATAAATACAAGCTCGAATCACACAACATCAACTAGTCCCGAGGAAAAATACGACCTGTGGCCCCTTTACTACATTTTCATATTTTGATTGCAAAAAGGGTTTCCAGCTTTTCATTTAAATATTTTAAATTTGAGGACCCATACATTTCGTGACAGCCTATTTTCGTGGCCATCACTCGTCTACGGACTAATCGTCGGGAGAGCAAAAGGTGCTAGAGGAAGATGGAATCAGAAGGTCCATTGGGATGGGATATTCGGATTCCACCTCAATACGATCGAGAGGATTTCAACTATTGGAGGAAGAGGTTGGAGACATGGTTCCAAATGAATTGAGATCATTAGACGACATTGGAAGTCCCATTTGAAGCTCCAATGGACAAGAAGGGGAAGCACCTCCGACCTCGGTATTGGACCAAGAGTCAAATGGAAGAAGCGGAGGCGGATAAGGAGGTAACTAGAGTTGTACTAAATTTATTACCTTCATATATTATGTCAAATATAGGGGAATATAAGAATGCATATGAGCTATGGAGAAAAGTGATAGCTCTACATGAGAATCCGACACAAGGACAAGAAGAAAAGGAGAAAAAGGACCAACCGGAGGTTGAGTCAAGTTCAACATCCGAAGAGGAAGAAAGGGAAGAAGTGTCCACATCCTCAAGTGAAGAAGAAAGTGAAAAAGTCTCCACATAAAGGATTGAGGGGGAGGAAAGACCATCCTCAACATCGGAGCAAGAAGAAATATCCACCTCCACCAAAGCCAAATCAAAAGAGCACATAATTTACTTTGGGTGCAATCAAAAGAGGCACTACAAGGACAAGTGTCCTTTGGGTAAGTAAAAGGAGGTAAACCCTAAACTCAATTCGAATAATTTGAAAACTAACATGAGTTGTAGGGATGAAGCAAAGAAGGACAAGAAGCATATAATTTGCTTCACGTGTGGTGAGTGTGGACACTACCACACCAAGTGCCCAAAGAAAGGAGATATCAAGAATTGGCGCACTTGAAGAAATTGGAGAAGAAAAGGAGCTCAAATCAAGGAGGAGCTTCAAAGGTAAACGGGAAGGTAACTCCTTGTTTAAAGATAAACCCAATTTCAAATTCTTATATGCTTATTAGGAATAATCATGGATTTAGATATCATGATAGAAGTAGGGTTAATATTGTAGATTAAAATCCTAGAAAGGTCATGCATCATGAAAAATCCAAGACCTCTAGACCTAAGGATCAAGGCATTAATCCCAAGAAGGGGAGACATATGCCTAGGAAGATGGGTAGGTCTAGCAATGTCCAAAGTGGGCATGCGAATTCTAGGGTTAAAAGCCTAGAGAGGGAACATCAAGCCTTGAGGGCAAGACTTGATCATTGGAAAAGACCCTAGAAAGATTCACGGTTGGATCCAAAGGTTTAGATATGATGTTGGGTAGTTTAAAACCCAACAATGATAGATCGGGATTGGGATACCGATCTAAGGTCTCCAATGCCAAGGGGAAGAAATATGCTAGAGTAGCATATAATTATGACAAGAAGAAGTCCAAGAATGGCAAGGGGATGCCATCAAAAGGTAAAAAGAATGACTTAACCAAGGACAAGGTGTCTAAGGTTAAGAAGGTTAAGTGTGTAGGCCAAGAGTCACCGGGGGAACACATGTGTGGTCTAGTATTGGTTGAATCACCTAGGGAGGTGGCTAGGGCGAAGAGCTCAAGGGGGAGCTCTAGGAGCCTTTGGGATATATGGTGAATGGATCTTGGGAGGGTTGCTCCTAGAGGTCTATATGGATCATAGGATGTGCCAAAAGAATTGGATATGGACTTGAGTCTCAATTCTTGGGTTTGGGCACATGGATTATTTATTTCATGCATGGAAATATGACATTGGGGTCGTATTGCATGAAAATTAATTTTTAATATGTAATTGTCATATAAATCAATGTTGGGGATGCATTGTGGGTTGGTATTGGCAGTAACATCAAGGGGGAACCAAAACTAGGACTTTAGATCAAGGTTTGATTAAACCTTTTAGCTAGTTTTGAGTTTTATGTCAAACTTGGGAATGGTGATGGATACATTTCTAGGTGTATTTTTCCCAAGTAGGTATGAATACCACAAACCTCTCCACAAAATTTAGAAATTTTTAGAGATTTGTGGAATTTCTGGAGGATTTCTGAATTTGGTCAGAAATGCTGAAAAATTGATTTTCAGAGTATCAGTCGACTGCCCACAGGGGCAGTCGATTGGTCAGGGCTAAATTGGGTGTTCAGCAGTCGAATGGTGTCTAAATGATATAAAACAAGTATATGGGGGTTAGTACACGCTGTTTATGATCATTAGGGGTTAAAAGATCCAATGATTGAGATATTGTTGAAGTCTTTTTGATGTTAGGCAAAGGGGGAGAAGTGTTGGGTTTAATTTGGGAAACCAAACACGCCTTTGCAAGAAACCCTAAGTTTAGGGAAGCTTAGAAAAAGGGGGAGCATGGTTTCTCCATTTTTGGCGTAAGGGGAACCTTGGAGAGGTTCTTAAAAAGCCCATGTTAAGAGAATCGGACCGGACCGGCCGGATTTTTGGTCCGGATTATTGATGAAAACCGGCCTCTTAAAACCCGACTTTGAACCAGTTTGAACCGGCCGGGAACCGGGTGAACCGGTCAATCCGGTTCACCCGATTTGATTTTTAAAAAAATAAAAAAAGTAAAAAACCAGCGTCGCCGCCAACTTTTATAATCAGTAAACCTAATTTAATCACGCGATTTCTCGCGTCGCTCTGCCTTCTCTCCGCATCACCCAGCGTCGCCAACGTCTCCAACGTCACCGTGCCTCTGCCAGCATCGCCAGTCGTCGCACCTCCGCCAGCGTCACCTGCCGCCGCTAGCGTCGCTTGCCTACACCAGCTTCGCTGCATCGCATCGCCTCCGCCAGCGTCGCCAGCTGCTGCACCTCCGCCAGCGTCGCCAGCGTCGCCTGCCTCCGCCGGCGTCGCCTGCCTCTGCCGGCGTCGCCTGCCTCCGCCGGCGTCGCCTGCCTCCGCCGGCATCGCCTGCCTTCGCCAGCATCCCCGCATCGCCTCCGCCAGCGTCGCCAGCCACCATTCCTCCGCCAGCGTCGCCAGCCGCCGTGCCTTCGCCAGCGTCGCCAGCCACCGAGTCTCCTCCAGCGCCCTCGCATCGCGTCGGCTCCACCGGCGTTTCGCTTCTGAAGGTAACCTTAAGTTTTGCACACTAAGTTCTGAAGGTAACCTTAAGCTCGCGTCGGCTTCACCGGCTGATCACAGTTGAATGTTGATGCATTTGATTAATCCGACGTATAAAAAGTAAAAAACTTTTTACTAATTAATGCATTTGATACTTTTGCTATCAATTGTAAAAAACTTTTTACTAATGCATTTGATACTAATGCATTTGATTAATCAGACGTATACAGTTGAATGTTGATGCATTTGATACTTTTTTACGTATAAAAAGTAAAAAACTTCAATCATTTTACTATCAGACGAATATAACTGAGTTTTATCAAATTGAGTGCTAAGCTTTTTCACTAATGCAATCCTGACAATTCATAAAATTGATTAGCTACTTACAGTTCTATAACAAATAATATTTTTTTATTTGTTTCATTATGTCAAATGTAAATTTAATTTGTAGATTCAGATATGGATGCTCCAACTTCAAATCAGTCTATAGAAGTAAATAGTATCGTACCTGAAGCTGCAGCTGCCAATCCTGACAGTGAAAACCAATCTTCTTCAAGTGCTTGTCGTGGGAAAACTGATCCAGCATGAAAGTATTTTAGTTTGACAATTGAGAAAGGGAGACCATTATATACATGCTTGCTTTGTTTAAAGCAATACAAAGGTGGAGGGATTAATAGGATGAAGCAACATCTTGCAGGAAAAACAGGAAACATAGCTAAATGTATGAAAGCTTCTTATGATGTGAAAGAGGAAATGTTGGCAAGTTTGCAAGAAGTCAAGAAAACTAAGAGTAATGATGATTCTCTGAGCTTTAGTGATGAGACTGAGGAAACATTTGAACAAGAGATTAATCTTAGTCATCCACCATCTAAAGTGCAAGTTGTTGGAGACACAGGCAAGCAAAAGGCAAAAGTTAGTAGTTACTTTGCAGTAAGATCAACTCAGGGAGGTCAACCAAGTTTGAAAAGTACATTTCAAAGCAAGGAGGCATTACATGAAGTTGATTTGAGAGTTGCTTGATGGCTTATTCATGCAAGGATTCCTTTTAATGCAATTCAATCACCTTTCTTTAAAGATGCATTGGATGGTATTGATGGTATTGGACCTGGTTATAAAGATCCTTCTTATGATAAATTGAGGGTTCATTTATTATTATCTTAAGAAAGAATGTCAATTACTTGTGGATAGTTATCGGAATAAATGGAAAGAAAGTGGTTGCACACTTATGGCTGATGGTTGGGCAGATCAAAGACAAAGAACTTTGATCAATTTTTTGGTATATTGCCCAGTTGGTATGTGCTTTGTGAAGTCTGTTGATGGTTCAGATGTGGTAAAAAATGCCTCTACATTGTGTAAATTATATGATGAAGTTATTGAATGGATAGGGCCTAGTAATGTTGTGCATGTGGTAACTGACAATGCGGCTAATTATATAGCGGCTGGGAAACTCATTCATGACAAGTATGAAAGTATTTTTTGGTCTCCTTGTGCTGGCCACTACTTAAATCTCATTTTGAAAGATATAGGTACTATGCCTCATATTACTAGCCTTTCATCTCGAGCTTCAAAGATAACTATCTTTGTTTACAATTATATGGTGTTCTTGTCTTGGTTAAGAAAAAGGTCTGGTTAGAAGAAAATTGTTCATCCAGGAGCTACTCGTTTTGCAACTGTCTTTCTTACATTGAAAAATATATATGAACACAAGGCAGATTTGCAAGCTTTGGTTGTTGACACACATTTCACTGGGCACAAGTTAGATAGGAGTGCTAATGGGAAAGCTGTTAGTGCTATTGTGTTAGACAACAAGTTTTGGGATGGTTGTCATACCACATGTAAACTTATAGGCTTATTGATTAAATTGTTGAGAATTGTAGATTCTGATGACAAGCCTTCATTGGGATATGTATATGAAGGTATGCAAAGGGCTAAAAATGCTATCAAAGAGATGCTTATGAACAAGACGACATCATATGAACCATACATTCAAATCATTAAGGCAAGATGGGATAAGCATTTAAAGCGAAGTCTCCATGCAGCAGCCTACTTTCTAAACCCTGCTTTCTTTTATGATAAGAAGTTCATTAAGAAAAATCAAGTTATGCGAGGTGTACTTGATATGTTTGATGTAAAGAGCCTTTGTAGTGACACAATTAAAGCATTGAAAGAGGTACAAATATATCGGGATCGCACAGGAAGCTTTGCTAGGCCAAAAGTTGTATAAGCAGCCAAAGAACTCCAACCAAGTAAGAAATTTTATCTAGTAGTTTCATTTATTTGAATGTTTTAAAATAAATACTAAATTGTAAATGTTGATGATTAAACATTTATATATAATTTTTGCAGGTGAATGGTGGAGATATTTTAGTTCTAGTATCCCAATTTTACAAAAGATAGCAATTCGTCTTCTTAGTCAAACATCTTCTTGTTGGATCGAGAGAAAATGATAAAGGGGGGGGGTGAATATCGTAAGTCGTTTCGGATTGAAAAAGAGAATACGCAGCAGAAAAATTAAAACTAAAAGCAAACGCAAACACCAAGATTTTACTTGGTTCGGAGTCGCGGTCGGCTCCTACTCCAAGGCCCACGGTCGTTGATCGTTTACTGCGGGAAATACTATAGTCGTACAAATAATTACAAGAATATGTACAGTAGTAGTGCAGTAAAAGTATAATTAAAAGTTAGCTCCTTGTTACCGACGCCCGTTGTAGATCGTTCTTCGATGCGTAGGGTCGTCGTTGCGCTAGAATCTCGAGATGAAAGGTTTCCGGAGCAGAGCGCTTGAGTAGAAGAGCGTATTGGCATTGGAAGAAGTGTTGTTTGAAGCCTTGGGGTCGAGAGGCTATTTATAGCCTCCTGGGGCGCCCTGAACGTTGGGGGTGCCCCCCACGTGTCAGCCGATCCGAGCAAGTCTCGGTCAGTCCTTATCCCACTCGAATAGGGTTGAGAGTTGACTGTGGGGCCGCCCGGGATGCTGGGGGCGCCCTGGTTGACTCAATCCGCGGGCTTCTCGTTGGCTTGACTCTATCTGCTTAGTTGGCTTGAGCACGGGGCGCCCTATGCATCCGGGGCGCCCGGGAGCACGAGGCACCCTGCCCAGTGAGCTTCTGAAGCATACTTTTGTTGAACTTGTCATGCCTTTACCTTGGGGGCGCCCAAGACCTCCGGGGTGCCCTGCCCAGCTGCTGCCCCTCTCCTTTGGGGCGTTCTGAGCTGCAGACACTCGTTTCTTCGGTCCTGCATCCAGGGTTAGTACCAAACAAGATAGAGCAAATATGTTAGTGAGTCTTATAGCCGTAGCTGTCTTGGTTCTGACTTTGGGTCTCCAAAATGGAGCCCTAGGTCGAACCGACACCTACTGTTCCCTCAATGAGGAACACGTCCTCACCTACTCCTCTCAGGAGAATTTACCTGATGCCAACCGGCTCCTCCGGTTAGACTTTTGCCCAGCAGTGCTTCGCCAGGTGCCTAGCTGTCCTTCGCCAGGTCTTCAGTACCAAGCAGTCCTTCGCCTGGTGCCTAGCATTCCTTCGCTAGGTCTTCGACTCCTAGCAGCCCTTCGCTAGGTGTGCAGCAGCCCTTCGCTGGGTCTTCGATTCCAGGCAGTCCTTCTCCTGGTGCCCAGCAGTCATTCGTTAGGTCTTCGGTTCTAGGCAGTCCTTCGCCTGGTGCCCAGGAGTCCTTCGCTAGGTCTTCGACTCCTAGTAGCCCTTCGCTAGGTGCCCAGCAGCCCTTCGCTGGGTCTTCGTTTCCTGGCAGTCCTTCACCAGGTGCCTAACAGCCCTTCACTAGGTGCCTAGCAGCCCTTCGCTAGGACTTTGTTTCCTGGCAGTCTTGAGTAACATTGTTAGATCACCAATAATATTTAACTTTGAACATTTTGCCAATATCAAAACAAGGTTCGATATGGTGCTTACTGCACCAACACTTCTTCCTCAGGGTGTGAGCGAAATTAGAGTATTTTTGAACAAATTCATACTAAAAGAAGAAATAGGTTGGGGCATCAAAGATTGAATGATCTTGTTTATGTGACATATAACATGAGCCTTAAATCAAGGTATTATGATTTACATTATTAAACTATTTAATATTTGGTAATTTATGTTATTTTTGCAACTTTAGGATAGTAAACTTTAGAAGTTATTTTAATATTTTAAGTTTGCATATTAGGTTACAACAAAAGAAAAGATCTTATGATCCAATTGACTATGAAAGTATTGATCTAGTTGATTTTTGGGTGATGAAAGAAGTAGAAGAGCCAGAACTTCCTAATGATCTTCAAGAGCTAATATATCAAGAAAATGCTATACCTTCATCTCATGCTCGTGAGTTTTGTAGTTTTCTTTGTTATAGAATATATTTTTATTGATGTTTGTATATATTTTTAACATATTCTATATCATTTTCATGTTTTTACTTTTTAGATGATGATGAGAGACATGAGATTGGTCTATTTAATGCTACTATGCCTCATGGATATGGTTCATTTGGTGATGATGGAGATGAAGATGAAGATAGACATGAAGCATTTGATGATGGAGATATTCAACAAATTAATGCTGATTTTGATGATCCTATTTGATTCATGAATTTAAAAGTTTGAACCTTTAATGTTTCCCTTATGTTTTTGACTTATTGTTATGTTTTGAAGTCGAACTTTTGAATTTTGATTGACGATGTCAACTACTTTTGCAAAAGTGAGATTGTATGTGCTTTGCTACTGCTAGTATTCTCTATTTAAGTGTGCAAAAACATATAACATGCTTTACTTAGTTGATTTACTCTTGAAGAATATAGTTGGGTCAATTGTTAATTACATATATTTATATAAATACATGCTTTATTATATACCGGTTATATCCCGGTTGGACCCCCGGTTAAACCGGTTGAACCTCTGAACCTCTGAACCCTTGCTTCGACCGGTTCGATGTCCGGTCTGGTTCTCAGAACCTTGTAAAAAACCTTTGTAAGTCCAATGTAGGGGGAGCCTTGGGATAGGTTTTAAAAAGTCTATTTTGATAAAAATCCAAAGTCTTGGAAAGATTAGGTGTGGGATGCCTTGGGATAGGATCCGTGATTGGTTGCATTGCATATGCATTGGCAGTGTAAGTCCAAGATGGAGTCTTGGCAACGTAAGTCCAAATGGTTGTTTAGCATTGTTACTGCTATTTATTGATATTTGTTTTCCCTAACTTAAACGTATTGCTAAACATCAAAAAGGGGGAGATTGTTGGGGCAATCTATGGTCCGGAGTGACCATGTGTTTTGATGTTTGGGTAAAGGGTTTAAGTTAGGTTTACCCTTGTGTATTTGATATGTGTATGTGAGTGTGCAGGGATTGCAGGTTACACATATTGACTTAGCTGGACGGCTTCAGTACGGTGAAGGGTGGCATGGAGGCAAGCCGAGGGCTTGCGTGCACCCGAGGGACCATAGATAGCAGGGACGATGAGCTGAGGGGCGCGGACTTCGAGGCATGTGTGAAGGATGGCATGGAGGCAAGCTGGAGGCTTGTGTGCGCATCCGAGGGACGGGAGCCAAGGAAGAAGAGGGCGCGAAGGCAACAGTCGAGACTGCTGGTGAAGAGTCAGCTGAGTCGTGAGGGTACGAGCGCTGAGGGAATTGTACTCGAGGACGAAACCTAGGTAGGGCAGTCGACTGGTAAACCCCACAGAACGATCAGTCGACTGCTGTGGGAGCAGTCGACTGGTAAGTAGCCAAAATTCGAACATTGAGCTGCAACGGTCGAATTTGAGTGGGGTAGTCGACTGGTGGCGAGGGTTTCAGCTTAGAGTTCTATTTAAGAGAACTCGGTTTAGACTGGGAGCTCTTGACGAAATGAGCTTAGTTAGAGCTCATTAGTAGTCTCAGTGCTCAGATAGTGTGTTCAAGGTTGTGGTGAGGTTTTTCCACTCACAAGGAGCTACACGAGCTAGCCGGAGGGCATTCGGGGAGTGATCCGCCGAAGGATCAAGGGATCATCCACCTCACGGACTGTCGTGGAGTAGGAGTTTTCATCTCCGAATCACGTACATAGGTTTGTTAGTGTTTGTTTATGTTTATTGTTATTATTTCCGCTTGCGCACTAACCTTATAGGAAGAGCAAACCGAGAAATTGCTATTCACCCCCCTCTAGCAAACCGACACGATCTAACTTGGCGGATGCTGCGAAGGAAAGGGATGAAGTCAGGATATTAGGGGAGTGATTTTTGCACTTAAGCCCAAAATCTTGGTCCTATTGCAAGACTGCCCCTAGGTTTTAATTTTCCAACTCATTAACGCCCTTGTAACCATTTGTTTTAATACAATTTAGTCACTAAATTGTGTCCAAGGGATCGGCAACCTGGAACCTACTCAGTAACCCTCTGGAAATTTTTTCAGAGCGAGACACAAGTGTCGGATTTAACAAGTGAGGTTGCCCCAGTGGATGATCAGGGAGCTACAATCCTCATGGAGGTATATAAGCCCCCTTGCGATCTCGATTGAAGCCCTCTGCTCCCACAACGACCGCTTGCTGCTAAAGAGGAACTCCTGCAACAACCCTTTTCTCATATACTCGAATCCTCCACTCTTGTTGTGGTTGCTGAAGGACACAACCAGAGCACTAGCAACCAAAGCACAACGTCGCCATCCTTAGCAGTAGCGGTGTCGTTGCCACATCACACTCCACAAGCCACAATTGCTTTGACATAATCCTCTTTGGTTTCTTCCTTTTGACGGTCTCCCCTCCGAAAGATTCCTTTCCTTCCCATCCTTTGTCGTTTCCTTATTTTATCGGGTTTCCTTTGCCTTTCTCTAATCTTCCCCCGAGGATAGTTTTCCACCATGTATTCTTTTTCAATCATCATCCACTCTTTGGAGTAAACAGAGCCTAAGGGTATATCAGGTTGAGGGGGAGTCATGGTTGAAAGATAAAACATAGTTTTAAAATTTCTTTCAAAAATTAGTTTTGCAAATCTTTGAAAACCCCTTTCAATTTTTTTTAATGCTTATTAAAATCCTGAAAATGTTTTGAAAAGTCTTTGAAAAAAAACAAGAAGTGTTTTTGAAAAACCTTTAAAATACTTTGAAAAATCTTGAAAAATATTTTTGAAAATTCCTTGAAAACTCTTTGAAAAAGTTTGAAAAAATTCTGAAAAAGTTTGAAAAATCTTTTAAATTCTTTTAAAAAAATTATGAAAATTCTTTACAATACTTAGCAAAATTTATTGAAAAATATGCAAGTACTTAGCAAATTTTTTGACATCCTTAAAGTACTTAAAGATTTTTTTTAAAATAATGTTTTATCTCAAATATTCTAAGTGTTTTAAAAAATTAATGTGTGCCTTATGTCTTTCAAAAATTTCCATACACTTAACTTAAAATCTTTTGGAAATAAATTTTTAAACCTTTTCAATAGTTATCGTTGGTGCAAAACCTAAGGCAAACTTAGGTAATTCTTTTTGATGTGTGTCAAAGAGGAGTGTGAACCTTAAGTTGAAAACATTTTGAATCTCTTAGTTTTGACTTAAAACACTAAAGACCAATACCTAACTTAAGGAAATTATCAAAAATTTTAAAGGAGGAGATTGTTGATGCAATTAGCCTCGAGGGTTTCGATGTTTTACAAGATGCATAAGTTTGGTCAGTTTGACCAAGAGTTGAACCAAATGACTTGATGTTTGAAAGAGAAAAGTCCAGTTAGGACTAAATAACTAGCAAGAGAAGTCTTATCTAGAGGTTACGCAGAGAAAAATCCTAACTAGAGGTTAGGAAGGTGAGAAATCTACTAGTGACTATCCTAATTGGAGGTTAGGCAAAGAAGTCATGGCGGGAAGGATTGGATAGGAAATCTTGTTAGACCGAGGACATTGAGTAGGAAATCCTGAGGGTCGAGGACACCTGGCAGGAAGTCTTGGGGGTTGAGGACACCAGGCGAGAAGTCTAAATAGATCGAGGATCGAAGGTTTAGTGAAAAGTCTTGAGGATCAAAATCAAGCTTAGTAGAAGTCCAAGCGGACTAGAGGCTTAGAATGGTGAAATCATAAAGAGTAAACCTTAGGTGGTAAAGTCTTAGAGCAGTTGACTCCAAGCAAAAGATAAACCTAGTAGGTCATGTAGACTTATAGAATAAGGCTTAGGTTGCATGTTTATTGTTGTATGCTTGTCTTATAGGAATCTGGATCTAGAAGCAAGACTAAGGAAGCAGGAAGATGTAGACCAGATGCAAGCAGACAGTCCGAAGTGAATCAGACTTGGCTCAGGTCGAATCGGACCAAAGATGATTTGGTAGGTCGATTCCAAGGATTGGTAGACCGAAAGGGGCTTAGTTGGGCAGGTGTAGGTTTTGACCCGGATCATTGACGTGGCATCGGGATCAGTAAACTAATCCCAAGGATCGATAGACCGAAAAACTTGATAATGACGATATCACATACCATGATAAATTCGGTCATTTGGATCAAGTTCTATCTAGAATTGGTATACCAATAAGGCTTATTGGTATACTAATAGGGCTTATCGGTATGCAAAATTAGGCTTATAAAAGGACTCGGGAATAGAGCTGAATAACAATTCTCTACAACTCCTACTCTGTGCTCATGAAAATGCCTAAAGCTCTACAAATGTGGAAGCTCCGTGAGGGGTGCGTTGCGCTTAAGACTTTCGGATTGTCTCGTCAGTTTGTTTGTATTTGTTATTACAAGTCGTGCTTCATTTATTATCCTCTTTGTGCTTGTAATTAAACTGTAAGACAAGTTTCTCTACGTTCAGAAAATTTTTGGAAAGGAGACCACTGTGGACTCATGTCGAGTGCGTAAGCCATGGATGTACTGACCTTGGGAGGTTGGGAACCAAGTAAAACTTTCATATGTTTCTTTCTATCTATTTGTTTATTATTTTATCTTCTGCTACGTACTAACTCTGATGAAAGATGAATAAATAATGAAATTGAAAAAGAATGAACGGTCTATATTCACCCCCATCTATCGACATGCAATGATCCTACAGTTATTCCTAGTGAATATCTAGTACACCTAAGGATCTCTAATAGGTATTGGATTCATATGATTGTGATCTCTTCATACCAGATGGATATAAAGTGTTTCAATCTTAATTGGATGGGTAGTTAACTCAACCATAGTGAAGTTGACATTTTAGGACATTTAAAAGGTATTGTAATATCTTAAGAATGAAGGTTCAATCCTATCTTAGAAGATTTTCTAGTGACCAATAATAATTAAAGTCTTAGGATTGATTAAAATTGGCATCATATGATGGAATCATGAAGTGTACCAAGTGTGGGGTTTTGGCACATTCAACAAAGATAGGGTCGCCTATGTCAAATTGTGTATTTGGCATAATGATTAGTTGATGAAACTTAAATGAAAATCTAGGTATTTACTTTGTGTTATAACTACCATACTTGTATGTCCTATCACATACCATGACGTCATATCATTCATTCATATTGTCATGAAAAATGATACATCTCATGTGATAAATGGATCATTAAGTTATGATATATTTCAATTTGAAAATTATACATTTGATTTATGTCATACTCATTTACATACATAAATTTTAATTCCTCGTAATTAAGGATAATGATATTAGTTGACATTTTAGATAGGATGATCAAGTTTAAATACTTAGTTAAAGATGCATGATCTCTTAGTTTTAGAAAAATATCAATTTTACATCTCACAAATACTATATAGTGACTTATGTGAATTGAGATACATTAGATACAAGTGAGATATTAAGATGATAAGTAAAGTTCAAGATGTTGACGTAATACATTTATTTAAGTTATGTCAAGGTTGTCTTCAAGGGGAGGCAGCATAGGCAACTGCCTAGGGCCTCGCTATTTTAGGGGTCTCCATATTATTTAGGTTACCTATTAAATTTGATAATAAATTAATTTTTTTAAGCATATAATGGTTAGAACTGCCTTAAATTAGGGTCCAAATTACCCAAAGTTTATTATATATATATATAGTTTTTTTTTCTAAAATCATATTTTTCTCTTTTTCTCGCTTAACCATCTTTCAGNGCGTTGGAAGAATGTGTTGAGAAGACTTGGGGGGTCGAGCTCCTTATATAGTGAGCTTGGGAGCGCCTGGGACGTTGGGGGCGCCCTCCACGTGTCACTTGATCCGGCAAACTCTCGGTCAGCCATTATCCCTCCAGGATCGGGCTGAGGTTTGACGGGGGCGCTCGGGACGCAGGGGGTGCCCGGGTTGACTCAGTCCGCTGGCTTCTCGCTGAGTTAAACTCTATCCGCTTCGTTGGCTTGAGCCCAGGGCGCCCGAGGCATCCAGGGCGCCCGGGAGCACGGGGGCGCCCGGGAGCATGGGGGCGCCCCGCCCAGTGAGCTTCGAAGCGTATTCTTGCTCAACTCTTGTTTGGCTTTTACCTGGGGCGCCCTGGACCTCCCGAGCGCCCAACCCAACTGCTGCCTCTCTCCTTTGAGGCGTTCTGAGCTGCAGAAACTCTTTCCTTTGGTCCTGCATCCAGGGTTAGTACCAAACATGATAAAGCAAGTATGTTAGTGAGTCTTACAGCCGTAGCTGTCTTGGTTCTAACTTTGGGTCTCCAAAATGGAGCCCTAGGTCGAACCGACGCCTACTATTCCCTCGACGGGGAACTCGTCCTCACCTACTCCTCTCAGGAGAATTTACCTGTTGCCAACCGGCTCCTCCGGTTGGACTTTTGCCCAGCAGTCCTTCGCTAGGTCTTCGACTCATAGCAGTCCTTCACTAGGTGCCCAGCTATCCTTCGCCAGGTCTTTGGTTCCAAGCAGTCCTTCGCCTGGTGCCTAGCAGTCCTTCGCTAGGTCTTCGACTCCTAGCAGCCCTTCGTTAGGTGTCCTGCAGCCCGTCGCCAGGACTTAGGGTTTCGGTGCCTAGCAGTCCTTTGCTAAGACTTCAGTCTGCACACTCAAGTAGCATGTTAGATAAACATAACATCTTAACCTTTTGAACCCTTTTCCATTATCAAAACACAGGTTCGACTTGGGTGCTGTCTGCACCAACAATCTCCCCCTTTTTGATTTATGGCAACCCGATTCAAAAAGTTAAGTTAATTCATACAGTTGATGTAACAGTTTAGTTTCCTCCCCCTGGAAGGAATCTCCCCCTAGTTTTTTCAAAGGTTCGTGGGGTTTGAAAAAAAAAATTTCTAAGTTTAAAGATGGAATTAATTTTTCAACACTTAGAACATTTTTTCAAAAGAAATTTTTAGAAAACTTTTTCCAACAAAAATTTGGTTGGGCATTTTGGAAAATTTATACTTAAAAAAAAAATTCACGTAGAAAAAATTTCTAAAATATCTTCTGAAGTTTTAAGTTCTTAGAAACACTTAAAAATTTTCAATCTCTTTAGTACTTTAGAAGCTTTATGCTTAGAAACTTTTCTATTAGAGAAGTTTAGAAATAAGTACTTAGAGATATTTTGAACATAGCTTAAGTTTAAGTACTTAGAAACTACTTTTGAAAACCGCTTGGGTCAAGTACTTAGAACCAATTTTGAAATTAACTTAGGTTAAGTACTTAGACATGAAAAAAACAGTTTTGAAAAACTTGGATTAAGTACTTTGAAATAGTTTTGAAAAAACTTAGATTAAGTACTTTGAAACAGTTTTGAAAAACTTAGATTAAGTACTTTTAAAGAAAGGATAAAGTTTTGAATACTTTTTGAAGAAAGGATAAAGTTTTAAAAATTTATTTTGAATTTAAAAAAAAAAATTTAAACTTTCTCTCCTTTCCTATCTCTCCCCCTTTGCCATATATCAAAAACAAAGCAATATAGAAAAAAAATAAATTGCATAAGGATATAACACAAGAATAATGTGCTGTACTGAACCAATTTCAAGATATAAGCTGAACCAAATCAATTTAAATTATCTCTGTAGGGTCCTGTCTAACCCACTTAACTACTTACTAACTGTTATAAACAGTAGTTTTCGCTAGGGTTAGTCAAGTTAAGTGTTCTGTTCAAGTTAGATTTTCTAAACTTGACACTTAACTTGATTACTATTTAAGTTGTATTTAGTGCCCCAATTACTGTAGATGCACTGACTTAAAGCATCTTGAATTAAGGCAAAGACCTAAGCATCTCAACCCATTCTAGGTTATCAGTCAAAAGTATCCTAAGGTGCTTGTGAGATGTTGGCTTCTAGATCTATAGGTGCATGCAATTCTAGTGTTAGGGCCTAGGCTAAGTCCATTTGCGAAAAAGCCCTAGTTTTGAAGGGGGTAGTTTTAAATAAAACTAAGTCGGAAAATTGATTTTTAAAATTGTAAAAAGATTTTGAAAATTAAGTAAAGCAGTTTTAAAGTTATTTTAAAACTGATTTTTCAAATCGAGTAAAACAGTCAGAAAAGCAGAAGTAATGTAAGCCTATTCTACCAAGCATAATCCTGATAAACATCAAGAAAAGTAAATAGTCAATTCCATAAGTCAGCTGGAAAAGGAGAAAACCAGCACAGTCATACAAGTCAAATATAAGTCAACCCTACTGAGTAGGGGCAGTCAAACAGTCAATCATACAATGCCAATCTAAACTAGGAGGAGGGACCGGGACGATCCGATGAGCCTGGCTGCCAGGATCGAAATAGCGACATCTTCTCATGATATCGAGCGTCGCTATTCTCCCTATCGGCTCTGAGGGCACTCATGTACTCAGTGTAATAGGCCTGATTTGCCTCCATTTCTTCAGCATGATTTGCCTCCACTTCCTCCCGGAGGCTCTGGACCTATGTCTCAAGTCGCGTCACTCTCTCGTAGAGTGTCGGTGGTGGGTTTATATGTAACTTGTCTTTATGGGACAAGATTGAGTGAAGAATTGCCTATTTAGGTAACTTGTCTTTATGGGTTTATATGTTGTTCGAGCAAATCTATTACAAAGTTCTAAGGTTGGGAACCTAGGATCGGGACTAGGTTCGGTACCAGGGTTTGATTGGTTTGCTCGGCGTTTTCTAAGATAAGAAGTATGCGTTTAAATGAAAGGAATTAAGAAAAATAATTTTAAATGCGTAAGGAAAAAAGAAAAAATTATACCGAGTAGCCGTTCGGGGAGGCATGGTCGAGGTTGAGGGAGCAAGAGGGTCACTTGATCGCCTTGGAAGAAAAAGAGTTAGAGAGGAGAAGGGTTTTGGGTGTGGCAAGATGAGGAGAATCGGGTTCCTTATATAGATGATTTGGCTAGGGCGCCCGGGAGCTCCCGGGCGCCCGGGACAGTGTCTACTGCCTTTGGCAGTGACCTAATGTTGGTCAGGGGCGCCCGTGATGGCCCAGGTGCCCCGGTCAGACTGGGATGGCAGCTTTGCTGCCTTTGACCGGTCCTGGGGGCGCCCGCAAGGGTCGGGGCGCCCTGGTTAGGGTGTCATGGCAGTTTTTCTGTCTTGATCGAAGTGAAAGTGTTTTACAGGGCGCCCGAGGTGTCACAGGCACCCGGGTTAGGTTGGAATTGACAACTTTGATGTTTTGTTGACCATTTGACCATGGTTTAATTATTTTGACCATGGTAGGACATGATTTGACTGCTTTGACTATGGTTTGACTGGTTTGACCATGGTTTGACTGCTTTGACCATGGTTTGATTACTTTGACTATGGTTTGACTGCTATTAGGTTAACTCCGTTCTAAACTACAAGATTTAATGTTATTTAAACAATAATACAGATGTTAAATGAATTTTAATTAAGTTAAATTTTACCATCTCACCCATTCTAGAGTTGTCAATCACGTTTGCCTTATGGGTTTTTGTGAGACAGGTTTTAATAGATAGAATTATTTTGAAAAATCATGATTTATTTTGAAAACCTTAAATTATTTTAATTTTGAAAACAGTTGATTTTGAGTTTATTAAAAAAATGTTTAAATCTACAATTAACTAAAAATTTGTGTTAGATTCGAATTTTACAATGAATAATTTGAATTTGAATTTCAAAAATTGGCTTCCAGGTCTTGGCGAGGCACTAGGCCTTCTTTAGCCGTAGCCTTATTGGATAATCAACCCTTTCCTTGACAAAGCCTTTTAATGAAATTTCATTTTCAAAATTATTTTTTGAAAGATTCTGGTCTAACTAGTTTGGGTCTTGGATCGGTAGCTTCGGCTAGTTTCACCAATCTAAAGAGACCAAGTAGAATATGCTTGACCTTATTAGAAGAGGCTTCCCTAACGTACTATCATCTCACCGTCACCCAATACTATGTTGTTCAAATTTCAGTTAAGTTGGTTTAGTCCTTACACTAACCAGCCCTAAGTCTAAGCATGGTAAATTGCAGAAATTAAATAAATAAGCAATCATGCAATTTGAAAACAAGAATTGAAATTTATCTAACTATATATATTGTTTTTAATTTGGCTCCCCCTGGACTAAAGCCACGATAATGATTTGGCAAGATGTGAATCTTGTCCTTGGGGATCCAATACTGATTTGATCCAGTTTGTTTGTTCAGGCACAGTTTGGGTACCCATGCCTGAATTTTAGGTCTGGACTGGTTCAGTACAGCATAGTATGATCTTTGTCTAGACTTGGTTCTATAACCTAATCCGGATCGATTTAGAACCGACTTCTATTTTTCAAGAATCATGTCAAGACCCTTGGAACCAGAAGTGAACTGTTCTAAGGTTGATCTAAGGTCCTTGACTTGAGTTTTCAAGGAGGAGTTCTCTTTCTCAAATTTTTCAACTTGAGTAGAGGTTTCTTCTTGAACCTTCTCAGTTAAGGATCTAGAGTCAGCTCCCTCTTTCAGGAGTTTTAATTCCTGTCGGAGAGATTCAACTCGGAGTTTAGCTTTCGCCAAGTCTCGAGAAAGATACACAATTAATTCATTTAACTGATTTCTAGAAAAACCACTTACAGTTATTTCTCCATCCTCTGAAAATGTAAGTTTGTCGTCGTCCGGCTCCGATTCTGACTCGGTCTCGATTTCTTCTGAGAAGGTTAGTGCGAGCAGGTTCGACTGTGGGACCTCTTCTTCGGAGGAGGAGGAGGACTCGTCCCACATTGCCTGAAGTGCCTTCTTCTTCCTCGTCTTCTTTGTTTCCTTCAGATTGGGGCATTCAGTCTTGTAGTGACCCTTCTTCTTGCACTCGTAACAGGTCACATTTGGTTTGTTCTTTTCATTTGAGGGTTCAGCTGGTTCTTCCTTTCTTCGGTTGGCTTTCCTTCTATTGGTCTGGTTCTTTAGTTCTTTGTACTAGTCCCGGGCTAGCCGAACCAGCTTCGGTCGATTTCCCTCGCTGTCTTCTGAGTCTGAGTCTGAATCAGACTCGGGTGCAGGTTGAGGCTTCTTCTTGGTTGTCTTTCCAGCTTTACCTTCAACAAAAGCGATGCCTTTCTCGGCCAGATTGCAGTTAGTCTGCTCATGCAATTCTAATTCAGAAAATAGTTCATCTAACTTAATTTTAGAAAGATCCCTTGAAACTTTGTACGCATCTACCATAGATGCCCACAAAGTGTTTCTTGGGAAAGCGTTAAGGGCGTACCTTATCAGGTCACGGTTTTCTACCTTGTGACCGATGGTGTGTAGACCGTTCATCAGCTCCTGAATTCTGGCGTGGAGCTGAGCTGCAGATTCGCTGTCGTTCATCTTGATGGTGTACAGCTTGTTCAGCAGAAGGTCCCTCTTGCTGATTCGGGTGTCGGAGGTTCCTTCGTGTAATTCAATCAGCTTACCCCAGAGTTCTTTTGCGCTGTTGAATGGACCCACCCGGTTCAGCTCCTCTTTAGTTAGGCCACATTGGAGCGTTTGGGTCGCTTTGGCATCAGCTTCAATTTTCTTTTTGAGTGAAGCGTCCCAATCAGTGTAAGATTGTTGTACTCCGTCAGCATTCTTCGGTATTTCCAGTCCGGACTGGATTATTATCCACATGTCCACCTGAGTTTTCAGGTGGACCTCCATCCTACTCTTCCAGTAGGAGAAGTCCTCTCCACTGAAGAGCGGTGGTCTTGCGGTACTGAAGCCTTCTTGCATGACCATTAAGTATTTACTGAAAAAGACAGAGAAAAGAAAAAAATGTCCCAAGACTTGGTCTTGGATTAGCAGTGCGGGACAAAAAAATAATTATCGAGTGGTGTTGCACCGGTCTCGATTAACGATAAAATTTTGAAGAAAAAATTAAAACAATTCGAAGAAAATCCGAAAAATTCTCAAATTGGTGGTTGCACCAAATTTGAGCTTCCCAGCTCTGATACCACTTGTTGGATCGAGAAGAACGATAGAGGGGGGGTGAATATCGTAAAACGTTTCGGATTCAAATAGAGAATAGGCAGCGGAAAATAAAGAAACACAAACGCGAACTCAAGCGATTTTACTTGGTTCGGAGTCGCGGTCGGCTCCTACTCCAAGGCCCACGGTCGTTGACCGTTTACTGCGGGCAATTCTATATGTGCGCAAATGTTTACAGAGAAATTTTATAGTTGTAGTACAGTAAACTGAAAATTAAGCTCTTTCGTTACCGACGCCCGGTGTGGATTGTACTTCGGAGCAGAGGGTCGTCGTCGGCGCTTCAATCTCGAGATGGGAGGTTTCCGGAGCAGAGCGCTTGAGTCGAAGAGCGTAGTAGCGTTGGAAGAATGTGTTGAGAAGCCTTGGGGGTCGAGCTCCTTATATAGTGAGCTTGGGGGCGCCCGGGACGTTGGGGGCGCCCTCCACGTGTCACTTGATCCGGCAAACTCTCGGTCAGCCATTATCCCTCCAGGATCGGGCTGAGGTTTGACGGGGGCGCCCGGGACGCAGGGGGCGCCCGGGTTGACTCGGTCCGCTGGCTTCTCGCTGAGTTAAACTCTATCCGCTTCGTTGGCTTGAGCCCAGGGCGCCCGAGGCATCCGGGGCACCCGGGAGCACGGGGGCGCCCGGGAGCATGGGGGTGCCCCGCCCAGTGAGCTTCGAAGCGTATTCTTGCTCAACTCTTGTTTGGCTTTTACCTGGGGCGCCCGGGACCTCCCGGGCGCCCAACCAAGCTGTTGCCTCTCTCCTTTGAGGCATTCTGAGCTTCAGAAACTCTTTCCTTCGGTCCTACATCCAGGGTTAGTACCAAACATGATAAAGCAAGTATGTTAGTGAGTCTTACAGCCGTAGCTGTCTTGGTTCTGACTTTGGGTCTCCAAAATGGAGCCTTAGGTCGAACCGACGCCTATTGTTCCCTCGACGGGGAACTCGTCCTCACCTACTCCTCTCAGGAGAATTTACCTGTTGCCAACCGGCTCCTCCGGTTGGACTTTTGCCCAGCAGTCCTTCGCCAGGTGCCTAGCAGTCCTTCGCCAGGTCTTCGTTACCAAGCAGTCCTTCGCCTGGTGCCTAGCAGTCCTTCGCTAGGTCTTCGACTCCTAGCAGTCCTTCGCTAGGTGCCCAGCTGTCCTTCGCCAGGTCTTCGGTTCCAAGCAGTCCTTCGCCTGGTACTTAGCAGTCCTTCGTTAGGTCTTCGACTCCTAGCAGCCCTTCGTTAGGTGCCCAGCAGCCCGTCGCCAGGACTTAGGGTTTCAGTGCCTAGCAGTCCTTCCCTAGGTGCCTAGCAGTCCTTTGCTAGGACTTTAGTCTGCACACTCAAGTAGCATGTTAGATAAACATAATATCTTAACCTTTTGAACCCTTTGCCATTATCAAAACACAGGTTCGACTTGGGTGCTGTCTGCACCAACATTATTACCCCAACTTATCCGTCGTACAGGGGAGATGCTATCCGATTTTCGAGTAAGCATGTGCCTCGGGGGTCGTGACATAAATACACAAAAAAATAAAATAAATCTATAATTTTTAACAAGTTAAATCTAAACTTAAGAAATCCAAAAATAAAAGATAATCATAAGTTCCATTTAATTATGGAACAAAAATCAATTAATTCAAAATTAATCAAAAATCCAAAATTAAATCCAAAATAATTCGAAATTAATTACCATTATTCAGGAAAATAAATTTACAAATTTTAATAACCAAATCCAAATTTCAAACTGTTGATGCAGTCTGGCCCTGATTGTTGTTTTGGTGTTGACAACGATTTTAGTTTAGGAGGATGATTATGATATGGAAAATCCTAATCTGGGAGGTTAGGTGGATTATGATTATGTCCTGATCGAGGATTAGGCATGATTTGGAAAATCCTAACCTGGGAGGTTAGGTGTGATGATTATGATGATTAAGTCCTGATCGAGGATTAGGCATGATGTGGAAAATCCTAGCCTGGAGGGCTAGGTGTTGGAAAATCCTGACCTGGAGGGTTAGGTGTGGAAAATCCTAACCTGGGAGATTAGGTGTTGGAAAAGTCCTAATTCAGAAAGGTTGGGTGAAAATTCCTAGCTTGGAGGGCTAGGTGAAAAGTCCTAACCTGGAGGGTTAGGTGCAAATTCCCATCCTGGAGAATTAGGTGAAAAAGTCCTGGCTTGGAGGGTCAGGTGCCTAGCGTGGAGGGCTAGGTTGGATGATGTTCTAACTCGGAAGAGTTGGGTGAAAAGTCCTAGCTTGGAGGGCTAGGTGAAAAGTCCTAGCTTGGAGGGCTAGGTGAAAAGTCCTAACTTGGAGGGTTAGGTGCAAATTCTCAACTTGGAGAGTTAGATGGAAAAATCCTTAGCTTGGAGGGCTAAGGTGGATGAATTCCTAGCTTGGAGGGCTAGGGTTGAGTCACTGGATCGGTCTGGTGACCGATCAGGGACATTGGCACGCTGCTCCTTAGTGGATCGGTCTGGTGACCGATCCAGCTATGTCTGATCGGACTGGTGACCGATCAGGGAGCGCACAGTGAGATTGGGAATCTACTGTGTGGCTCCTGATCGGACCGGTGACCGATCAGGGAGCAGGCTGCTTCCTTGCTGTCTTGCTCCTGATCGGTCTGGTGACCGATCAGGGAGCAAACGGTGAGTGAGTTCCCTTGCTGATCAAAGTCTTGGATCGGTCCGGGGACCGATCAGGGATCTTGGATTTGATTAAAAAGTAATTGTTCATCTTGCCTGATCGGTCTGGGTGACCGATCAGGATCCAATCTGATCGGTCTGGTGACCGATCAGGATTCACCCTGATCGGTCTGGTGACCGATCAGGCGTGTATAGCTGCGAGAGCTGGGAATCCCAGCAAAGCAGTGGATCGATCTGGTGATCGATCCACACACCCTGGATCGGTCCGGTGACCGATCACTTTAATTCAAATTTCACTGTCAGACGCAGTCAGAGCGTCTGATCGTATCGGATTTGCTGATGTATGTGATATGCTGTGTGATCTTCTGCTCTAATGCTCTGATTGAGTTTCAGGTGACAGGGGAGGATTCAAACACTCAAGGAGAAGTCAAAGCATGCTTTCCTTGGAGCAGGTTTGTCCCTTTTCACATCTCAGGTTGCAACGCCGAGCCGAAGACTGGGGCTGAGACTAGAGCTTGGCTGAGGAGCTCAGTGAGTCCAGAGATAGCTCAGTAGAGGCTGGCGTTGGCAGATGAGTAGCTGGGAGCTACAGAGATGTGGTCACTTGTCGCTTGGCGGAGAAACAAAAGGAAGCGCGAGAAGACGAGGCGGTAGAGTTTTTTTTTGAAGCGATTCAGTTTGAAAAACTCCTTTGTGTTCTCGCGTTCTGCTGCTACAAGCTTGCTGTTCTTGAGTTCTTCAACCATTCTAAGCAAGCTATAGAGGAGCAATCATCATACTTGAGCGCTTGAAGGAGAAAACAAGAAGCTTGGAGTCCGACAGTGGGAAGACACGAAGCAGACAGGGGTCTGCGTGAGATCGCCACTGGGTGGAGCTCAGGGAAGCTTGCTGTGTTTTGTCCTTGCTAAGAGTTTGAGTAAGATCCTTCTTGTTGTTGTTTCATTGTGCTCATTATATATCATTGTGTGAAACACGCTGTGGAGAGGTTGCTCCACCGAGAAGGAGGTTGCTTCATATCCGGTGTTGACCGGGGCTTGATCTGTCGACGATCAAGGGATCGCCCACCTCAAGGGCACGCCAAGGAGTAGGGCAAGTTATCCCCGAACCTTGTAAACCCTCCTTGTTAGCGATCTTGCTAGTTGTGTTTGTTTCGCTCTCGTTTAGTTTTTCTGCATACTCTGTTTTCCACTCTTTCCGCTGTGCTACTGATATTTGAGTTGCAGAAATCGTGATAAGTTGACAAGGGGCAAGCGATTGTCTATATTCACCCCCTCCCCTCTATAGCCATCTCGTTCCCAACACAAACATTCGAAATTAAATTATCTAACTAATTATAATAATGTACTTTATATTTATAGAACAAACTACTAAAACTATACCCTAATGAAACAATTAAATTGATAAAAAAACAAAATGGGTTGACATATTTATGGGGTCATAAGAAATATATCAAATCGAGAATTTGATCTATTATTAGAAATCAATTGAAATGTTTTTGACTCGATTGACAATGCATAATTTTCATGAATATCATATTCTTAATTAATTATTTATGTTGATAAAGGTCATGTCATTAATACTAATCTTTTATTAATTGTTTAATCTAGAGTGGTTAGATAGAAAAAAGATAATTTGATTCTTGACCAACATAGTACTAGAGTGTAGCAAGATGATAGTACATTAGAGAAGTTTGGTTTAATAAGTCAAGTGGGATAAGGATAATCCTATTTGGTTTACTTAGTTAAGTAGAACTAATTGAAACTATTTGCCCAATCCTGGATTAGTTAAACTAAGGTTATTTAATAAGTTAATTGTATACTTAAAAGGGCTTTGTTTTAGAAAGTGGGCGTTCAGCCAATACCCAAGAAGACCCTTGTACCTCACCACTATCTAGAAGTCAATTTTTGAAATGTATATTTAACTAACTGACCGTTAAACCTAAATCTAACACAAGGTCAAACAATTAACAAAATTTAAAATCTTAAATCAAAAAAAAAATTGACTAAGCATCTCACAAAACTCATAAGGAGACTATGTTTGATTGTATTGAGACACTTAGAACTAGTGAGATGATAAAGTCACTTAAATTGAAACTGTTTGAAAAAATTTTCAAAATCCAAGGATAATTTTCTAAAAATTATTTTCAAAATAGTAATTCAACATAATGATGTTCTACTGAAATTCATACTTAATTTGAGTGTACTTATAGATATTTTTCAAAATTTATATATCTTTGAAAATCGGTTAACCAATACTTAGACACAATCCCTAGGTCAATATTAAGTTCCTAAATCCTTAAGATACTTACCCTCTATTTAGATAAGGTGAGGCTTACCAAAAGGGGAAGGGAGGGGAAGGGAAGGAAGGGAAAGGGAGGGGAAGTATAATATCCATGCCCCCCTTATTTGGAAGGGAGAGAAGGTTTATTAATATAACATGTGTTATCTTGTTTGGGATGAAAGGGATGGTAATGAAAGTTAAATATATGAAATTATAAATTTATCCTCACTTTCTAAATTCTCATTAACTATTTTAAATTATTTATTTACTCAAAGATTAGAAAAATAAATCTGGATTGACATTGAGCCAATTGACAAGCTAAATCCATGTAGATGACCACAAATAGTTGGGAGATAGGATATTTGAAGTGTCATCAAGCACTATAAGCTAATGAAAGAAAGAAGAATGTATTCAATAGTGTGCCAATTTAAGTACCAAGTGTCATTGAGGAAAGATAAATTAGTGATGATAAATATTTGCAAAAGAAATTTTTTAAGAGGACTGAGTGAGATGTTTCTTTTGCATTTCTAACCTGTTTATGAAATTTTAATGTAGGGATCTATATTTGACAATAACATACAAATGCAGTGGAAAATAAGATCCCTTGAGTCATCCATGCGAAAAATCTGTATGAAGTTTGATTTATCTAATAGATATACCTTTGGTGTGGCCCTTCGCTTATTCCGCTAGTCCTTGGTTAGCCGGATCTCTTGCACGTTCAAGTGTCTGTGCCTCTAGTAGTATCCACACGAACATGATCTAGGCCTCGAAGAAGAACCACCTTAATTGTGTTAGCAAATTGGAATAGTTCACAAAGCACAAGAACCTCCACTAGGGAGTTTTGGCCAAGGAGGAAGAAAGAGGAAGAAGAGGGATGCACACTTAGTCTTTGACAAGGAGGGGTATTTATACTCATCCAATAAATACCAAGCGTATTTTCCTCTTGAGCTCCTTTCATTTTAATGCTAATAAAACCCAATAAATACCAAGCCTCTTAGTATCCCTTGAGACTCTTAATATTCTATTCATCTAATAAATAGAATGCCCCTTAGCCTTCCTCTTAATTAAATAATATTTCATTAAACCTTTTAATGAATATTATTCATAATTAAGTGGTTGAGTATAATGTAAATGGGACTAACTCAAATTAGACTCAATCTCATAATTCAATTGGATTCAGTTGAATCTAACTCAATTAATCCAATTTCAAATCACATTTTAGTCAAACTAAAATCATCTTATCTCCGATATATTGTATCCTTTGTGTGTGACCCAATAGGTTCTCGTAACGTTGGCAATGTCTCTAAGTTATTTTAGATACATAAACAATGAGTGATATCTAACAATGCATCATTGCTATCCAAGTGATAAGAATGTCAAGATTCGACATAACCTTTCCATGGCTATTATAATATATGACTTTGTCCTTTTATCCTTGATATCTAGATTGATCAATGAGGCATAGATCATGTCATCCCCTTATCAATCTTTGTGTTTCTTGATCCCCAAGTAGACTCACTCAAGCAAATGAGCTCAATATCTCATATTGACTCATTTGAACATGATCATACATTTTAGTAGCCCTACTCGATCAAGGGGCCCACAGATATCATTCCCACCATATGGGAGGGATAGATCTCATCTACTTGACTCACATCCCTCCATATAATTTGGTACATAACCAGTGATCGCCTTTATAGTCCACCTTGTTATGGTGACGTTTGACGATACCAAAGTACATAACTCCTTATATAGGGAACCTAGTGAATTCTGGTCTAAAGACTATTCATACTATAGTCATATGAGAAATTTTATGACACTCATATAACAATCCATGAAATTTTCTTAGGGCGGGTCAATTCAGTACACATTCTCTAATGTATACCCATATATTAACTTGATATCCCATATCTATGACTTGTGAGATCAAGTTATCAATTGGCCTACATGCTAGTCTTAACGTATTAATATTGTCCTTGAATATTAATACATGACTAGGAATAGTTAAGGGTAGTGCTTTCTACATTATCTCACTATCAATTCAAATAATTGATATAATGTAGATCAGAACCTACAACCCAAGGACATTATTATACTTATTCATCGGGCAGAATCATGAAATAAATATAATAATCAATCTTTGCCTTTATTAGATAGAATATGATATAAAATATTCCCTAAACAATCATCTTATAATTGGCTCTAGGGCTAATACTAACATTTAATTCATACGATATCAGTGACAAGATCGTATTATAAGGAATGAACAAAAAAAGATCTCACAAAACAAAGTATATATATACTTTCTGGAACAATGAATCAAATTAAACCATCTAGAATGGAGAATTCATCAGAGAGATGAGAAGAATTTGAAATAGACGTGTGGAGAAATACTACAAGTTATTAAGCATTCACCCTATTCATAGCAAAGAATCAAGATTTTGTAACAAGATCATCGATGAGTTATGGCTTCGGAGCAGGGGGCTTGGGTGGCAACGTAGGTTTCCTCCGCCGGCCCTTGTTCAACATTAACCACCTTCAGGCTGAAGGAAGAGGGATTGGTGCCTGCCCTCCTCTCCTAACTCCAGAGTCTTTGTAGGGATCGGAACGCTGTTGACACCGACTGCACTTGGGGAGCACCCAAGCTTCCTCTCTATTAGCGTGCTCAGATAGGCATACAACATACTCGAGCCTGCCACCGTCTTGAAATTCGTGGAGTGGTAGATGGTGGCAGGGAGGGAAGTGACGGCGGTGGGGTTGAGTCCATGGTGCGTGGAGGCGAGGTGGAGGTTAGAAGTAGTAAAGACGAAGTTGGAGCAAGCGCCAAAGCGGTCATAGCAAAGATAGCGCATGGCGTAGAGGTAAGGGAAGAAGACAAAGATGACGCATTTGGGAATTATATTACGAAACAAGGATAAAATTGGAATCAAATTTTGTTTGGTTCCTCTTATACTTCCTACACCCCAAATCGAGGTGTAAGAAATTCTTTCATTTCAAGGGTAAGGAAGGTTAAAGTTTACCCTTTCTTACTTTTCCTTTCCTTAGCTCACTTCCTTCCAAACAGGGTTTCAAGTTCCCTTCTCCTTATTTACCCTTCCCTCACCTCCTCCCAAACAGTGTGTTAGATAGAATTCCTTGTGTCTAATAAAAATAATCAGGGTGTGTCAGGTTAATGGGGAGGTAACTTTGTTAAAATTCTTTAAAAAATACTTTGAAAATTTTGGAAATATTTTTGTAAATTCAATGCTTTGAAAATTACTCGAAAATCCTTTTTTTTAAAAAAAATAAAAAACTACTTTAAAAATTCATATTTTGAAAAATATACTTTAATTGCTTTTTTTTATTTGGAACAACCCCTAAGATACATAGAAAGTTTTTTTATGGTTAACAAGGATTCCTAATGCCTTATTTACTCCGAAGAGTGAATTAGAAAATGGATTGATTGCACAAACGTCAAGATCCTTTCTTTTGTTTACTTATAAAAAAATAACTGATGGACAAATTCCATGTCCATCAATTAACTATTTTTATCTCATGTTTTTGTCCCCTCAAACTCGATGGAAGCGCGAGGACCAAAGCGAGAGACAAATGAGAAGCAAGAGGCGAGACCATCTCCTTCACACTGCACACGTGAAACCTCAAGATCTCCCTCGCCTTCTCCTTGGACTTCTCATCGGAGGATTCGACACCTTCTCCATATCATCCTCATCGTATCTAAGTAGTAGTTCAAGCCTCCCATCCCTTCTCCGTGATCAACACGATCTTGCTGTGGAATGGGAGGGGCCCACCATTGGCAATGGCAGACCAGTACTTCTTAAGCAGGTCGTAAAGGTCCACACGGGATGATGGAGTAAAGAGTTTGGTGGAGGATGGTGGCAGAGCCCCTAGAAAAGAGTTCAAATGAACCCTTAGCTCGGAGGATCTATACACCGAGATGATCATCCCAGGCGGCGCGGCAAGTGTAGGGTCGAATGTGGATGGGGGTGGGTGACAGCGTCACCTCGGAGGTGCTATGGAAGGCGACGGCGGGACGAATGGTGAAGTTGAGTGTTTCTCCTTGGAGCTACAACCGGACCATGATGAGGTTGAGGGGGTGGGTGGAGCATTCGGCCACAATCAAGGCGATGCCTTCTTCCACAAAATCTTTTGTGCTCCCATCTCTTCTCTCCTTCACAAAATAGGGGAGAACAAGAGGCACAACAATGCAACGTTCAAGATGACCATAGACTCCTAGTAGTGAGGTTGTCGCAGTGGATGATCAGGGAGCTGCAATCCTCATGGAGGTACATGAGCCCCCTTGCGATCTTGATCGAAGCCCTCTGCTCCCACAACGATCGCTTGCCGCTAAAGAGGAACTCCTGCAACAACCCTCTTCTCATATACTCGAATCCTCCACTCTCGTTGTGGTTGCCGAGGGACACAACCAGAGCACTAGCAACCAAAGCACAACGTCTCCATGCTCAGCAGTAGCGGCGTCGTTGCCACATCACACTCCACAAGCCACGATTGCTTTGACATCATCTTCCTCTTTGGTTTCTTCCTTTCAATGGTCTCCCTTCGAAAGATTCCTTTCCCTCCCATCCTTTGTCATTTCCTTCTTTTATTGGGTTTCCTTTGCCTTTCTCTAATCTTCCCCCGAGGATGGTTTACCACCATGTATTCCTTTTCAATCTTCATCCGCTCTTTGGAGTAAACAAAGCTTAAGGGTATATCAAGTTGAGGGGGAGTCATGATTGAAATATTAAACATACTTTTAAAAATTCTTTCAAAAATTAGCTTTACAAATCTTTGAAAACCCCTTTAAATTTTTTTTAATGCTTTTGAAAATCCTGAAAATGTTTTGAAAAGTCTTTGAAAAAACAAGAAGTGTTTTTGAAAAACCTTTCAAATACTTTGAAAAATATTTTTGAAAATTCCTTGAAAACTCTTTGAACAAGTTTGAAAAATCTCTGAAAAAGTTTGAAAAATCTTTTAAATTCTTTAAAAATTTTATGAAAATTCAATACAATACTTAGCAAAATTTATTGAAAAATATGCAAGTACTTAGCAAATTTTTTGGCATCCTTAAAGTACTTAAAGATTTTTTAAAATAATGTTTTATCTCAAATATTCTAAGTGTTATCAAAAATTAATGTGTACCTTATGTCTTTCAAAAATTTCTATACGCTTAACTTAAAATCTTTTGGAAATAATTTTTTAAACCTTTTCAATAGTTATCGTTGGTGCAAAACCTAAGGCAAACTTAGGTAATTCTTTTTTATGCGTGTCAAAGAGGAATGTGAACCTTAAGTTAAAAGCATTTTGAATCTCTTAGTTTTGACTTAAAACACTAAAGACAAATACTTAACTTAAGAAAATCATCAAAAATTAAAAAGAGAGAGATTTTTTATGCAATTAGCCTCGAGGGTTTCGATGTTTTACAATATGCATAAGTCTGGTCAGTTTGACCAAGAGTTAAACCAAATAACTTGATGTTTGAAAGAGAAAAGTCTAGTTAAGACTAAATAACTCGCAAGAGAAATCTTATCTAGAGGTTAGGAAGGGAAAAATCGGAAGTTAGGCAGGTGAGAAGTCTACTGAGTGATTATCCTAATTGGAGGTTAAGCAAAGAAGTCATGGCGGGAAGGATTGGATAGGAAATCTTGTCAGACCGAGGACATCGAGCAAGAAGTCTTGATGGTCGAGGACACCCGGCAGAAAGTCTTGGTGGTTGAGGACACCAGGCGGGAAGTCTAAATAGATCGAGGATCGAAGGTCTAGCTAGCGAAAAGTCTCGAGGATCAAAATCAAGCTTAGCAAAAGTCCAAGCGGACTAGAGGCTTAGCAAGGTGAAATCCTAAAGAGTAAACCTTAGGTGGTAAAGTCTTGGAGCAGATGACTCCAAGCAAAAGATAAACCTAGTAGGTCAAGTAGACTTATAGAATAAGGCTTAGGTTGCATGTTTATTGTTGTATGCTTGTTTTATTGGAATCTGGAGCTAGAAGCAAGACTAAGGAAGCAAACAAATGTAGACCAGATGCAAGCAGACAGTCCGAAGTGAATCAGACTTGGCTCGGGTCGAATCGGACCAAAGCCAATTTGGTAGGTTGATTCCAAGGATTGGTAGACCGAAAGGGACTTAGCTAGCCGGGTGTAGGTTTTGACCCAAATCAATGAGGTGGCATCAGGATCAGTAGACTAATCCCAAGAATCGATAGATCGAAAAACTTGATAACGACAAGATCGCAGATCATAATAAACTCGGTTAGTTGGATCAAGTTCTATATATCTAGAATTGGTATACCAATAGGGCTTATCGGTAGGCCAAATTAGGCTTATAAGAGGACTCGGCAATAGAGCTAAATAACAATTCTCTACAACTCCTACTCTGTGCTCATGAAAATGCCTAAAGCTCTACAAATGTGGAATCTCTGGGAGGGGGCGCTGCTCTTAAGACTTCCGGATTGTCTCGTCAGTTTGTTTGTATTTGTTACTACAAGTCATGCTTCATTTATTATCCTCTTTGTGCTTGTAATTAAACTATAAGACATGTTTCTCTACCTTCAGAAAATTTTTAGAAAGGAAACCACTATGGACTCACGCCGAGTGTGTAGCCCCTGGATGTATTAACCTTGGGAAGTTTGGAACCAAATAAAACTCTCACGTATCTTTCTGTCTATTTGTTTATTATTTTATATTCTACTGCATACTAACTCTGATGAAAGATGAATAAATGATGAAATCAAAAAGAATGAACGGTCTATATTCACCCCCCCATCTATCGACATGCAACAATCCTACAGTTATCCCTAGTAAATATCTAGTACACCTAAGGAGCTCTAATAGGTATTGGATTCCTAAGATTGTGATCTCTTCATACTAGATGGATATAAAATGTGTCAATCCTAATTGGATGGGTAGTTAACCCAACCATGGTGATGTTGACATTTTAGGACATTTTAAAGGTATTGTAATATCTTGAGAATGAAGTTCAATCCCATCTTAATTAGAAAATTTTCTAGTGTACCAATAGTAATTAAAGTCTTAGGATTGATTAAAATTGGCATCATATGATGGAATCATGAAGTGTACCAAGTGTGGGGTTTTGGCACATTCAACAAAGATAGGGTCGCCTATGTCAAATTGTGTATTTGGCATAATAATTAGTTGATGAAACTTAAATGAAAAATCTAGGTATTTACTTTTTGTTATAACTACCATACTTGTATGTCCTATCACATACCATGGCATCATATCATATCATTCATTCATATTGTCATGAAAAATGATACATCTCATATCATACATGGATCATTAAGTTATGATATATTTCAATTTGAAAATTATACATTTGATTTATGTAATACTCATTTACATACATAAATTTTAATTCCTCATAATTAAGGATAATGATATTAGTTGACATTCTAGATAGGATGATCAAGTTTAAATACTTAGTTAAAGATGCATGATCTCTTAGTTTTAGGAAAATATCAATTTTACATCTCACAAATACTATATAATGACTTATGTGTATTGAAATACATTAGATACAAGTAAGATATTAAGATGATAAGTAAAGCTCAAGATGTTGATTTAATACATTTATTTGAGTTATGTCAAGGTCGTCTTCAAGGGGAAGCAGCATAGACAACTGCCTAGGGCCTTCCTATTTTAGGGGCCTCCATATTATTTAAGTTACCTATTATAATAAATTAATTTTTTTAAAGCATATAATGGTTAGAACTACCTTGAATTAGGGTCCAAATTACCAAAAGATTATTATATATAGTTTTTTTTTCTAAAATCATATTTTTTCTTTTTCTCGCCTAATCATCTTTCAGCTAAAAATTAGTCTAAGGCCTCCAATGAGTCTCTAATTTTCTGGAAATGATATTTTATCAAAACAAATAGATTTTGTGTTGACCAATCATGAAAAAAGTTAATGTGTAAATCATGTGCATTTAGCTTATAGACTATGGTTGGAAATTAATTTTAAAAATCATTTCAAAACTATTTTAAAAAATTTTAGTAAAGTATATTTGTTGATAGAAATCACCATTGATTAGTTTGATACAAAATTATAGTAAAACATTAATGTTTTCAATGATTTTTAACTTTGTGTCATTCTTTAATAATAAGATATATTTTCATACAAAATTATTTTTTCCTGATAGTATTTGACATAAGTATGTCTATATGAAATTTTATAATTTTTCAAAATATATAGAATTACTTATATATTTCTGAAATTTAGTCATAAAATTGATATTGCAATTTTTAGAATATCAATCAACTGATTTAGAAAATTAGTCAAATGAATTCTATGTTTTTGACTAAAATAAATTTGTTGAAGTCATCTAAGCTCATTATTAGGTATCTTAACTATCCTTAACTCTCTGATGTACTAGATAAGTATTCAAAGAGAATTTCCTTGATTAAAATGATAAAGAGATGTTAAAAAGAGAATAAATGGAATTGAGAGGGAGGTTTATATTCAAAGTTGAATATTTAACTTCATGACTTATATTTTGGAATTTTTTAAAGGTTTAGGAACTCAAAATTATTATTGGTGCAATGATAAGTTGGAGCATGTTTTGAGAGAAGGTCCTCCATAAAGACATGATTTCGATATGAAAGGAGGATAGTGCACAAATTTGAGGATAAGTGAACAATGGAAGAATTGTATTGTCACGACCCCAGAGGCACATGCTTACTCGAAAATCGGGCAACATCTCTCCTGTACGGCGGACAAGTTTGGGCAAATATACATACACTCCAATCATAAAAGATGGCTCAGCCATCATAACAGAAATAAAAACATCACCACACAGTTTTTATATCAACAAAAGAGATAACGGGTGGCTCAGCCACCTTACGCATAAAAGAAACCACAACCAAAGAGAAACTCCACAACGAACAAACCCGACCAATAAGACATTACTACAAATTAGTCAAAACCATACCAGATAAGAAAATAAAATGCGGAAATAGAGAAACTACGGAGAATCAACTCTGAAACAACTCCAAATAAAATAACCCGGTGGAACTGAGGGACTGAGGGGCTGGCAACTGGATCATCTCCTGGCTCCAAGCAAAATATCTACCTGCTACCTGAAACAAAAATGGGAGGTAGCGGTGGTGAGTCCGGGCGGACTCTGCGGGTATATGAGTAGACAATAAGCATGGCATAATAAAGGATAACTAAGTAGAGAATCAATAGAGTACA
Organism: Boesenbergia rotunda; assembly: GCA_024364735.1. Lineage (NCBI taxonomy): Eukaryota > Viridiplantae > Streptophyta > Magnoliopsida > Zingiberales > Zingiberaceae > Boesenbergia > Boesenbergia rotunda. The sequence goes on along the minus strand of JAGFNQ010000819.1, from coordinate 253,239 downwards.
GTCCATAAGAAATATAAGAATATCTAATCATGCATAACATATATAAAACAACATGGTATAAAATCCGAATAACAACTAAACATGTATAAAAGAACACAACAATAATAAAATCAAGATATACATGCATGTCAATCAAGTGCAACAACCATAGCTCATATAAATGCAACAATCACAAGAAAATGCATAAACGAAATACGTATGCATATGATGCAATGACATGTGTCACCCCTGACGCCAGTCAAGCCACCAACACATCCCATTTGTGTGACCGAGTGGGTAGGGATGTGACAACTGTACGCACTCCAACAACAAATACCACAGAAGGTGTGGTTGAGTGGATAGGATGCTGGGGAGTCAACACTCCAGACCCCGATACATAGGGGGAGCTATCAACAGCTACAGTATCCCTCGAAAAACAACAGTGAGGGTGTCACTGCTTACCTACAACTGCAACATGTGTGGCATAACAGGACAGTTGCTCGCACTCTAACAACTACCACGACAACAAGTGGTTGAGTGAATCGAGCAACTAAATTACTAATAACGGCTTAACAATATGGAAACCCAAAGTCGCTAGTATGCAACGTGCAGATATGGTGCATGCTACAAGATGTACGAACAACCGGAGAAACAACGATGCAACAAAATCCAACAAGTAAACGAAACATCGATACAACCAACCAAAAATCGAAAACCAACGATTATGCACCTACACTACTGGGTAGGATATTTCTAATGTCAAATAAATCTAATTGTGTTTAATGGACTTCTAAGTACTCGCGTACAAGCGGCACTTTACAGAACAGAAAACCAACAGAGGACTGTACAGATACGAATTTAGAATACATGAAGATCAACGAAGAATAAGTATCAACGGCGAAGTTAAAATAACAAATAGCAAGGAATAGGGTCAAGCAACCTATAAGACATAAAATAGTCATGCTTTAAGGTAAAAGAAACTACTCGAGTACAAAGGAGAAGTACCCGCCTTGTAATGTCATTTACGTATCGAAGAAATCCTCCTCACGATCAACGTACGAATCCGATCAAAGTCCTGCATCAAGAACATATCTTAACTATTTATACAAGTAGTAATTCAGCTAAACTAAATAATAATCTATATTAGGCTCAATCCTAGTTCAAAATCTCACGAAACCAACCCAATACCAAAACCAACATACGGTAAGAAATCCACTACCACAAACAAACTCTAAACAAAGATAATTGTGAATATAACTAATTCAAAATCAACAAACAGTAATCCATAAATTCAACCAACAAGAACAACAACATGCTAATACTGAACTCAAAACCAAGAATCGTAGCTAGCTCATAAACACCTTTAACAAAACCCACCATCAATCAATTCACAATAAATCTCGTTATCTCATGGTTCGTTCACATTCAATCCCTAATCAATCAAATTATGACAATCTTCTATGATCAAACACACTAGCACATCTATATGATTAGCTGAGATAATAAGCCTACCCTTAGCCCATGGATCAATTTACTCCCATAACTCAACACAACACAACATCAAACTCAGAGTATCAAATAGTACAATTTAAATCAACTCACAAGTCTCAGCTTTAACCTATATACTGATCTAAAACGAAATCACCACCAACACCTCCAAGATCATGCAAACCATATCATACAACTCAAAACTAAAACCAAGCTCCACTTCATCTAGCACTCACATCATCAACAAGCTAAGGACATTAACAAAGGATTCAAACTCAGCCCTACACATACAACAATCTATTCTATCGAAAACAACCACAGGACTACCAACCAACAATACAGATCCACGAGAAAACTCAATCGAACAGAACTCAAAAGTCATATACGAATTCCAGAATCTAATCTTCAACAACATTCCAAAATTCCTTTGAGTTCAATCAACAACAAATCCAAGATTAAGCGCACACAACCTACCATCAAAACCCTAGTTAACATCTTAACATCTAAAACACCAAAACATAACCAATGCATCTACTAACAAGATCAGTAACCAAATCAAATCAGAAAATTATTTCATCCATACTCTAACCAATACCAAATCCAAATCATCCAAAATTCCATTCAAGATAAAGACTAACCAAACAACACTCACCGGCGATGGCATCGAGTGATGCCTCTTTCTCCAGATCTGTCGAGAGAAACCAACAACTACAATGTCTCTCAAGCAATCCTCCCCTCTGGTAAACCTCCTCTCCTCCAACCTACCTCGATCACCTAGGGCAGATTCGGCGTGTGACCTCACTCCCAATCGAAGACATTTGCCGCTCGGCGCCTCTTGCGTGCACGCTGGAGAGGGCAGAAGAAGCAAAAGAATAGGAGGAGAAGACGAGAGGGAGGGTGCGGCAGCGTTGGGCTTCGGCGGTTTCGGCGTCGCTCGGGGGGACAAAAGGAAGCGGTTCCAAGAAAGAAAAGGAAATTTTAGGGTTTTATAATGTTTTTGGCATTTTGCAAATAAACCCCCTAATTTTCGCTATTCACAACTAGGTCCCTAATTTAAAAAGAGGCCCTTTAAAATTTCAATTTTCAACATGTATGCTCAAGTAGGTCAAGGTTGACTGAATTCTTGATAGTCGATCAATATGTTAAGTTAGTTGATCAAAAAGTTAAGTAAGTAAATGTTGATCCGATACTTGACAAGTAATGAAAAGTCCCAGTGAATCATTGTTGACATGATACTATAAGTAGTTGGCAAGAAAAAAATCCAAGTGAGTCATGATTGACCTGACACTTGGCGATTGAAAATCCAATATGGAGTTGGTACGTGACAAAAAATCTAAGTCAAGGTTGATTGGACAATTGGTGATTGGAAATCCAATAGGGAGTTGACATGAGAAGGAAAATCTAAGTGGGTCATGAAAGATCGGACACTTGGTATGAGATGAAAAGTTCAAGTGGGTCTTGGAGGGAGGACACTTGATGATGAATGGAGTCTTGACATGTTAAGGTTGACTGGTGATAAGCACCATTTTATTGATTATTTTAATTGCTAAAATCCATGTTTGACCCATGTTTTTATTGCTTAATTATGATTTTACCCTAGGTTTTGGAACTTTATCTTATTTTGGACTTAATTGCAAAATTACACAATTTTTGGATTATTTGGCCACTAATTTTCTGATATATTTTTGTAGGCATGAAAGGATCCTGGACCTAGGGCATACTGGGTCAAACTTGAGTCGGATGTGAACCGGATCAAATTATCAAGCTTACAATTAATTCGGGCCGTCCGATTCAAGAGCGGCTAGATCTGAGCCATCCGGGATGATCTGAAGCAATCCGAGCTAGGGTTAGGGTTGATCAAGCTCTATGATCAAGATCTGAAGGTTTCATTCCAATCAGAGCTCAATCAACCGTTGGATCAAGCAAGGAGGGCTCTAGAGCGTCCATTCACAGATAGAGTTGATCTGGACCATCCGTTGCAAATCTGGAGGATCCGAGATACCACGAGGCAGATCCTGACCCCAGATCATCATCATAAAAGTTTGGCTCCAATAAGAGCAAGATCAGCCGTTGGATCTCCTCCAATCAATCTGAGCCGTCCAAAGTTAATTACTTAAGGAAAAATTTCCCATAGCGCACAGTCGTCGCGTCTCCGCCGTTTCTGCGTCTTCTTCATTTTCTCTTCCAGTTCTTCAGTAGTTCTTCAATCCAAGGGGCGCGACCACCTCCATCCTTCATCAAATCAAGTTCAAGGTCACTAGGGAGAGTAGTTTGTGGAGTTTTCAGCTTGGAATTGGGCAAGAACAGGGCTGTTGAGAGGTTTCCGCAGCCTTGTAATTGATAGCTTCAAATTCGGTTTTGTCGAGTTCTTCATCAATCCAAGCTATTCAGAGGGGTTCCTTGAAGTGTTTGGATCATTCCCGCACCTTCGTTTCACTCAGACATGGCTGAATTGAAGAAATCGATTGGGATTTTCCTTCTTGAACAGTTTGAGCTGGATTCGACTACCGATTCAGTTCCTTAGTGAATTGCTGAGCTTGCGGGTTCGAAGCCAGCTCTTGACTGACAACCAAGAAGACCTTGAGCTTAGGGAGCGATTGGGGTTTAGATTTCTATTTGCAATTTTGATTTGTAGCCGTAATTTCAGATTCTGCCGCAATTCATTTCTGAATTTCTTTCTTAGCTACTGTAATTTACGATTTCTAAGTTGTTAGCTGTAATTTAGCTTTAGTTCTGCAAGTAGAGTAGTTTAGAAACTTGTTTAGTAAACATTTGGTTTCAATTTTAGCTGATTTCCTATTTTAATTGCTGCGTATCAATTTTTTTTCCCCTGTTCTGCGTATCAGATTCATTCAGCCACCTAGTTTCAGTTTCTGAATTCGTTTGCTGTTTAATTAGGTTTAATTTGGCAAGTAGTTAGTTAGTAAACTTGTTTAGTGAACATTAGTTTGAGTTTTCAGTTTATTTCCTGTCAAAATCCATGCGTATCAGTGAACTCCCTGTTTTCAGTTTCCCATGTTTGCGCATCCAAAGTTGCTGAAATTCAGTTTAAATTTCCTGCAAATTAGTTCTTGTTTTGAGTATCAACTGATAGTATCTGAATTGAGAATCATCTAACCTTGGTTTTCTTCTGAACTTTCATTGGAGCTTGGTTCATTTCAATAGCTTTTGGAATCGAATTCTGAATATCAATTTCTGAAATTCAGTTAGTTGTAGTTGATCAATCTCTGCACACTCAGTTTAGCACCTCTGAATTTTGTGACAAGTTAACATAGCATCTTCTGAATTTTATCCGAACATTTAGAGTGGAGTACATTGATCTCATGTGCTTAGTTTGCTTATGAATGTAATTGGTTCTTTCTCGGCATTCAATTCTGAAATCTACATGTTGTTTCTGCATTCATGAATTTTTATTTCTGCACTTAACTTGCTTGATGGATCAGTCATTGATCTGAATTCTTTCAGTAATTCCTGCTTATTACTATCCGGTAGCCTTGCTTTTCAAGCTAAAGAGATTAATCCATTTCTGAGTTGTCATGAATGGTTCCTGCACTTAACATTAATTCTGCACATCAGATTTAGAGGCATGCATCTTGTATCAAATGAGTTCAGCATTGATTTGGTATCAATTTGTCTATAGAATGCTTGGCATTTGGTTGTTTTGAATGGCAAAAACCTGAAGCTAAAATCTGCATTAGTGAGTTTCGAAACTAGCTCTGATTCCCTGAATTTTGCAAAGTTGCATAGGTTAATTTAAATGGTCCTTTTAGTTGAATGATAACTTGCTTTCACTTGTTAAGTTACATGGTGGAGTTCCCTTCTTTCATGCTAATTCATTTCAGATTGTAACCCAAAACCCAAAATTTAATTGAAACCCGAAAAATCACAAACGACACATAAATACAAGCACAAATCAAACAACGTCAACTAGCCCCGAGAAAAATACGACCTGTGGCCCCTATATTACATTTTCATACTTTTGATTGTAAAAGGGTTTCCGGCATTTCATATACATTTAAAATCTGATAGTCCCAACTTTCGTGACAATTTAATCTAGTAGATTCGGGATTATCAAATTTTTGGCGCCGTTGCCGGGGAAGCAACTAGTTGATTTGTTTGATTTTTGCTTATGTATTTTTTTAGACATATCATTGGGTTCTATTTTATTTTGCTTTATCTTTTGTATACTGGTACTGCCATTTTTCTTGTTTGTTTTGTGACAAGGCTGCAGGTTCAAAATGTTTTCATCCACTTACCAGCAGCCGTGTCCACAATTTCAGCAGAACCAACCATTCAATCAGCAACCAAATCATTTTTTTCAACCACAATGTCAACAATTTCAGCAAGATCTTCAGTCAAGTCAGAATTTTCAGAACGGGCAGCCGCCATTCCAGAGTTTTCAGCCCCAGTTTGAGCAACCATTTCAACAATTTCAGCCCAACTTTCAGCCACCATTACAACAACAACAAGCTTGGCAACAACAAGTTCTACAACAACAACAACAACAAGAGCAAATTAATCAACAACAACTACAACGCCTTGCACAATTAGTTGATCAATGGAATCAAATACAAGCTCAAAGATTAGAACAATCAGATGATTCTATAGGTGTAGGGGATTGCACAGAGCCCCAGGAACCACCTATATTGATTGATGCGTCAGAAAATTCAGAGGATAGGATTGAGAGTGTAGGTGATTGCACAGAGCCCCAAGAATCACCCATTCCTATTTCACAGGACCATTCTCATCTTTTATTTTGTGATTATATTATTATTGAAGGTCCTAATTTTTCTAATTTGGTTGATATAGGAATGGTTGAGGAAACATGCGTGGGAGATGATTCCATAGGTGTAGGGGATCGCACTAAGCCCCAGGGACCACCACAACTACCAGAAAGTGTAGGGACTTGCATGGTGGAAGCAAGCACCCAAGGATCACCTATTCCAGTTGAGTGTCCACCAGAGCCTGAGGCTGAAGAGGAGCATGAACTTGACCAAGAGGAGGCCACAGTTACATCCACTTTTGTAGAACCTCCAGGTATTTTTCAGCATGATCAGGTAAATACTCCCCCAAATTTTTCTGAAAACTGCATAGAGGTACCTCAAACTGATTTTATTGTTTGTGATATACTTAGGGATACATCTCTTGTAGAAAATAATTGTGAAATATCCCTAGAGGTACCTAGTGTTAAAGTTGCTGAAAATGAAGCATGTTGTACTACATCAGATGCTAATGCTGAGTGTGAAATTTTTTTAGAAGAGCCTAGACTTGATGTTGATTTTTGTGATGAGTCTCTTGATATATCTTCTGCTGGAAATAATTGTGAAAAATTCATTGAGGCACCTCAAATTGATTTTATTGGCTGTGATACATTGCTTGATTCATCCTTTGTAGAAAATAATTGTGATATTTTTATTGAAGTGCCAAAAAGTGATTTTATTATTTGTGATGAGTTTTTGGATGCAAATTTTATAGGAAATAACTGTGAAAAATTTATTGAGACACCAAGCATTGATTTAATTGGACATGATGCAGATTTGGATTCATTTTATGCAGAAACTGATATCATTATATTTCTTTCTGACCCTGAACGCTTGAGAGAGGTATTACATTGTTTTGCAGGGTCCAGAAGACTTCAGGAGTGGGTGCTCCAACTGAACAGACTCCAGCCTCCTGGAAGGACTTCTGAAAGGCATAAAGAAGGAGGAGATTATTTTACTCTAACCCATAGCCCTCCATTCCTTCAATGGCTATTATACCTGAATCGCCTTCGGCCACCGGAGCAAATTTTTGCAAAATTCAAGTGTGGGGGAGTCCAAATTCTCTCAGCCACCCAGATTCCTCCATTACCACGATGGAGGCTACTTCTGGATAGACTCCGCCCACCAGAATAAAGGGGAGATATTTCTTTCTTGTATTTTCTTTTATGGCATTTTTCATTTTCATGCTTTCTAGAAGTAGAATTTTCTTGCTAATAAATGCATGAGTAGAGTAACATGAATAAATGTCATTGTAAATACCATGTTATTTCTTTTGGACACTTTTTCTTGCATGCTTAGGAATAAATGTATTCCTTAGGTTATCTCTATAGCATGTTAGAATCGTTTGGAAAATAAATTAAATTTGGTTGTCGAGACTTAGGATTTGAGTTCATGGATGAAATCTTGGATGCTTGAGTACGATTTTGCTTTGGATTCTTAATTGAGAATTTGAGATGGATTATTTTTACCTAGTGAGATTAGCCTTATTTTGTGATACACATATGTTATTGTATTCTAGAACTTGCTTAGGTTCTTTCAAAATCATATTTCAATGGTTGGATCACATCTATAGGGACTAATCATTTTATTCACCTTTCCACATCTATTTGTCTATTCTATTCTAGTTGTCTTTCCTTATTGCTAATCTAAACCCTAATTTTTCTATGGATTTGTTTGCTTGGGATGTTTTCTTGATGCTATTTTGCCCGAGACGGACAAAGAAGTAAGTGTGGGGGAGTGATTGGTGATTTGGAAGTAATTTTCATCAATGATGCATTTCAACTCGAAAAAAAAAAATTTCATGTGCCAAAGATGAGTTTGAGTGATGTTTGGTGTCAAAAATGAGCAAAAGGATGGAAGCAAATGGGGGCATCTAGATTCTACTGAATATAATTTGAAGATCCAAGCTTACATGGCCAAGCTCAAGTTGGTTGATGAAGAAGAAATGGTGTACCAAGGATTAAGTGGCACGCAACCATCAAGTGGAAGCCAAATGGATGCCAAGGTTTTAAAATGGAGGCTGAGAGAGTATTGACAGCTGTATTGACTTGAACCAAATGCAGAATTCGGTGCCAAGTTGAAATTAGTTGAAGAAATGAAGTGTTCTAAACTGAATTTTTGTAAAGCAGTTTTAAGGAAATTTGTGCCATTTCAAACTGAAGAAAAAGAAAAAGAAGAAAATCTTAGACTGCCAAATCTGAAATGCATTGTATCAACTTGGAAATGGATTCATTGAAGCTAAATTGAAGCTTTTTGAAGCAGGGAAATGCAGGAAATTCTGCAGCTGAAAATTTGAATGGCATTGCATGGAGAATTGTAACCTGCTGAGCATTGACTTGGAGCGGCTGAAGGGAGATACACTAATCTGCAAAGCTCTAATCTGGTAAAGGACAGTTATTAAAGCTTGATTGCAAAGAAATTCTGAGCTGAAAATCAAAGATAGCTGCAAGTTCAGGAATTCTGTGCTGTGCCAAGTTCAAAGGTGCAGAAATTGTTTCAATTTGAAGCTGAATGGAAGATTTCTTGGTTGTAAATTCAGAAATTGTTGCTCACGGGAAGGGATGAATTGAAGCTGATATTTGATCAGAATTCAAGCACAAACAGAGTTGCAAGACTGCTGGCCACAACATAGCTGAATACTGAAATTTTAGGGTTTGACTCAAAGGTAGGGAAGTCAAGAGCAGCCACCTGTTGTTGTAAACTCTGAATTGAAGCTCAATTGCAGGCTGATAAAATTGGAATTTAAGCAGGAAGTTCTGAGCTGAGTTGAAAAGCGAACTGCTGAAATAATTGAGGCTGATTTCCAATCCGTATGGAATCAACTTATATGGAAATCTAAAGGACTGCAGTAAATCTATGCAGTGTGGAAGCCAGAATTTCCAGCCTACTTCAATCACCAACAACTGACTTGGATTGTAGGGAAGCCTCTCGACAGTTATTAGAGTTTATGGATGATCAGAAATGTTGAAAAGAGCTGAGAAGAAGCTGAACACAGCTGGAAAACCTGAAGCTGAACAAATTCTGTGCAGTGCAGAATTGATGTGCTGATCTGAATTGAGTTGCAAAAGTGGGTTTCAAGGGCTGCTAATCAAGGATTAAGTGAGCCATCTTCACTAGCATTTAGATATTTCGAAGAGCAGCAAGCTGAGAATGCAGCTAGGGAAGAAAAAGAAAAAAATCAGGGTCAAAAGGGCTGAGAATGCAGTTTGTATCAACCTAGGGTATGAATTGAAGCACACGGCAAGGGTTGAGTTGAAGCTGATATTTGATAGGAAATTGGAACTTAATTGAGGTTGATCAGAAGCTGAACATAGCTGGAAAAATCTGATCCAATGCAAAGAAAACAGTTTGTGCAGGAAATGGAAAGAAAGGAGCTGAATATGATATGATGCTGAGCTGTTCGGAAATTGAAATAATTGCAAGGGTGCAAACAAGGAGTAAGAACAGAACTCTTCACCATGTAGTAAAAGTTTTGGAGATCAGAAATGTTGAAGGGTTGAGCTAAAAATTGGGCTGAAGCAGTTTGTGAGCAGAACTTGTGTCAACTTGAGGCTGAAAATTGATTTTTCTAGGCTGTGAATTAGGAGACAAGTTCGGAAATACATCAAAGAGAATATTTCACTTAATATCATATGTTCGTTGATACAAATCTGAGCTGAAAAGAAAGAAGAGAAAGAAGAATGAGAAGAGAAAAGCAAAATTGGCACGAATAGACAAGAATTGGCACAAGAGGTCAAGGAAGGGTTTTTCATCCAAATCAAAGGAAATTATTCAAGTTTGACTTCACAACACTTTTGAGATCATTATGGGACTGTATGGAGAGCAAAGAGCATCAAAAATATCCTCAAACACTCAAGTCTTCCACTTTATCAATTTTTCCATTTTCTTTGCTTATATTCCAATTCTTATCATTTTCTATGTCTTTGATTTGTTTTTATAGATGTTGATCCTAATCATGATTAATGATGGAGATTAGATAATAAGCAAGCCTATGGTAGTGCAAGAAGCATGTGTGTATGAGTGAGGTCCACTTCCATCATCTACTTAGAACTTAAGGAGAGAGCCACCAATATTTTCCTTGAAAGGCTAGTGATTTAGATTCATCTCAATGACTCATGATGGATGAAAAGGCCAAGTTGTTGATTTAAGGACAAGATACTAATCCATAGAGCTTAGATTTATGAGAATTGACAACCCTAGGTAATTTCTTTTCATTTGCTTCTAATTATGCTTTAGAAAACCTAAGGGATACTTATTTAGTTGTTTCGCGAGACGCTCAAGGTTAAGTGTGGGGGAGTTGATAAGCACCATTTTATTGATTATTTTAATTGCTAAAATCCATGTTTGACCCATGTTTTTATTGCTTAATTATGATTTTACCCTAGGTTTTGGAACTTTATCTTATTTTGGACTTAATTGCAAAATTACACAATTTTTGGATTATTTGACCACTAATTTTTTGATATATTTTTGTAGGCATGAAAGGATCCTGGACCTAGGGCATACTGGGTCAAACTTGAGTCGGATGTGAACCGGATCGAATTATCAAGCTTACAATTAATCCGGGCCGTCCGATTCAAGAGCGGCTAGATCTGAGTCATCCGGGATGATCTGAAGCAATCCGAGCTAGGGTTAGGGTTGATCAAGCTCTATGATTAAGATCTGAAGGTTTCATTCCAATCAGAGCCCAATCAACCGTTGGATCAAGCAAGGAGGGCTCTAGAGCGTCCATTCACAGATAGAGTTGATCTGGACCATCCGTTGCAAATCTGGAGGATCCGAGATACCACGAGGCAGATCCTGACCCCAGATCATCATCATAAAAGTTTGGCTCCAATAAGAGCAAGATCAGCCGTTGGATCTCCTCCAATCAATCTGAGTCGTCCAAAGTTAATTACTTAAGGAAAAATTTCCCACAGCGCACAGTCGTCGCGTCTCCGCCGTTTCTGCGTCTTCTTCGTTTTCTCTTCCAGTTCTTCAGTAGTTCTTCAATCCAAGGGGCGCGACCACCTCCATCCTTCATCAGATCAAGTTCGAGGTCACTAGGGAGAGTAGTTTGTGGAGTTTTCAGCTTGGAATTGGGCAAGAACAGGGCTGTTGAGAGGTTTCCGCAGCCTTGTAATTGATAGCTTCAAATTCGGTTTTGTCGAGTTCTTCATCAATCCAAGCTATTCAGAGGGGTTCCCTGAAGTGTTTGGATCATTCCCGCACCTTCGTTTCACTCAGACATGGCTGAATTGAAGAAATCGATTGGGATTTTCCTTCTTGAACAGTTTGAGCTGGATTCAACTACCGATTCAATTCCTTAGTGAATTGCTGAGCTTGCGGGTTCGAAGCCAGCTCTTGACTGACAACCAAGAAGACCTTGAGCTTAGGGAGCGATTGGGGTTTAGATTTCTATTTGCAATTTTGATTTGTAGCCGTAATTTCAGATTCTGCCGCAATTCATTTCTGAATTTCTTTCTTAGCTACTGTAATTTACGATTTCTAAGTTGTTAGCTGTAATTTAGCTTTAGTTCTGCAAGTAGAGTAGTTTAGAAACTTGTTTAGTAAACATTTGGTTTCAATTTTAGCTGATTTCCTATTTTAATTGCTGCGTATCAGTTTTTTTTCCCCTGTTCTGCGTATCAGATTCATTCAGCCACCTAGTTTCAGTTTCTGAATTCGTTTGCTATTTAATTAGGTTTAATTTGGCAAGTAGTTAGTTAGTAAACTTGTTTAGTGAACATTAGTTTGAGTTTTCAGTTTATTTCCTGTCAAAATCCATGTGTATCAGTGAACTCCCTATTTTCAGTTTCCCATGTTTGCGCATCCAAAGTTACTGAAATTCAGTTTAAATTTCCTGCAAATTAGTTCTTGTTTTGAGTATCAACTGATAGTATCTGAATTGAGAATCATCTAACCTTGGTTTTCTTCTGAACTTTCATTGGAGCTTGGTTCATTTCAATAGCTTTTGGAATCGAATTCTGAATATCAATTTCTGAAATTCAGTTAGTTGTAGTTGATCAATCTCTGCACACTCAGTTTAGCATCTCTGAATTTTGTAACAAGTTAACATAGCATCTTCTGAATTTTATCCGAACATTTAGAGTGGAGTACATTGATCTCATGTGCTTAGTTTGCTTATGAATGTAATTGGTTCTTTCTCGGCATTCAATTCTGAAATCTACATGTTGTTTCTGCATTCATGAATTTTTATTTCTGCACTTAACTTGCTTGATGGATCAGTCATTGATCTGAATTCTTTCAGTAATTCCTGCTTATTACTATCCGGTAGCCTTGCTTTTCAAGCTAAAGAGATTAATCCATTTCTGAGTTGTCATGAATGGTTCCTGCACTTAACATTAATTCTGCACATCAGATTTAGAGGCATGCATCTTGTATCAAATGAGTTCAGCATTGATTTGGTATCAATTTGTCTATAGAATGCTTGGCATTTGGTTGTTTTGAATGGCAAAAACCTGAAGCTAAAATCTGCATTAGTGAGTTTCGAAACTAGCTCTGATTCCCTGAATTTTGCAAAGTTGCATAGGTTAATTTAAATGGTCCTTTTAGTTGAATGATAACTTGCTTTCACTTGTTAAGTTACATGGTGGAGTTCCCTTCTTTCATGCTAATTCATTTCAGATTGTAACCCAAAACCCAAAATTTAATTGAAACCCGAAACATCACAAACGACACATAAATACAAGCACAAATCAAACAACGTCAACTAGCCCCGAGAAAAATACGACCTGAGGCCCCTATATTACATTTTCATACTTTTGATTGTAAAAGGGTTTCCAGCATTTCATATACATTTAAAATCTGATAGTCCCAACTTTCGTGACAATTTAATCTAGTAGATTCGGGATTATCAACTGGATGTCAAGCAAAGAAAGTCTTGATAAGTTGAGATCAATTGGATATCAGACACAGTAAACTTTCAAAAATCATAACTTTTGACTTGAATATCAGAATGAGATGATTTTCTGTGTGAAATAGAGATCGTTCAAAGATCTATGTAAAATTAGGCCATTAGTCGACTGATGGTTTTAGGAATCGAACATAAGCTTATCAATTCGACTGGGAAACTCGATTGATTATGATCATTTGACTGATAGAGTAAGTTAGTCAATTGATATGGGCAAATAGGTCAAAAGAGACGTTCTACAAGTTTTAATGATCGAATTCATCATATTAGTCGAGTGATAGGCAAACATCAGCCCAAGTAGTAGTCTTTAAAAGGTGATTTTTAAGAGGTTTAAAGGTTCCGGATCTTGAGGGGTTAGAGGCAAAGTGCTACTACATTTCCAACTATCAAAAGGTTATCCAAAGCAATAGGCAAGCTTCCAAAGCAAAGATTTCAAATGTAAAGTTTATTTTACTTTCATTTGCTTTTGTATTCATCTTTCTTATTGTGTTCTTGTAAGAATAAGGTTATAAGAGGTTTCTCCGCCTCTAAAAGATATCCAAAAAGGAGAAGATTCATAATGGAGGGAGATTACTAGGAGTAGGCTTTGGATTAATTGCCTAAGAGGCAGTACCAAATAAAATCTTAGAGTTGTGCACGTGGAGTCAAGTTTGAATTAAGATTTCTGCTGCGCATTCAAACAACGAGCACAAGATTAAGACGAGAAGTGATCAGAGTTATTCAACCCCCTCCACCCAACTAGTCCTAACATGTTCATCGATGCTTATAGCAGATTGAAAATTCTTTCAATCAATTGTTGCTCAAATATAAACATTCTATTTGCTCAAAACTTGCATCTAGTTGACTTGCCTGCTTTAGTCAATTGGAAAAAATATAAGCTAGTTAGTCAACTAACTCTATCTAGGCAACCCCTCTTACTCCACATTTAGCACATTGTTAGCTCATGGTGAGATTACAAAATTAAGTAGGCCGATAAACATGACTTCGAAACATCACCACAATGTTCAAAAATTTAACAATGAAGTCTTATGTAGTCAAACTTCTAAATACCTATTCACAACATTACACTTTACACCATAAAATAACTCAAGATTACAACATATGATCCAATATAGGATTTGATTGTCTTTGGCCCTTCTCTAAGTTCAATGGCAATACTCGAGTCCTTAACCCAATCGAACTCCTCATTTTGATTCATAATCTTTGATATTTAATCTTCAAGCTCTAGTGGACATGCCAAGTCTTGCACACTTGATGCACCACATCAAATGCACATTTAACTAAATTATATTATCAAATCATCAAAACATCATGATCAAATTTAACAACAAAAGAGAAATCATTATTTCATCAACATATATACCGGCAATGGGCTAAGTTGCTAGCCTTATGGAGATGGGTGGATAATTAATATAGGATTTACGGGAAGGAGTTCTCGATCTACTTTCTTATATGTGGATTTATGTGTACATCATTGATATATTGGGAACCCTAATGAGTCACTCATTAAGTGTCCAATCCTAATTAAGGTATGGTACTTGAGTTAAGTGTATCTAGAAATTTATATTTATATTTGTTATAAAATTTTTAAAAAGATTTTATTTATTTTATATATGGAAATTTTCTAAAGCATCAGTTTATTAAATTTTAAAGATCTCAATTCTATCCATAAGTGTGTAGGGGTGTGACCCTATATATAGTAACATAACGCGACATAACCCTAGCCTCGTCGCTAAAGCAACCGCCGCCGCCGCCACCCCCCCCCCCCCTCCTCCCCACCCCCTTCTTTAAGTAGTTGTTGACATCCTATTGACTTCAATCGTCTTCTTTGCTATTTGAGATCAAACCGTAGCACCTCTCCGTTGCCACAAAGGCGAACCTTGTGAGCGATATAGAGATCATACATCTGAACGATTCTTCCACGAAGTCTAGGTACTTTATGAATTTATGCTCATATATAAATTTTGCTAGATCTAATATGAATGTCTGTAAAATCATTTATTTTTGTCATGATTTTTCTTTAATGTCAATAACATTGAGATCCAACATTTACTTATTTAGATCGGCGGACAAGCTAGCCTTTAAACTATCTATCATTCCAAATATTGCTATAAACACATTCATTTCCAAATGAACCACTATCAACATCTTTAACATTAGATATTAGAGAATCATTAACGATTTTTGATGGACACACTCTTTGGCCTTCAATCATGTCCACTTAAATGAGTTACTTAAATGAGTTTTTTCTTAGATGAATAGTCATTAGTATATAATACCAAAGATATAATTTGGATCTATTTCATATGACCATATATACAAGATCTTAATTTTAAATGAACCGCTATGACTTTAGTTCAATAGTTATTCCATGTATGTAAGTGTGTGAACTTTTATTTATACATATAGATGATCTCCTATTCATTATGTGTCTACTCTAATAAATACTCAACTTCTTTTCTATAAATAGATTTAGGAGCTATATCCTATAAATAGATTATGCATCCACAATTTGCGGCTAGTCACCTCTAGTCAACTATATGAAGGGTCCTAGGACTATTATATGACCACCTCTAGTCAACTAGAAAAGTCTTTTGATCGATTAGAGTGTCAAATATAGTCATCTCTAATCGTAATTGACTAATAGGAACTAATTTGATTACAAATATTTCACAAATATTGTCAAATATTTTACTTGACTTAGTTATAGAATCTAATATTAGTTATCATTTTTATTCTCTCTAAATTGCTTGTTTTGTTTGAATAAGTCGAAAAGACACCTCTTAAGTATCTATAAACAAAATTCTTGCACAATCGTTTGGGACTAATTAAATATATCAACAAAATTAACCTTTCACTATATAAATATTGTATCTCTTTTATATATAAGACAAGAGATCTCCAAGTATAATCCTTTTTCTTTCATTTGTTATTTTCATGATTAATCTCCTTTCATGTAATTAAATATTTAATGTTTAATAAAAATTGAAATTTCTGTCTAGCTAGTAGCAATGTGTCTTTGTATATTGAAATGAAGGAGCTTGAAGTTCTCCTAATTTTAGGGAGAGAGATCCAAATATTTTTTTTTCTTGGATTGTTTCAATATTTTATCTCCTTTAATTAAGCATTTTCTTTTAAAAAATTATGTCTAATTTGCTAGGTGTTATAGAATTCTCAAATTAATACTAATATAATTAATATGTTTAAATTTATGATTTATCTTTCCTAACCATCCAATTACTACGCAATTAGTACATGTCAACATAAGAACGACATTCACTGTTAATTAGTTCTACAATTATCGTATTATAGAGTCCAAAGGATTATTATGAATGACAACATTGATGAATGAGAGACTCATCTTCCCCCACTCCCCGTCCTACGTTTTATAGTGGACAAGATAAGCAAGTTGAGTCGAGTTGGCGCGTTGATAGTTGATCATCTATTAGCATTGCGTAGTCACGTCAGTAGCAGGGATGCGGTCGCACCCCTAATATATATATATATATATATAATATATAATATATATATATATATAAGGCATTTAATTGATTAATTTATCATCGTGCCTAAAATAAAATTGATTAATATTGGAAAGTTTATGACTAAACTACTCATTGGTATAATTTTACGAGAAAATATCTTGATTTTGAATGTTAAGTATTGAATTTAAAATAAAATAATAATAAAAAAAGAATGAACTAAATCATATATAGAATATGAAGTGAAAGAACTAAATAAAATTGGATCGGATTTGAAATAATCTAACAAGTAGGTGAGATAAGGATATATGGTTCAAACCGAGATTGATTGAAATTGATTTGGTCAAATTATGGTCGAACCAATTTAGTAAGTATCCCGGATAGTTTGATATTGATCACCGAATTAAGTTAGACCCTGTATATTTGATGTCTTGTATCTAAAGATTATATTGGTTCAAATCGGGAATGATTTAGAGTTGATTTGATTAAATTATGGTCGAATCAAATTTAGATAAGTATCTCGGATAGTTTTGATGTCGATTAATTGAGTTAAATTAGATCCTGTATATATTTGATGTCTAGTGTCTAAGTTTTGATGTTGACCAATTTACACTAAGGTTTGAAATTTTTAAAAATTATTTCTCTTGGTGGAAAATCACCCCTCCTAATCGATAATCCTGGCTACGCCATTGTCTACTAGCTACGTTGACATTCAAGTGACGAACCTCAATTATCGATAGTTATGATCATCTAATATCTAGGTTTGCTTAGACATGATTTTTTTTCAAGTTTATATTATTAACCGTGCACATCAACATGTACACCATTAATTATACTATTAATGATGTGCTTTTAATGTACGCTGTTAGTAGCACATTGCGAATACATAATTTTCTTATAGTGATCCTCCAATCAGTAGTTGCAATTGACATCTTCTATAAAGTTGAATTAAACTTTTTTCTCTCCATGTTAATGGCTATGTCTAAGCTAAGCAAGATAGACAACAAATCTACCTTGCCCTAGTCAATTATGATCTAAGCAAATCATAACCAATGACATAACCTAGGATGTGGCCCTCTAATGTTTCAACCCATCGAGGATGAGTAAAAATGATAGTGTGGCTTCATCACGAGATGATATTATTGACAAAGTTGACACTTATGCTGCGTTTGATTAAGAATAATGTAATCAAGCTGGTTAATAATAAAATTTGTAATGTAATATAATATAATTAATATTATAAGAGTGACAATTAGGCTGTGTTTGGTTAACGAATTGTATACTATATATGTAATCTTTAATTACAAGGATGATTACATTCTTTTGTTTGATATTCATTATTTTTATAAGGAATATAATTCATATTATTATAAAATGATAAAATGATAAAAATATCCTTATAACTAAATTTAAATAATTTTATTCACCTTCTCAATTAAATCAAATTAAATTAGACTAAATTAAATAAGATAGAACAAAACTAGACTAAACTAAATCAAATCAAATTTTACTGAACTGAACAAAATTAACCTGTATCAAATGAGTCACATTGTTCGAATCAAACCAAGTGAATTAAACTAATTTTTCCTCTAAGTGTGGACATTTACTGCATTTTCATATCAGTACATCCATCATAATGCCTATTATCATGGGTCAAACAACTGTACCATACTTCAGATACACATTCGGCCGAACTTTCTCAAATTAAAATGGAAGGGAAACTACAAAAGGCAATCAAGAAATACTCAGTTGTAGCAACTTTTAAGGAACTTGCTGTAGAAACTTGAGATACTATTGCAAAAAAAACAAAGTTTAACCTATAAGTTTATGTTGTCTAGGAAATTACAAGTTTAACTTATCCAAAGAAATGATCACAAAACCTACAAGGTCTACCCCTCAAATCTTTCCACTCAATAATACTTTCACCCAAACTTCTTTCTCATTATTTGGCATGGTGAAGAAAATATCTGTAGTCTCACGATCACAATCAATTTTTCTTATCGCTTTGTGTCACTCTAACATGTCACGACCAAGTAACTTTGTTAAATTAAACCTCATTGACTTTAGTTCTTTTTTCAGTGCCTTTATCATATTCCATTGCTTTAATTTACTCAATCGGTCACTTGCCTTGTTAAGTTCTTCCCCAAGAATAGTTGTCATCCTTACATGAAATCTTGGGCATATAAAGCATAATCCCCATCAACACCTATAATGTTTCATCATCATTTTCATCTGCAACTTTGTCAAATTCTTCCACAATATCAGCAGGAACTTGAGTATCATTCCTAGAGATACGGTCTCTACTAAAGATAATAGAAAGTTCCTCATAGTAAGGCAATGACTTAAATCTAAACTGTTTTGCATCTCCATGTGTCTATAAAAAAATCATATTATATATATATATATATAATATATATATATATATATATATATATTTAATAATAAAATAAATTACCTTAACATATAACACATTTTTTACCTTAAGATAAAAAAATCATATTACCACTAAAGATAATCCCACACGTCTCAACTATAATACTTTTTGTTTCTGAGTCACAAACAAAACCGCTACTACCAACTCCATACAATATGTCATGCACAATATTGTAGAGCTTTGGAAAAGTTCTTAACCTTGATTTAATATGTGATTTTCCTTAATTCCATGTCCAGGCAAGTTAACCTTAAGCATTTATTGTAGTTTTTGTCAATGTCCTGGCCGAAAACCTTTCTTACTCTTGTTTCTAAGCTCTCCGACATTGTTTAATTGCATCAATGTTTCAATAAGTGCAACATCTTCTTTAGTAGACCATTTATATTTGTTTTTCTTGGTCTTTTTGAGTTGTAAAAGTCTTTTGAAGGTTTAGAAGTCATGTTCACCTATAGCACAAAAAATTAACATCTCAAATAAAGAGAAATAGTCAAAAGTCTCAAAAGCTAAATTATAACGGCCTATAAAGCTAGCATAAGTTATATTAGAAATAGCTAAAAGGCAAAAATCCCATGCTTATAGAAATAGCTCGCATGTGATCAGTCCCTCATTTGAAATCATATTTTCCCAATTGAAATACTTTATTCCAGACGGTATGTTGTCAACAGTTGAACTAAATGTGATTGTAAGATGACACTAACAAGGAATTGCTGCACTTGGCAAAAAATAAATAAGCTAATCTGTTAACAAATTATATTTGGAATTGCAATTGAAAGCAAAAACACCCCCCATCCTTTGACAATCAAATTGATCAAAGATCGGCAGATTCAATTTCAAAAAATTTTCAATCAAAAAAAAACATTACAATTCAACATAATCAAAAAAAGCTAAAACACAAAATTAAAAATAGCAAGGCATGTCACATGTAAATTACAAAGAAATAAAATAAAGACCGTGGTCTTTGTCCATTTATAAAAATCTAAAAATTCAATAAGAATTATACAAATGGTCTCATCTAGTTCTTTTCCATTCATTAAACATGTCATTGGTTAAATTATTTTGCCAATTGCTAAATTCACTCGAAGTCTCAATAGTTAACACCACGTTTTCATAAATTTCATCAACTCCGTCTTGTTGACTATCCAAATTTCTTTCTGCAAGATCCCTAGACATTTCTCTCCTTATAAAATTGTGAAGAAGACAACATGCCATTATAATTCAATTTTGAGTTTGGATTGGACAATAAGCTAGTCTTCTAAGTATTGCCCAATGTATTTTAAGTAGCCTAAAGCATCTCTCTATGATATTTCTCGCAGTTGAATGCTTCATATTGAAAAACTCTTGAAGACTTCTAGGTACTTAACCTTTTTTCCATTAATTTAAATAATATCTTTGATCCTTATATGGTGCTAAAAAGCCTTTATAGTTTGTGTAACATGCATCGACAAGGTAATAATATTCTATAAATTGAATAACTGTATTAAAATATATCATAAACTCAAAACATAGTAAGGTATTTAGGATATTTTGAAAAATTAATTAGCACACCATGTGGGACTTTTAATCCATTTTTCCTAGTGATTGCATCTCGTAGTACTCTATTATCTGTTGCTGAATCTTCCCATCCAAGCAACACATATGTAAATTGCATATCTTGGGAACAAGTAACAAGCATATTAGTAGCAATTTCACCATTTCTTATCTAATATCTAGGTCTAACCTCTATTGGTACTCTAACATTAATGTGTGTCCTATTCAAAGCTCCCAAACAATTCTAAAAGAAACAACCGAAAGAAAGTAAGAAAAAATATCCTAAATCCTAACTTTAAAAATAAATTAAATAATTGCCTTAAACCATTTCCATCTCCAATCTGCTGTTGCAATTGGCTTTGGATTTTCGAAAAACATATTTTGTAGATGAATTATAGCATTCAAAAATCATGAAAATGTCTACTAATTGTTTCGCCAAACCATTTGAATCAAAATTATATAGTTCTATTCTAGACATGATGAGCTAGCAAATGTAATGACATTGCTACTTACTCATCTACCTCCATATATCTTATTCCTTTCAGGTCCCCTTCATTTTCGAGCATATAACACAATTTTACAAAACTACTCTTTACTCTCATATGCTAAATTATATATCATACCTCTTAAAAAAATTGTTAATCACATATCATCTTTTCAAGCAATACAATCTATTATGCCATCCACTAAAATATAACACATTTGGAAAACCAATTCACTATATTCAAGATCTCCAACCAATGCATTAACATAACAACTAGTTTTCTTTTTCTTATTATATTACTTTTCTTTAAACTAAGATGAGTCATGGCTGCAAAATAAATATGACCAATAAATGAAAACATATACTAAAAGTAACATATAACAACAAGATACTGATTTTGATTAAAATATATAACAAGTTTTGAAAGTAGCATATACTTATAACTATACTAAAAGATCACATGCATTTAAGAAATCGAATTGTGACAGCAAAGAAAACCCCTCTAAAATGAAAACCAATTTGAGAAAACAAAGAAACCCTATCATCTTACAAACCATTCATGATGCGATCAACATAGGACAAAAAATAGAATATTACACATTGACAAATATTATATGGGAAAACCCCTAAACCCAAAGAAACATGATTTTCAATTATCTCAAATAGTGCAACCCCTAGAAATAGAATTGCAAATCTTGCCAAAAATGCATCTCTAGACCCTATGAATTAGGGTCTCCAGACACCTAAACAAAAACATACCTTTATTTTCCAAATGTTTCTCACAATGAAGAATTCAAAAAGCACTGACTAAGGAAATTTGGCGAAGTTGATGTTGAGCGCCTGATGCTGATGGAGGCGTTGGATCAAAGAATTGGCGAGGGAAGAGACCTTCGATGAGGGAGTGCCTAAATGAGATTGTAGTGTGTGCATATGGACAGAGGGCAGAGGCCTTCGATGAGGCGCTGGCTTCGATGAGGGAGTGCCTGAATGAGTTTGTTGTGCGCACATCTAGACAGAGGGTAGAGGCCTTCCATGGGGGATGTGTTGCTAGCGCTTGCTTGGTTTTATCGTCGCTCGCCTAGTTTGATTGAAAGAACCAGAGTTAAAACTAGGGTATATTTGGCATCAAATTTTAGTTACATATTTGGTTTGAATGTAATTGGATTACATAGTTTTGACCTTGTAATTCAGATTATAAATTTTTATATAAGATTAAGTCTAGAAAAATTTGCAAACAAAAAATTACATTAGACAAAAAAAGGTGAAATCGCTCACCCCTAGCGTCCCCGTCGCACCCGTCCCAAGGCCATCACGAGGTATTTACATTATGTATTTACAGGATATATGACGTAGGGTAAAATGTCACACACACACACACACACACACACACACAAAACACACACGCGCGTGCGCTATGACTATGCAATGGCATAATATAATTTTTTGTTTATTTTTTTAGCTTGGGGTTTGGTCATTTAAGATTTAGGGGTTAAGGTATAATATTAAGTCTAGAAAATTTTCCAAAATAAAAAAATTATGTTAGGTACTCACAAGTATGTAATGTAGGATAAAATACCATCTGTGATTTACTTGCTTGTATCTAATCGAGGACTGACGACACTGAATCATCTGAGATGAGCGTTATCACCCCATTTAGTGTTAATTTTTTTTAATATAAATTTAAAAATAATAATAATATTAGGTGTCTGCAAAATAGTAAATGGATTAGTAGGATAACAAAATCGTAATATATATATATAGCGCCTAGATCAAATCCAAATGTCTCAATTTTTTTTTGATTTTTTAAAAATTAAAGATTTCCTTAAACCTTAGAAACATACACTATATCCCGTAAGTATCTAAAACATTTTTTATTTTAAATTTTTTTAGCTTTAACACTATAATTCAACCCCTAATCTCTAAAGGTAAAATCTAATTGGTGTAACTCCTAGAGCTAAAAAATAAATTAAAAAAATCTATTCGACACTCTAAGAGGGTGTTTGGTTTGTTTCATTTTCCATTTTTATTTTCCAGAAAACCGCATTTTCTAGTTTTCTGGAAAATGACTTTTTTTCATTCTCCAGTTTTCCAGAAAACGCTATGTTTTTTTTCTGAAAAACAAAGCTGAAAAATGCAAACCAAACATGTTTTTCAGAAAATCGCATTTTCTACGGAAAATGAAAATGAAAAATAGACTGGAAAATGCAAACCAAACGCCCCCTAAATATGTACCATATGAGCTCTTAAAATTTTCTAAACGTGAATACTATAATTCAACTTTTAAATCTTAAAGATAAAATTTAATTGACTTAATGATCAGGAGCTAAACAAACAAAAAAAACTATTGGAATGAATCGACGCGTCTAAATTCATTTCAGACATCTTGATCATTATCGTAGACGAACTTCATCTACCGTGTGTGCGCTATATATATATCCAGAAAGTTCTATGCGAACAACTGATTATGGACAAGGTCATCCACCAAGGACACCTATCCTTCTATATACCAATAATAATCCACTTCTCAGAATCATAGGTAAAAGACATCCACCTGAGATTGCTTATTTTGGAAAAAATTCAGTACTTTTAAATATAGTTGAATGTGATACTCCCCAGTTGTATGATACTTATTTAGAATAATGGATTATCTTTGTTAGAAGAGATTATCAAGTCAAACATGAGTTAGACATAGAAACAGGAGAAGTCATGATTCGTATAGGAGAAAATTACTTAAGCGACGTAGCTAGAGCCGCCTGGGAAGCTTACAAAGCAAAATTCCCAAAGAAAATAGCTCATATAGCAGCCTAAGGCAACAACATACTAAACTTTTGTTATACTATCCATTGACTTTTGACTGCTAGAGATGTCAATACAGGATTAGATATACGACAGAGGGAAGGCATGAGAGACTTAGAACGGCTTCAACTATTCAGTTGGAATTGGATCAAACCTTTTTGCAATGACTTTCTAACACTTACAGCTATCTCAGGGAATTCTTGTAATCCGGAATTAGACAAAAGACTATTTAGTAAATTACTAAGAGACTTAGGCAAAGAAATTCACAAGGCATGGACAGACTTAAAAGTGACACCCTATTATGATAATATAGGAGCTAGAATGCAACATATCATCTCAATACTTAAAGAAAAATATACTTATATTCAAATACAAAAACAACTTAAAAATCAACAATACGGATTTTGCAGCCAAATATATACCCCACAGCAATATGGATTAAACCAACATAAGCACAAAGCAATCCAACTATACAGTCTCAACTCAAAATTAGACCTAGAAAAGGCTACTACTTGAGAAAAAGTAAAGAAAAGAAGTCATACTTAAACAAGACTAAACATGTCAGAAAATTTAAACCAAAGAAAATATATGTTAATACTATAACTTATTTTGCCTATAATAACCCAGGACATTTATCTTTTGCATGCCCAAATAAGAAAAATCTATACACTAGGGAAGCCAAATTGGTCTCTTGCACAAACCTGAATTTAATAGCAATTCAAGAGGATGTTTCTGATACCTCTTCTGTTTACTCTATTGTCTCTATAGAAAAATATTGGACCAAGTACCAGACGAACCTGAGATGACCGATCCTGCCTCACGAAAGTTTCCAACAGGTCACCATAGTAAATCGAGAAACACCCATGGTGGACGATCTAGAAATCCAGCGTCCCAGGGTTCGCACCCCATTTTGAGAAAAAATTCCTGCAAAATACGTCATAGCTAGAGATCAAATCGCGAATGCTTAGGATAAAGACTAATCATCCTACCGCTGTACCATAGCCCCGAGGGCATATTCTCTATAGAGGGCATAAAAGAAATAACTACGTCCTCCGATTATACATTAATCAATTCATTATTTAACAACCCTTATACCTTGACGAACAAATATGCAACCACTAGTAGCAAGTCTCGCCCCCACGAGCTGGCTTGGTTGGTAAGGCGTCTAGCCGCTTGTTCCGGAGGTCTCAGGTTCGAGAGTCGCCAGTCGCACATGGGGTAAAAACTTGGTATGTTGGCTTAAATTCTCTCGGCCCTAGGCGCCTTACCCGACCAGTAAAACCGTGATTTGCCTCCCTCTGGATACATGTGGGGCAGGGACCAGGGGGTCGCTAAGGTGACGATTCCACCTTTTTGTTACTAGTAGCAAGTTCCAGCAACAGCTTGATGACTTAGCATATCAATGAGAGGACTTAGATGCTATGAACTTATGTTCACACAATCTATCTCTCAAAGTACAATACTAAAACTAGATGTGCTAGATTGTGTCCATGACTGGGCTCTAAAAATAGGAACCGATAATTTTCTTTATTTTCAATGCGGCTACTACCAAGCTATAGATAAAAGGGGAACATATAATCTACGTAGAAAATAAATATGTAACTTATGCCTACAACAAAATTTTAATATAATAATACCTACGACTAAATAAGTCGAGAAAGCACTGGAATATAATATATATATATATATATATATATATATATATATATATATATATATATATATATATTTTGATCTCCTGTAGATTGCGGGTGTGGATTGCGTGCAGACCGCACTACGTGACTGATCAGGGACTTCCTTGATCGGTCACGCATGACGCTGCGCTCCCGTGTCGATCGGACACCATGGCGGCCTTCGGCCGCCGCCATCAAACAAAACTATAATCTTAGGGAGTACGGTGAACCTTAGGGGGTAGCGATGAATCCGTCGGCATGGTAAACCCGTTGGCGTAGGTAACCGATCAGGAATATATATATCTTACAGTTTTATATTGACACGAGTAATATCGTCGGTTAAGAACTGAAGCCAAACTCTGGTTTCCCCTTCGCACGCGTGAACTGCCCCTCCCCGCCCATGCGACCGCGTGCTGTACCCTCAGTGTCCGCGTCGTGCAACCACCACCGCCAGATCCGACCGGCATCCAACCGTTCTCCAATCCGCCAGATCCGGACAACGGCGGCCGTCTTCTCTATCCACCCGGCCGCGAGATCGCGCAGGAATCGGGCAGCACGTCCTCATCCGCCTTCCTCCCCCTGTTTCATTTCCGCCTGGGAGGCTTCCACGAGTTTCTTTTTGTTCAGCCGCCCGCTAGATCCCTCTCTCCCTTCGGGTATATGGAGCCTGATCGAAACTGAGCAGCGCCAGCGAGTGCCCCTCCGCGTCGCCACTCAGTGTCGAATGGTCAAGCAGCTTGACGCGAGCGAGCAGAGCCGACCTGGTTCTCCTCGCACGAGCTGCAAGACCGCCGCCTGCCCCTTTTCTGTCGAGAGCCGCCAATTAGTTTCTCTAGCAGTGAGGAACGGGGGCAGCAAGATCTGCAAGCAGTGCTTGCCGCTGCGAGGGCGGAAGGCAGTAAGATGAGATTTTGTCTTCGTATTTGAGTTTAAACGCCTCCATCCATCGACAGTGCGTGAAGAAGAGTATGGGGATCGATTTAGTGGCTGCCTGTTTTCCGCTTTCTATTATTTTTCTTTTTCCTTTTGTCGATTGTTGCTGCCGTGGGCTAATTTTTATTGTTGGATGTCAAATTGATGCAGATTTCCTCATTTTCCCGTGAAATCTTCGGGGAGATGGAAATGGAGCTGTAACCGTGGTGTTACATCCTTGAGAATTTAAGTGCCTAGATTCAGGTGGGATCTTGTATTTATTATTTCCATTTGTTTCCTTTTTTTCCTGACTGAAGCAGCGAGGAAACCACCCACCCCAAATCTCATCTTCGGTTTCATTTCTCTTGCAGTGGAGAAGGTGGGAGGGTCTGATATTTCCTGCAGTAAGGCTTCAGGCAATGGCATCTGAAGCTCTCGGGGATGACTGAGGTGAAAGGTCCGAGCTGGTCTTGTTGAGAAGTGATGGATTTGAATCCAGGATGTCCATTCTGGGATTCACAATCTTGGGATCCAATCACGATGGAACCTGTGCCCAGAAAGTTGGTGATGAGCTGGTTTGACGTTTGGGATGAGAACAACAGTGGTGGCAGCAACATCAGCCATAGCTCTTTTCTGGGATCGAGTTCCTCAGTTGCAACGGGTTATGTTGACCAATTCCAGGATTCAAGTGCTCCGGCCACTGCATTGGGTTATTCCAGTCAGGTTTATATTCCCCAAGCCAGTAGTTACAGCATGAGGCCTGGCATGGCGACTACCAGTGATTCTTCTGTTGGATGGCACCAGACACCTCACACAAACCTGATGGCCTTTGCAGACGCAGCAGCCATCTCTAACAATTCACCATTTTTCTCGCCATTCATTCATTCAGGCTCGCCTGATAAAGATTTTTTCCTGAAATTAGACCATCATAACTGTAAGTAATTCTTGCCCCTGATGATGATCCATTTTTTCATTGTTTAAATTGGCTTTGTTTTCTTGCATGATTGTAGATGGATTGGCTAACAGTTCAACACCCAATACTAATTCATTGATGGGAAAAACAATAAGCATGGGTGGAGCAGATGTGACACCATATCCATGTACACCAGTATGTTTGGAGAAAAATAAATTTGTGCAAGATTATTCACTTAGCCAATTCATCGACCTGTTAAATGATAGTTCAAATGCACAAGATAAGTGGGATACTACATGCATGTCACAAGCTCCAGTTCCAAAGCAAGTGGAGTTTGGCATTTCAGAGTTTGTATCACCACCTCCTTCATTACCAGTTATACCAAATTCAGGAATGGAAATGCCGCCTGAGCTACTACTCTCTCTTCAACAATCAACAGAAGTTGAGGCTGTTGTTATACCTGAAGAAGTTCATGATCAAAGACAGAACCAAATGACACAAGGAAAGCTGCAAAACAGTGAGTTTGACCTGAACAAGATGCCACAACAGAAGCCTAAAATGAAAAAGCACAGACCTAAGGTCATTCAACAAGGCAAACCAGCTAGAATGCCAAAACCAGCCACTCCCATGCCCAAAACTCCCTCTCAAAAGCGTAAGTACGTAAGAAGGAAAAACGCCCAAGCCTCTTCAGAGATCCTATGCGACAAACAAGGGGAAACTACTCTACCACACTGTAATGCTGATTTAGGTTCTTCAAATAATATAGGAAGCAACTCATCTCATAAGAGGAACCATGTGGGTAGCGATGATAACACTTTATTTAATTCAATCAGTAATCCATGTGGAGCAACTGATCCACAGTATATCTGTGGGACTAGCTCAGTTAGAAGAAGGTTGTTCTTTGAATCAGAAAGAAGTGCTGTTGAATCATCAAAAGTGATGTCTGCATACAATCTGGAATCTCTAGATCATGAGACATGCCCTTCAGGTAACATTACTAACAGGAATGCAGCAGTAAATATGCTTCATACTGGGTCTCTGGAGGTGATGGACAACTTAGCACCAGTAATTCCATTTAGCCTCAACAACTTTATAGATGAGCTGCCAAATAATCAAATGAGTTTCACAGAGCAAACTGTTACGACACATCCTCAAGCTTGTAGAGATGGAACAATTACAATTGATCAAGTTCACAATAGGTGTACAACGCTATCAGAAAATCCACCTACACCTCAGCTTACTAGAAGGGAAAATTTGAAAAAATTAGCTAGGAAAAAGTTCGTTAGCAACACTCCAAACTTTGATTCACAGAAAACATCCAATTTGCTTCAGAAGAAGAAAAGAACTGACCATGTGCGTGAGGAATATGCATGTGCCAATGTTGGTGAGGAACTTGTTGAATATAAGGATGCAAGTCACAATGAATCAGATTTATCTCAGGTATTTGATAAGCAGAGTGGAGAGAATGAGAACAAACTCAAATCATGCGTCGCTTCTTCCTTGACACATATGGTTTTGGATGCATCTATGAATATTTCTGTGGCTGATGTGAGAAATTTAGTGAACCTCAAAAACCAGCTAGATGCTGAAGCTATTTTGTCTCTTTATCAAACTGAAGGCAACACAGTAACAAGATCAGACCGGAATTTTAGACCCGATTGTGTAACTCCTGCATCTTCTGTGGCAGAGCATAACAATATGATGAAACCTGCTAAAGGACATGGAAGACTGAATACTTTCGTGCATAACAAATTGTCAACTCCACCAAGCATATTTGGAGCTAAGGAGAGATGTAGTGACAATCATGAGAACCAAGTTGAGATGAAAAGAAAACGACCCAAGAAGGATAAAAATGCTCAAAATGGAACTCACGTGACAGATACGAATTATGTGGATTTGCAAGGCCAAAAGGTGACTTGTAGAAAGATGATTCCTTTTGAGTGTTGTCCGGGTCAAAAGACTATGGAGTTACCTATGTTTTCTACAAGGGATTTCAGAAAGCAGGGTTGCAATCCTGTGAGTATAGATAGTTTAAGTTCTGATGTGATGCTACCATATACAAATTTGTTGGATGATGTCACTTGTAGGTTGAGAGATCTTAGGATATATGAATCTGATCCAACGAATATACAAAATGCTATTGTTCCTTATGTTGGAGATGGTGTTATTGTTCCATATGAGGGCCCATTTGATCTCACCAAGAAACGACGCCCTCGACCCAAGGTTGATCTAGATCTTGAGACAAATAGGGTATGGAATCTTCTAATGGGAAAGGAAGCATGTAACAATGATCAGGAAACAGATGTCAAAAAAGAAAAATGGTGGGAAGAAGAAAGGCAAGTTTTTCGCGGGCGTGTAGATTCATTCATTGCGCGAATGCATCTTGTCCAAGGTAACTTTCTTTCAGTTTAACTATTCAATACTGCTCGGCTATTAATGTTTTTTTTTCCTTTTACTTCAATGGTGTATTTGTGCAAATAGACCCAGTTTGAATGGTTTCAGTTCAGTGACGATTTTTTCTCTCAGTTTCCACTAATGCCTGTCCACTCAGTATAGTGGTTGCTTTTGGCGTACCGATGATACAGGCACAGGCATCATGCAAAATTACAAAGATAAATAAATTGTGCAGCACCATGACAGACAATTTGTTGAAGTTTATTAAACAATGAAATTATCTGGATTTTAAGTGTTCCTCGTGACTGAGAATAATAGTGAAATTTCTATTCATGTTTTGAAGTTGTCCAACTCCTAAACAATAAACTTGGCAATTTAACAAAACAGTAATAATGTTTTCTTACATGTAGTACTGATTTCTTTAGCCCCTACACATCAGTCAAGTCTTCTCAGATAGTAACTAGGATATGCTATAACTATTGTCTGTGTTTTTTTTTTGAAAGAAATGCAAGCAATTTTCTGAATTAATGGAGTTTTTTGGCAAAGACTTTGCCTTCTATTCTCATTTTCTGGGTCTTACAGCTCAGATCCATATTATAAATATGCATATTAATATATGAAAATGAAAGGGAGAGATTGTGCAGAACAGATCATGTGGTCAATAAGTTGTACTCTTTATTTGTCATCTATGTACCATATCAAACAGTCAATAATTTCAAGTGTTCTCTTTATCTAATCATATTTGTATAAAAAACTAGACACGACTCCTTCAGTGCTTCATGTTCTATGAATATTACTTCTCTATTCTTTAATTTGTAGGAGATAGGCGTTTCACTAAGTGGAAAGGTTCAGTGGTGGACTCAGTAGTTGGTGTTTTTCTTACCCAAAATGTTTCAGATCATCTTTCAAGGTAAAACATAATAGAATAATTTCATTATGGGATTTTGTACCCAATACTTTACCTATTTTTGCAAAATACCGCCAATTTTTTTTTTTTTGAAGATGTTAGTTTAATCCCTTCAGTTTCTAGATCGGTTTTGGTTTGTGACCCAACCCATATTCAGTTAGGACCACTAACATTGTCATAATGTGGTAGCTACATGTGGCTATAAATCTTAATTACAAAATAATTTTCTATGTTTTGTATTTGCCCCTAAGTTCAACTTTTTCATGAAGTGGCTACCACATGGACCCAATACTATAGCACCTTTGATCATTGGTGAACCTAACAATAAATTTGTCTTGCTAACCAAACCAAGAGGAATCTTTATGGCTAACCAACATCACGTGTTTTTCCAAAACCAACTGAAGTAGGGCAGAGTGAATTTCCAAGAAAATATGTAGAGTGGATGATAACTCTAAACACAAATGAAATATGTTTTCTCGTTATCTCAACTTCATGCACTTTGATGATCATATTAATCATCACAGCTCTGCTTTCATGGCACTTGCTGCAAGATTCCCTCTAAAGTCAAGGTGCAAAAATTCAGAATTCATTGAACAAGATACATGTGCCAAGGCTGAAGATAGCAGCATACCATGTATTGATGGCATTAGCAAATTGCACGGACAGACAATGGATAGACAGTTGCATGTCACAAGACCTACGGTTGCTGGTGGGAATAAAACTACAAATAATAATGAGTTATTTTCTATTAATAATACTACTTGCACAATCTGACTGTACAAAAATTAATTATACAGGCTCAAAGGAAAATGTAATGGGTGCCAGTCATGAATCACCAGATAGAGAATCAGACCCCCCAGAAACACAGATAGGGGGGCGTGCATGTGTAGCAGAGCCTGAAGACAGATGGTCAATGGAGGATGTTGGTTCCTCCCAAGACTCTGTTGTTTCATCTCAAGACTCTTCAGAAAATGCAGTTCAGATAATTGATCACATTAGGATAAATTCCTTGCCAAACATTAGAGCAGAAGATTTAACGGTGCAAAATTTGTGTCATGGTATTGACAAGTCAACTTCATTCACTGGGCTTTTAAACTATGTCTTGGATGTATCAGACAATCTCAGAAAAAACAATCCATCCATTTTAACGCCTGTCATCAATTCTCAAGATCATAATCATGTTGAGTCAAATTTATCTGCCACACTTCCATTGCCACATCTATTTGATGGTTCTTCAAGTTCAGGATTAACAGTCATGGAGCATCTCAACACACATACTAAGAGAAGCATGTCTCATCCTGATTCAAATCTGTCAGAAATAAAAAAGGCATACACAACTGAGAAATTAAGTTCATCCCATGAGCATTTAGTAGACAATATTTCTGGAGTGATACACCCACAGAATTCTGAAGCTGTTCCTAGGACTCAAGCTGCCACTGGTTTATTTTCAGATGCATGCGAAAATTCTCTAAAACCTTTCTCTAGCGCAGAAGCAGAATCTTGCCTTAGAAAGCCATATTACTATCCTAGCAGCCTTGGAACTGAACTACATGAAGCCTTGCTAACTCAATCCATTTACCAGGGATGCTCTCTTATTTCAGAAAATTGTCCAATCAAACTCCAACAAGACTATAAAATTTGTGAAACTGGGAGCACCAACAAGGCCACTGAATTTGACCTACAAAAGCAACATTATGATACCCAGCAAAAATCCCAAGTCTTGCATAATGACAAGGATCCATTGGAAATATCTAAGAGTCTCCAATTAGACTTGAAAAATGATGATGCTCTCATTTCAAATAGAGTATCAGCTGAAACACCAAAAAATAAAGCTAAAGCGAACAAGTTAAAGATTGCTAATGAAAGAAATAAGGTCTATGACTGGGAAAGTTTGCGGAAAGAGGTATGTTATGATGGCATTGAGAAGGAGAGAAACCTGGATAACATGGATTCAGTTGACTGGGAAGCAATAAGGTCTGCTGATGTTAGTGAAATTTCAGCAGCCATTAGAGAGAGGGGAATGAACAACATGCTGGCAGATCGGATAAAGGTATGCTAGACAAAATAACTTGTAAAATGTTTCTTATTTATCATAGGTATAACATGATTATTTATTATGCTTTGGTTTGTATACAGGATTTCTTAAATAGACTGGTCAGAGATCACGGAAGCATTGACCTAGAGTGGTTAAGGCGAGTTGAACCAGACAAAACCAAGTAAGAATATAGAAATGCTTATGCTAATGCTTGTTCTAACATACTATCTGAAACATGTTAATAATTTGTCAGTTTCATAGACAGTAGATTCATTTATGTCATAATGCTTTACCTGTGATTTTGATATTTTTCAGTATACAGATGAATATTAGTGAATGATAAGACAAATTACAGACCTACAATGATTTATCTTCATCTTAACTTTTATCCATGAGTATTGCTATCATGGTTTGAAAACTCTTACCATGTCGGGTGAAACAGTTGAAATGTATCGTTCTAGTAAATCACTGAAACTCATACTAGTTAGCACCAAGGTTCAAAATTTCTAACCGTGCCATAGTTTCGATGTTTGATTGGAACCAATATCATGCCGATGCTCCAATGCTTAGCGTCGGTGATAGGTTAGATGTTAAAGGAGGAAGGAGATGAAGCAAAGGAATGAGACATTATCTATACTAAGTGGTATCGAATTTCGATGATTTACCAGAATGATATATTTCAACTATTTCGTCTAGCATGGTACAAGATTTAAACATGCTCGTCACATACAATGTCTCCTTCCTATGCTTCATTTGCTTCATCTCCTTCCTTTTTCTACTCCAATTGATTAACGACTGCATGCATCAAAACATCGGCATGATACTGAAACGATCTAGTCAAAGTTTAAAACTTCGACACAACTCGAGATTTTGAACCTTTATTGATATTTTAGCAAAGAGCCTAAATTTTGGAAATGGTTATGACTGACAAGAATACTATGGCTGGATGAAGTCATGTATTACACTAAGCCAGCAGTCTGCTATAATCAATGGCCTGGAAGTTAATATTTGAAGTATTATCAGCAAAATTTCTTTATATAAATGAATCAAGAATAATTGGTAAATGGAATTATGCATATTACTTCCCAACCTTGTGAATCTTGTTAGGATAGTGCATTTTTTTACACTTCAAACGTTGTTTTGTAACTTTTTGCTACTGTCAGGGACTACCTCCTAAGCATACGAGGATTAGGACTCAAGAGCGTTGAGTGTGTGCGGCTTTTGACACTTCATCATCTAGCTTTTCCTGTAAGTTTTCCATTTTGTTCTGCTCAATAATGTTTAGTAGACACATGTCTGCTTAAGCTCTCAATTTTCACAGGTTGATACAAATGTTGGTCGTATAGCTGTCAGATTGGGATGGGTACCACTACAACCTTTACCTGAGTCCCTCCAGTTGCATCTGCTAGAGCTGTATGTTTGTTTATTTTATGAGTCATCCAACTTACCAAGATAATTTTTAACTTTTTTCCCTTTTTCTTTTAAAAGCTACCCTATATTAGACACTGTTCAAAAGTACCTATGGCCGCGACTCTGTAAGCTGGACCAGCGGACTCTGTAAGTTCATATCCTTATTCCAAACAAAGTAATTTCACTAGAAACTATCAAACAAATTATTTCTGGAATTTTACAAGCTCCATTTCCCATTTTTGCATCAGTAGATGTCCCAAATTCATTGTTAAAGCTTCTTATCACTTATGATTGGCTGTTTACTCAGTAAAACCTGTGTACTTGACTGTGCAGATATGAGTTACATTACCAAATGATTACTTTTGGAAAGGTAATACTTATGAACTAGTTTGGAGGGATAACATATTATTTGTTATTTAGATTTATTATTTCAGATACATGTACTAATAGAACTAGTTTTCTGCAGGTTTTTTGCACGAAAAGTAAGCCGAACTGCAATGCATGCCCGATGAGAGGAGAATGCAAACACTTTGCAAGTGCATTTGCCAGGTTTGCTTATGGAATAACATCTACTGCTTGACATTGTAGTACAAGAAGACCTATAAGATGTATATTTTTAACTAAATAGGGTACACACAATAAAGAAACAACCATATTACAGTATTTCACCCATAAGATGTATTTTTAGTATACTATCCTAGGCTCCTATCCATGTGGGAATGAAATGCAATATAATCGCATATACGATTCTAAATAGCTGTGACAAACATGACTTGATGAAGATGACAACATTGTTCTTTCTATTGAGCAAATTCTGTAGGGATGGATGCAATCACATATAAGCTTTGAGTTTCAAGCCAAAAGTAGTTACTAAAAAAAATTCAAGAAGAGGGTGTGTGCGCATAACTGTATTCCTATATACAATAATCTTGGATGTTTTCCGCCAAATGACAACATTTCTTCTAGTCAACATGCAAGAAGCAAGTCGTTTGTGGAGGTAGTAGAGTTATTAGGGATCATTAGTGGGTTTTAGTTTTATGGTTTTGTTATGGATCTTTATATACTATGTAAAGAGTACACTCTTAGAAAAGAGTTTCAATATCATTAGGTGTTTGTTCAATATAATATTTTCTTCGCACAAATTTGGCATGGTATCGAAGTATCAGTTTCTTCTAAATTATTTTTTAGGAGGAGGTTGCTGTCCAAGGATGATTCGGCAGCCTCCCCTCATTTTATTTGTTTTTCCTTTCCTCTAATAATGTTGATATTCTCAACTTCATCCTCTCTCTCCCTCTTTAACCTTTGCTCACAATGATGGTGGATGCTTTGACCTTGGGAGAAGCTCTACAAGGATAGCCTCCTGGGCCTCCACTTCTGCTTTGATAATGAGAGGGTTGATTTACCGATACTTGTCTCAGATCATCTCCTCTTGTAGGTCACCAAGGTGCATTGGTCCATGAGTGGTCATCCAATCAAGCCTATTCTCTGTCTCAAGAACTTTTCTGAAGCGATCCTCCCTCCTGATCTTCTCCTCTAGCCAATAGCTTACATTTGTTCTTGATGGGAGACTGCTACTGCAACTTCTTCTTGAATACCTCCTTTCTAGAACAAATTTGCTCATTGAATGATGTGCTCCTCTGCCCTTCTATCATTCAGGAACTTGTGACTTTAGATATGTATATTAATAGATGCTTAGAGAAGAGTATAAATGGCACAAAGACAACTTTGTCAACCTCAAAGGCGCTCACGTAGTAGCTCACTTGAAGGTTGCAGATGGTGGATGGATCATCTCTTCAATCTCAAAGCCCTAGTCTCTACCAAACTCGTTTAATGTTTCTATAGGTCTGCAACATCTTCTACAGAAAATCTAATCGTCTTCCTAGTCTCTATTGACTGTTCATCAACTGGTCTTGTTCTCAAATCTAGTTTTCCCTTTGAGTGTACATGAACCTCTGGTGACCTCATTGCCGTGTGTATTTCATCTATTATCCTGTTTTTGTTGCGCCTTTGGTTTTGGGGTTTGCTGATCGTTACTGTTGTTACTATAGACACATTCTTCCTATACTCCCTTCCAACTTGTGTCTTTGTCTTCTGACCAAATCTGCCAGCTTCTTCATTCATATCCCTTTGCTTTAGCAAATCTTCTTTACAGTTTCTATTATCTCCTGCCTATCTCTTCTCCCTTCTCCTGCTTATTTTACTGCTTCTTCCTTTACTTCTTCATATCCCTCCAAATCTGGTTGCCTTTTTTATTCTCAACTGCTATGTTGGTGTGCCATTGTATGATAAGCATTGACCTTGGGACCTTCATGTCCTCTTTCTTAGGTTCTGTTTCCTAAGACTGAAAAGTAGGTGTGGGAAAAGGTGGAAAGTATAACTTTTCCGTTTGTTTCCATGGGAATGAAAAGTCAAGGGAAAATTTTCTGGAAGGAATCAAATCCCTCCAAGTTAGCCGAAAATCACTTGGCAAAAATGGGGGGATATTTTAACACCTTTTTTCCAATTTGATTGTCTGTGATTGGTTGACATCACTTTTCCCAGAGAGATTTTCCACCTTTATAGGAAACATATGGAAGTGAATATTTCCATTGGGTTTTCACAGTTTTCCCAAATTATTGATGTTTTTTTCCACCTCATTGTTTTCTCCATAACACAGCCTTAATCTTTTCATGTGTTGCAGTACATGCTGCTTTAGGGGAGCCCCATTTAGAAACTGGTCTTTGAAGGCTTTATCTCATCCTTTCAGCTTATCATTATCAGGACGTCATCATGTGTTTTCCTTCTCACCTTTCATATGTTTACCATATGCTACTCCTTGCACTACTGCAAGAGAATTGTTCCTAAAATTTCACTTGATCCTCTCTATCTTCATCCTTCCTCTATCAGCGTGTTGCTCTTAGGCCAAGATGTTGATACCTGCATGAGTGCTTTTCTTTTTCATTATAGTCATGTCTTAATCATTTTAATTTCTTAGAACTTGTTAAGTTTATTGAACAAGATAAACATACATTGTAACTTTGCTCCAACTTAAGGGAAGAATTAAAATTATTTGAGCATATGAGTCATATATGTGGTTTAATATCACATTGGTGTTTTAGGTTAGGTAAGGGGTATTTCTTAATAACAAGCAATGCAGAATTTTCTTTACTCAAACTTAACAAATATAATTTCCTAATTTCTACTTTGATATTAGAGCTCCTTTCCTAGATGGGAATTAGGAAAAATATTCCTTGAAGGGGAGGTTGTTGATTCTAATGTGACAACTACCTCCCCTCATCTCCTTGTCTCATCTCCCATCATCCCTGCTCTCGCTCATTCTCTTTTAGTGAGTGCTTTCTCTAGGCGCATGGTGGTTCCTCATGTCTTACTTGCCTGAGTGACCATATATGCGAGCTTATTTCCTGAGACAACTTCCTAATGCATTGATTCAATGACCATCATTTGCACTCACCTCATTTGCATCTAATTTGCTAGCAGACTTCTCTACCATTCGAGACAACATTTTCACTTAATCAACTTCTAATTATTCTGTGATTTTAGTAACTAATTATTGCATTTCGCCAAAATTTTCCTCTAGAACTGTCTCTTCTCCTTTCTTTGTGCAAACTTCTTTTCAACAACATCATCTTCTTGCTTATTTTCAGCAGTGTCTTGTTTCCAGCTTTCATCATTAGTTGTTTCTCTTACAAATTTGTTTCTTCTGCGTTGATCTATTTATGTTCACGTCCCTTCCTCTTTGTTTTCTTCCAAGCAAGCAACTGCTTATGCTATTGGTATGTGCCTCTTGGTTTCTTCTTGCTTTTTCTTGCTATCTGGTCATTGTAATCGTTTTTCCTCCAATTCTTACATTTTTCTCCTTTTCCTCCAATTTTGTTGCTATGTTTGCATATTATTGTATGTGTCACGTTGACCTTAAGACCCTCATTGAGTTCTTCCTACTTCCTTTCATATGTTTGCCAATTGTTGTTGTATGTGTTGTTGCATAAAGAAGCTCACTCAAAATATTTGTATCTTGTGGTCTTGTCATGGTTTAAAATTTCATTATGTACCGGGCAAAATGGGCAGAATTTAATATTTCGTCCGTGCCCCAACATCGAACTACAGCCGACACCAGCACGACAAGCCGTCGAGGGGCAGCCTCCACGACCACACAGAGTTCGCCGTAGGATCTCTGTTACCCCATAGAAGCCACCACGAAATTAAATTACTTATGTTAAACTTAAAACTTTGAAAGGGAGCCTTAGCGTGTTGCCGTGTGATCTGGAGGTCACGGGTTCAAGTCTTGGAAACAACCTATTACAAAGCAGGGTAAGGATGTGTACAATAGACCCACCCTTCCCCGGAACCCAACATTGGCGGGAGCTTCGTGCACCGGATTGCCCTTTAACTTAAAACTTTAGGTTAATCATTTCAATCAACTTCTAGTTATAAATAGGATTATCTAAACAGGCTTAATCAAATTCTATAAACTATCTTTGTTTATTTATTTACTATATAAAAGCATCGTGATTTCATTTTTTTTTGCTTTTTTTCTTTTTTCTTTTTTTAAAAATTGTTTATTTTATTTTTTGTATTTTTATTTAATATTTAGATTAATTTTTTTAATTAATATATTTTATATTTAAAAAATAACAAAATCATATCGTCGCGATACGATATGGTACCAAAATTGTATCGTTCCGATCAGAATCAAAACCTCGACACGGGTCGAAATTTTAAACCATGGACTCACTTCAGTGTTGATCTAAGGTGTAGGAATCATCTTTTGTATGCTCCAACTCTTTCTTAAGTTTTTTGCATCATCACATGAGTATTATCTTATGGGTATCATCATTGTCTTACATAGTTTGCTTGTGAGAAGTTCATAACAAGTCGAACATAGATGATGTCTATATTCTCTAGCATGAAAGGGGTAGTATTAGGTATTAAAGTCATTAGTGCATGTATAGTGGGATTAGTGGCACGACCACTGCACCTAATAACATGTGTATTAGGATTTTACAACATGCCACACTGTGGCAAGAATTTACTATTATCCTTGCTATGATGTTCTTGCTAGGATAGTGTATCTTGCTGTTCCCACATTTGACAACTCAGATCCCAATAAAGGATCATCACATAACCAAGCTGTCAATATTGGACTCTCACGTTGCAAGGCAAAATGAATGTCTGAGTATGCCATTATAAGTGTACAATAATCAATGCAGATTATCAAGAACAAGATGATATAGAAAGGACAATGAAAAGTAACTTATTGTTAAGCTACGTTACTAGTATTGTGTTGTTACAGTACGATGGTTGATCTGTTAGTCATTCAATTTATGTCATGGTATCAATTTTCAATAATATCATTTCCTTCTTTCTTATATCCTTCTCTCTTACAATTTATGCCTAGCCAGAATTTTGATTATTTAAATTTAAAATTTAAAATCTAAACAATTGATTAAAAAACCACGCATGTTATTAGAAGAATCATTGTTAACTAAAATTTGAAGTTCAATAGACTAAACAAAACATAATATGTTAACCAAGATTACTTATCAAAATAATGAAACATAAGATACATTATTAAATAACTTTATCAATGTTCTATATAGACATGTAATTGGTATACTCTATATACATAGGCTTAATATAATTTTCATCACTTCACTATTAATGTATTGATCCTTGTTCCAGTGCTAGATTGGCACTCCCAGGACCAGAGGACAAAAGCTTAGTGGGAATATCTATGCCCATTGCTTCTGAAACCAACCATGTACTGGGTTTCAGTCCAAGACCTGCATATCAGATTGAGGGAATCAGTGACTCACAGGCCATAAGTGTTCAAGAAAACTATGGACCTATCATTGAGGAACCTGCAACACCAGAAGCTGA
The DNA here is from genome assembly GCA_024364735.1 of Boesenbergia rotunda. Taxonomy (NCBI): domain Eukaryota; kingdom Viridiplantae; phylum Streptophyta; class Magnoliopsida; order Zingiberales; family Zingiberaceae; genus Boesenbergia; species Boesenbergia rotunda. Next base: position 213,258 of record JAGFNQ010000819.1, on the reverse strand, counting down.
ATGTGGTCAAATAGAAGAACGGGAAATCGAGGATGCTTTTTATGATGATCCAGATGAAATTCCTACAATTAAACTAAATATTGAAGAGTTCACACAGAACTTACAAAGTTATATGCAAGCAAACAACATGGAGATTCAAGATGTTGACATGTCAAAGGCTCTAGTCTCTATCAACCCAGAGGTTGCTTCAATTCCCATGCCAAAGCTCAAGAATGTTAGCCGCCTACGAACAGAGCATCATGTGTAAGTATTTCAAGGCTGGGTTTATCTTAAGTTATCAAAAAATAGCCATGATTTCCATATTCAAACTTGTTTTTTTAATGAAATATCTATCTCGAGTGAAACAAACTTATCTAGTCGTCTTCAATACAGATATGAACTTCCAGACTCACACCCTCTTTTGGAAGGAGTAAGTTCCCTAATAGACTATATTTATCACTACTTTTCATGGTGATTTTCATCTATTAATCTTTCGTACATGATGTGTCACAGTTGGATGCAAGAGAGACAGATGATCCTTCTTCCTATCTACTGGCTATATGGACTCCGGGCAAGAACTCATCCTACTGATTGTAAATTTTAATCTGAAATTAACTTCATCTTTTTGACATTGTTGAAAATATTTTTAGGTGAAACTGCACAATCTACAGAACCACCACAAGCATCTTGCAACTTGCATGAAACAGGTGCATTATGCAACATGGCAACATGCTTTCCCTGTAGCAGTAGACGAGAAGCACAGGCACAGATTGTTAGAGGAACAATTTTGGTAAACATTTTTACCTGTTTATCAGTTTTGGATTATTTTCAAAAGAATTATTGGCAAATGCTAATCCTGTGTCTACTTGGAGAGAGAGAAAATAGTTTTCGTTGAAGGAATGGAAAAAAGAAAAATTATTTGGATGGAAGTTTACCGGGAAGACATTTTCTTTCATCTCCACCTGGTTTAGGTGGAGAAATGATGATGGGCTTGAACTTCTCTCATTTTCTTCCCTTTCCTTCCGTTTACAATTTTCCCACCTCGTTCCTTTTCCTTTTGTTTTCATCCAAGTAAATACGAAACCAAAGAACAAGGAAAGAAAGAAAATAAAATAGAATGTGTAAATTTTCAATACTGACATCAGATTGTTCTCTCTTAAATTGTCACAAACAGATTCCATGTCGAACAGCTATGAGAGGATCTTTTCCACTCAATGGAACCTATTTTCAAGTTAACGAGGTGATAACTTATCTGATCACGGAATTGATGATTTGCATTGCCCTTTAGGAATAAAACTATAATTTTAAATTAGTCTTGTCCCTAGAAACAGGCGGCCTGTAATTGGTTTTTTTAGCAATGTTTGCATCAATGCAGGTCTTTGCAGATCATGAGACAAGCCGGAACCCAATTGATGTACCCAGGGACTGGATATGGAATCTGCCTAGGAGGACAGTTTATTTCGGAACATCAACGCCATCTATATTTAAGGGTACGAATGCAGCATCTGTTTCATGGTTTTAAAACTTACTAAGACGCATTCTGACAATAAAATCCTATTTGGCCATGCTTTTCAGGTCTAACTACTGAAGAGATACAACTTTGCTTTTGGAGAGGTATGCAGTGATAATTGTTAATTGCAGTGGCCATTGCTTTGATAATAAATAAGTTATTGAGTGAACCAATTTCTGCGCAGCATACTGAAACACAATAGGACGAGCAAGTACAGATAACTGGAAATGTAACTAGGACAAACATAATAGTATTTTTACCATAGATATTAGTGAATAGACTTCTATGAATTAAAGAAACAGGTAGGAGTTGGGATCAGTTTGTTTTTTCAGAAAATATTTTTCTAAAAAATATTTTTTGAAACTTCAGCGTTTGGTGCAATGCAAAATCATGCTCAATAAATATTTTCTTGCTAGCCATCCATATTATCCTCCATTGCCTTTGGCATCCTTCTCTGCCCCCTCCGTTGACACTTCGATAACTATTGATGCCCTCTCAAAGGTTGAGCTTAGCAAGGCAGGCATCCTTTCTAGTGGAGCTCCAGGCACTCTTTGTGCACTTCCTCCAGATTGAGCAGGTGGAGGGCAGGGCTCCCTCAAGGTGGATCAGGTGCGAATTGAGCTTCCCTTCTATTTGTTAGTGTCCTCTCACAAGTCTGCTTGAGGCAGAGCAAGTGCTGATCAAGCTACTTTGGGCGGACTATGCGGGAATTGAGGTGAAGCTTGATTTGGTGATGTAGGCATGAATTGAGCATGCATAGCTTATCCCTGCCGATTAGGCATGGCACAGGGTGGCTTAAACTTATTGTCAGAAGAAAGGCAACATAAGTAGCAGTATAATAGCAATGGCACTACGGCAGAGTTCATTGCATGGAGGATTCTTTTTCTTATATTTCAATCCTTATCCGAGAAATGATTGTTTCAGTTGATTGTGTTTATTATACTGCTTGTTAAATTCTGAGAATGTCCAAAGATGCTACCTTGACTGTCTAACGGATGCAAATATTTTGCAGGATTTGTTTGTGTGAGAGGATTCGACAGAAAAACAAGGGCGCCAAGGCCTCTCTATGCAAGATTGCACATTGCAGCAAGCAAGGCACTGAAAAATGACAAACAAGATAAAACCAAGCCGTCAAAGAAGACGGCAACCAAGGCAAATCAGAATGGATCCGCTTGAAACTCAGTAACTGCTGCAACAGCAACACCTCACTGACACCAGGACTAACCATCCATTTAGAGGTGCTGACACTGAATTATTAATTTGATGATTCAATAATATGAAGCTCAAAATAAGCAACCCTTCTGAGAACAGAGCTAATTGTTGTTTCTGCATTCAACTCATTCATGCCATCCATTTAATTTATGAACAAGAGGAGGACTTCTCAACGCTGATCGTGAAATAATCTTTCGGACGAATTGTTGATTGTTTCACTGAGAAGAATATTAGTCTCATTCATTTTCTTTTCCTTTTCATTTGTTGTTATATGACAGTCTAGGAAACTTTGATGTAGTTAACGTAAACTGCATTCCATAAGCTTAACTTGACTGAACCAAGAAATGGACTGATGTTCTGTGGTTTTGGAAATTAACGACTGGAGTTGTTCTAAATTGCATCTATAGGTTCTTGGTTACTCGAATGGCTCTTTCGAGATGGCTAAGAAGAAAGAACAGGAGGATGCTGAGTTAGTCATGGATACTTGCTCCATTATCATCTCTACCGAGAAGGAGAAGAGATGCACAACAAAGTCATAGTTGATCTTATCTGAAATTTTGAAAATGGATTATCGGTGAGGTGGATGTAATATTTCAAGTCTCCATTACCGGGAGGAAGAGGGGGGTGTTGTCTTGAGCAATGATAGAGAGAGTGAAAATGGGAGAATGAAAATCATAGTGAATGATATGGCATGATGTGGCACTTTACATACAAATCCGATTATCGTTTGGACACCATCGGCGGCTTTCGGCCGTCGCTCCGAATCAAACTATATCCTAGGGGGCATGGTGAACTCGTCGGAGATTGTACATGCAAGGTGCCCGTTGGAGATTCGTGTTGTCTTCTAGGTTGACTGAGGACCTCCAAGAAAAAAGTTAGGAATAGGTAGACGAGAATTTCCAAAAGTCCTTTGTCAACAATGTCTGCAAGGCTACTAGAAGACAAAAAAAAACAGAGCGTTAGAGGTATTTGACAATGTCCAAAATAAAGAAGATAATCAATGTGTTGAGTAATGCAGATGTGTATATAAAGATGTAGTCATCAGCCCTCCTTTGGCCTATGAGAGTGGTCTTTTATAGAAAATATTTCTGATATGATGTCACATCTATAATAAAAAATAATAAAGAAAATGTCACGTCTAGGTGTCAAAAAGTCATGTCACTTATATCTTGTATTGTGGAGATGTTGTGGGGATCACGTCATGTTACATTATATTGTCCCATATGTTACATGAGTTCACGTGCTAGAACACTTGGATATTTGGGTCTAGGAGAAGTGTCGGGTCAGAGTAGTGGTGAGCCAAAGGGTCTTATCGGCAGAGCCAGTCGGACAGGAGTTAGATATCTAGTCGGGGAGGGGAGATGAGCTCTTGGATAGAACTAACCGATGACTGGTGGGTCGACCTTTACTATGTGTCGGTCGGCTCTGGTGGGTTAACCTTTACTGGATATAGGTCGGGAGAGTTGGCCTTTATGAATGTCAGTTGGCTCTGGCAGGTCAGCCATTACTAGATGCGTGACTCAGTCTAAAACTCGGTCTAGAGACACGAGAGTCTTTGAGCGCGTGGGGACCATGCTTATAACTCAGTTGAGAGACGTGAGAGTCTGGATATACCGACCGAAAGGTCATTGGGCACGTGGGGACCACGCTTATAACTTGGTCAAGAGAAGTGAGAATTTGGATTTTGTCGACCGGAAGGTCGTTGGACGCATGGGGACCACGCTTATAACTCAGTCAAGAGACTCGAGAGTCTTTGGGCGTATGGGAACTACGCTTAAAACTCGGTCTTTTGGATTTGCTGACTGGAAGGTTGTTAGACACGTAGGGACCACACTTATAACTCGGTCTAGAGATACGAGAGTCTTTGGGTTTGTGGGGACCATGTTTATAACTCAGTCAAGAGACGCGAGAATCTGCATATACCAACCGGAAGGTCGTTGGGCACATGAGGACCATGCTTATAACTCAGTCAAGAGAAGTGAGAGTTTGAATATGCTGACTGGAAGGTTGTTAGATGTGTGGGGACCATGCTTATAACCCGGTCAAGAGATGCGAGAATTTGAATTTGTTATTGACTTTCCATTGGAGCTGATTGGCCACTTTAATTTTTTATGGACATTTTGATCCTTGAATTTGTCGATCGGATGACCATTTTTAATTTTTGATTGGAATTCTCGATGGGATTTCTCTAATTGAAAGTTGTCGATTGGAGTGCCCCTTGAATTGTTGCTTGGATTTTTTGAATGCTCTGATCGAATAATTGGAGCTTGGATTTTTGGAATGTCGATCAGATATAATTGGAACTTGGATTTTTTTTTAATGCCAATCGAATCATGGCTGCTGACTGGAATTTTTCCAAACGGGAACTTAAGGGCTGCCGATCGGATTTGCTAATTGGCTTAATTGGTGCTGTCATTTTAGTGTCGTTGATTTGCACTGCCATGATCTCCATCTCGATTCCTCGACTCCCAGAAACCTACAGAGTCAGGGAGAGAATCCGAAAAAATAAATCTATCTCTCGACTTCTGAATATCCGCGGAGTCGGAGAAATAATATAATAATAAAAAACCAAACTCCTATTCTGACTAAGTATCTAGAGAAATTCTAATTTCTCGCTCCCACACTGTGCATAATGATGTGTTTATGGAAATCGTCAGGGATCAAGTTGATGGTAAGAAATTTTTCGGTGTTATACATCTTCACTTTTTAGATTAGCTATGTGATTTCTACAAACAACGCTAAATTTGTTCCTATCTGAAATCGGTATAAATGAACTATCAGCTAGGTGTATGCAATATTGTCCAAGTCTCCATGATTAGGAGAGAGAGGGGAGTGTGTTGTCTTCTAGGTTAACTGAATCGCTGAACCTTTAAGAAAAATCTAGGAATAGGTAGTCGAGAATCTCTGAAAGTCGTTGATCAACTATGCCTGCAAAGCTGCTAGAAAAAAAACAAAACAACAAAAAGCTATCCACTAGGTGGGTCGATATGATCTTTTACGCCATTGAGTTCTATTATATATCATATCTAGATTTAAATAAATTTATCTGTTTTATTGTGCCAAAGTTTTTTTTTCTTTCTTTTAATGTCGTATTTATCATAGTTTACATCGTCTAACAGGTGCATTATTGGTCTTCTAGCTGCAAAGCTGCTAGAAGACAAAAAAACAAAAAAGAGAAATAGAGCATTAGAGGAATGATCGGGGGTGTTCCGGCCTTCCACTCCGACTCTCAAGTTAGGTCTCCTGTAATGTCCAAAATGAAGAAGATAAACAATGCAGTCAGTATTGCATGTATGTGTATGTAAAGGTATAGTCATCAATCTCCCCTTGGACCACGAGAGCGATATTTTATCGGATTGCTGGCAGGATGTCGCATGTAATAAAGAACAATAAAGAATATGTCACATCTAGATGTTAGAAAGTCATGTCACTCATATCTTATACTGTGAAGATTTTATGGGGATCACGTCATGTCACACTTTATTGTTCCACATATTACATCAGTCCACGTGATAAAATGCTTGGATATTTGAGCCTGTGATAGGCGTCAGGTTAGAATGGAGGTAAGTCAAGTGCCCGATTGACATAGTCAGTCGGACAGGAGCTAGATATTGCATTGGGGAGTTGATCTTCCAGATAGGACCAACCGATGACTAGTTGGTCAACCTTTACTAGGTGTCGGACTGCTCTAGCAGGGTGGCCTTTACTAGGTGTCGATCGACCTTTATTAGATGTCATTCGACTATGGTAGGTCAGCTTATACTAGCTGTCAATCGGCTCTGGTGGGTCAATTGTCGGATCGGCTCAATATTGGCCTCTCTTAACTCTAACCGAGCTTAATATGTCGATTGATTTTTTTTACTCATTACAACTTCTAATACTCCCCTGTGTGATTGTTATCTGATTTATTTTTTTTAATTTTTAATTTTAAATAGAATACAATTAATTTAATTTTAAAGACACAAATTGATATATAAAATAGTTTGCGATCTGATTTACAAAATAGAAAAAAAATATTTTTTTAAGTAAGAAATAGTACTAATATTTTTTTTAAACTAAAAGAGTTTATTTTAATCGTAAATTGGTGAAAAATCTTCAAAATAAATCTCAGCATTGTGATCAATCCCCAACTCATGAAAAGTTTAATATCACTCCATGAAAAGATTGACAAAATTGATTTTATATATTATATTTTTGTGGTAAAAATTAAATTACCTAATTATCTTCCTATACCCACTAGTACCCTCAATGAATAGGTGTATTATTTTCCTCCCGATGCCGAGGAAATGAAAAAATTACCACAAAGAGGGAAGACTCCGTTGCAGAAAATGGAGGGAAAAAAAATGAAGGAAAGAATCGATAGAAGCTGCAACGAAGAAGAAATGTTTAAGATGAATTGAGTAAAAAAAAAAATGAAGGGGCACCTAAAGAACACGGCTGCTTAGGTAGGCCACCATTGACCGACAAGATGGATGAGAAACAGAGGAGCTAGACAACCGGCAACTATAGTGGACGCGTACAGTTCCAAGACTGTCGCCGTCACTGCCAACGGCATGTTCATCGATGTGCCGGACATGCTTTCCCTAACAGAGTCGTTCTTGATGAACTACAGCATGAGCGGCCTCAACAATTTCCGTGAAGCCCTAGAACCCTCGGTCGCCAGCGACTACATGATATCGAGGTTCTTGCAGGCAGCAGAGGCGTTGGCTGACAACTCACCATGGTTCACCTTCCAGAAAGCCGCCACCCTAGCACGAGAGCCGCCAACGAGGGTCGCCGATCGGATTGTGAGCGACAACCATAGAAAATAGCCTCTCCTCTAGCAGCACAAGCCCAACGACATCATCGACGATGATGACCATGATTCCGGTGGTCGCCTTCCCTCGAGAGGTTGTGGTTCTGTCTGTTGGCCCAAATCCAAAGAATAACGTATCCAAGAATCACACCAATATGCAAGAAGAACAAAGGAAACGAAGAAACCGAAAGAACGAAAGAATTTATTTTTCTAGAAAAAACAAACATACAAAAACTGAGACAGAGTTTCACATGCCTCTAGGACTCTTTAAATACACCACGAATAAGATTTATTCATTACTAATCCCATTAAAATAGGAATTAAAATCGGAAGATTAATTCGCTAGTTATCCCATTAAGATAGGAAAGGCTAACCAAAGACTAAATCGTAAAAGTTATCAAAATAAATAAAATAAAATAAAATGTGCAAATATAAATAATGTCTGGATTATTTTTTCACACTGTCAAGCCTCTCTATGCCTTCTCAATCCGTTCGTCGGGCTCAGGAAACCAAGAAGAAGAGATGCCAACTCACTCCACCATTTTGTTGACAAGGAAAAACTAACCCCTCGTGGAACCTGACCATATCGACGATGATCGAACATCGGAGGTCTCCCTCCATCATCGTCTTTATGAGAAGGGAAAGGCTTTCTTGGAGTTCCAAACAACGGCAAGATTATGGGCAGCGAAAACCGAAACCCATCAGAATTGAAGACAAACTGGCAGTCCATGACGTCTTCGGTTAGAATCGACATTGTGAATTTGAGAGCAACATCAGTCCTCTACTGCAATCGCCTCTCCTGGAGACCAAATCACCTACTGAATCCTGACTTATGAACACATTGACTTCGGTGGCACCACAGAGCCCCAGACCGCAGCCAACATTTTTGAGGGTTCGCGTCAAGCAAACAAACTGGAAGCAGTGCCGCCGGAACCGAACGGGAAGAAGAAGAAGCCTTCGAAGCCACAGTGTCGCCGTTCGCGACTTGCAGATGTGTTTTGACTTCAATGATTAGTTTCAGGGAAGGTCAACGTCTCCAAAATCTCAAATATGAGAGCTTGACCTCATCTAATTTAGATTGCCAAGTTTTCTGGCTATTGGCTGCAGTTTGTTTCTGCGAACGAAATGATCTTCATTTCTCCCCAAATTAATAATATTTCTTAAAAAAATATTTTCTAAACATAAAAAATAGAGAAACGTTAAGAAACAAAAGTGATTTTTCAGATGAATTGAGTATCTTCGATCTATAAATCAAGCTAAGAAACACAAGTGATTTTCCAGATGAAATTATAGTGTGGCAATTCCAGGGTAAAAAAAATTTCTGATTGAGTATAGTAGTGTACTAATTGAGAACAATGTAAATATGAATTGAGTACATTTTATCATTGATCGAGCATAGAGTCAAGTGGGACATTTAAATCATGCTAAGAAACACGTCATTTTCTGAATGAAGTTAGGGAGTGTGGCAATTGTTGAGGTACCATCAAGATATTATCGATACAACAACTTCAATATAGATGAATCCATATAAAATACAAGATTTCACTTGATGCGGTATACACCAAAAACTAAAGTGTACAAGATCTTGTTGTTGGTGTATTTTTTTTCTTGTTTTACCAACTTCTCTCTTTGCTCATATCATATGGACATAGGCCAATTGCAAGGTAAATCTAACATATTGATTTCAATTATTGATCAAGGTGCATATCCTATTTATGAGGGAAAATACATAAACTATTGGGTACAAAAAATATAAAATTGAGTATAGTCGTTTACTAATCGAGCATAGTGTACACATGAATTGAGTATAATATATCTTCAATCATGCACAACGTAAAAATTATAAAAATTACAGTATAAATTATAAAAATTATAGTATGATTTGTTTGAGATTGAGGATTATTTCAAATTGAGTATAAAATTCCGATGGCTCCTCCTTCCTGATTTTTGCGGCAAAAAATGATTTGCTCACCACAATCATGATCTTGATGCAACCGTAAATGTAATTAATAACTAGGTAGGAAAACAAGCTAAGTTGTTACCATTATTATTTCACTACCAAGGAAATGCTAAGAGCAATAGGAATATTAGTACAAAATAGGAAAATTTCAGTATACATTGTAAAAATTTAAGTATAAATTGTCTGAAATTGAATACTAATTTAAGAAATTTGAGTATAAAGTTCCGGTGGGCTCCATCACGATCTTGATGCAAGTAACTAAGTAGCAAAACAATAAGCTAAGTTGCTACCAGTTTTATTTTAGTACCAAGAGAATGCCAAGAACAAACAGACTATTAGTAAAAAAAAGTTAAATTTCAATATATATATTAAAATTAAAATATAAATTATTTGAGATTTAATACTAATTTAAGAAATTTGAATATAAAGTTTCAGTGACCCTCCATCATGATCTTAATTCAACCTCACATAGTAGTAGATCCTTACTATCTATGAAACGATTCTTCATTGCCTGCCCGATCCCTATCTTTAATGTTAAATAAAGTGAAGTCAAATCAATGAGCCCAACCTCTTTGTTTGAAGTTTTTCTAAAAAGCTTCTACTTGTTGAAGCTTTGCTTCCCCTAATTCCAAAACACAACAATAGACTTGCAACTATAGTATAGGAAAACCCTTCTCTTTGTAGCGATAATAGGGGTTTAGAATGTTACACCCCCAGAAACTCGCGCTTGCTCGAAAATCGAGCAGTATCTCTCTTGTACGGCGGACAATCTGAATCATTTATACAAATACATCTCCACAGACATATAGCATAGCCACACTCGGCTGACATCTACACAATCACAACCACATAGTTTAATAATATGGATGACAAATAATAAACATAATAATTAAATCTCCATAAATTAAGCATAACAAATCAAAAATTCAACGGAAGTAAATAAATATACGTCCAAAGAAAGATCAAATGCCAACCGAAATGAAAACAAAACTAAAACAACACTAATACGATAGAAATACTACAAAAGTATGAAAACGATAAGAGACTACTCAAGACTGAGGACTGACAGTTGGATCCTCTCCTAGCGGCACGAGATACAACTATTAACTACCTGAAACAAAAAGGAGAACGAGAGGTGATGAGTCAAGGTGGAATCTGTGGGTATAAGAATAGATAAATGCATAATATATAAAAGGGTAAAACAAGCATATAGAAAACAAAGGTATACAGTCTCTGGAATAAAGAACATAAACCAAATGCATCTGTACGAATAAATATACCTAAAAACCAATATAACACATAGGGTCATGATCAGAAATCCCCTAATACCTTAGTATACTGCTAGTACTGACGAACAGATCCTGTTGAATACCGAAAAATTAGGGGGTTAAACGGAAAATTTCGAAACTTAGGGGCCTTGTTTGGATTAACCAAACTAGAGGGACATTTTTGCAAAAGTCCAAAATCCTTATAAAACCTAAAAAAACTTCCTCTCCGGATTCAGTTCTCCCTTTTGTCGTTGTTTCTCCCCAACGCTGCACAACGCGAGCCATTCCTCGCCGCCGCGCCTCACGCCGCAGCTCATCCGACAAACTTTGACCCCATCCGCCGCAGCACCTTCTTCTTCCCTTTCCTCCTCTTCGGCGTGCACGGAGTCGACGCCGCCATCCCTCGCCCCATCTCGGTGAATTCCCTCTAGCCAAGGCTGTCGCCACCACTCCTTCGCCGGTGCAATTTCTCCTTCGCGAGGTGTCTGCCTTGGCAGACGGTGATCCTCTTTCTTTTCCCCCCATCGCTGTTTTGTTTCTTCCCTGCCACCACACAAAACCTTCGCGTCCTCTCCTCTATGACAATGGATTGGAGCAAAGGAGGGCTACGGTGGTGGTAATTCAGGTAAGATCTGTGGTTGATGATGTTATTGTTTGGAATTTAAGCTCTCTTTTATCTTGGTTATGGGATGTCAAGGGTAGTTGTCCAGAAATAAATTCCATAACATGGGTGGTTTTGAAAATTGTCGTGTGCCATAGGTTTGAAGTAATCTTGGATGGAATTGTTGTTGTGATGGGGTTAAGCTTTAGGTTAATGGTGTTTGTATATGGAATGAGCTGTCGTGGGGGATTTCCCCTTGGATTTAAACTTTAATCTTGCTTCCCTTGTCGTAGGTTGTAGATGATGAAAAGAAATTAAAGTTTGGTGATGTTAGAAGGGATAAGAATTAAGGATTTGTTTAATGGATTAGGTCTAAATCGAATTGGAGTTGTTCCTTGGGTTGAAATTTAATCTAATGACCTAATCTTGTAAATTATGAGTTAATTAAATAGAGGTTAGGATTTATCCTAATTGTGTTTAGTATTTTGTTTAGTTAATTTGTTGATTTTATAATTAGCTAAACTTTATCATTGGTAATTCAGGACCTTGAGTTGGATACGCACGGTTGAGCGTGAGGAGGTTATTTCGGTCACGTTCTACGATTAAAAGATGGGTACTTCTCCTTTGTACACGTGTAGTTATTTTATCTTTAAGCATGGTTGCTTTATGTCTAAATAGGTTGCTTGACCTTGTTCCTTGTCGGTTGTTATTTTAACATCGTTGTTGATACTTTCTTTGTTGATCTTCGAGTATTCAAAATTTCCGTATCTGTACAGTCTCCTGTTGAATTTCTATTCTGTAAAGTACCGCGTGAACGCGAGTACTTAGAAGTTCATTAAACACAACTAGGTTTATTTGGCATTAGAATTATCCTACCTAGTATTGTAGATGCATAATCGTTGATTTTTGATACATGGTTGATTGTATCGTTGCATCGTTGATACTTGTTAAAATTGTTGCATCGTTGGTTTTCGGTTGTTCGTGCATCTTATATCATGCACCATACTTGCACCGTTGCATACTAACGATTGTTGAGTTGTCATTTGATTAAGTTGTCGTTAGTCATTTAGTTGCTCTGTTCACTCAACCACTTGTTGTTGTGGTAGTTGTTAGAGTGCGAGCTAATGCCCTGTTATGCCACACATGTTACAGTTGTAGGCAAGCAGTGACACCCTCACCGTTGTTTTAGAGGAATATTAGAGCTGTTGATAGCTCCCCCTTTATTCTCGGGGTTTGGAGTAGTTGGCTCCCTAGCATCCTGTTCACTCAACTATATATATCTGTGGTATTCGTTAGAGTACGTACAGTTGTCACAGCCCTACCCACTCGGTCACACAGATGTGATGTGTTGACGTCTTGACTGGCGTCAGGGGTGACACATGTCATTGCATCATATGCATATATTGCATTTATGCATTTTCTTGTGGTTGTTGCATTTATATGAGCTATGTTTGCTGTATTTGGTTGACATGCATCTATGTTTTGTTATTGTGATATCATGAGATTTTTCATACATGCTTAGTTGTTATTTTGTTTTATGTCATGTTGTTTTATATGTTGTACATGTTTAGGTATTCTTATATTTCTTAGAGACTGTACCTATTGTTTTCTCTACTTGTTTTATCTTCATTATGTCATGCTTTTGCCTATTCATATACCCGCTGAGTCTGCCCGGACTCACCACCCCTGTTTCTTCTTTTTGTTTCAGATAGCAGGTAGTTGCATTTCTTGGAGCTAGGAGAGGATCCAGTTGCCAGTCCCCTGGTGTAGTTGTTTTGGGTGTTTAGTTTTAGTTGTTTTATTTTCTGTACTTTGGGAGTTTCACATATTATTTATGTATCCGATATCGTCTAGTTGGTTTGCTATGTTCGTATCTTTTGGGTTTTAAATTTGTCTAAAGCTATTACCTGTGTGGTTGTGCTTTTACTTTAATGTTAATGATGGCTGAGTCATTCATAGATCTTTTATTTTGATATTAACTGCGTGGTTGTGCTTTTACTTTCTGTTTATGATGGCTGAGCCATCTTTTTTGCTGAGAGATATGTATATTTGTCCCAACTTGTCCGCTGTACAGGGGAGATGCTGCCCGATTTTCGAGTAAGTATGTGCCTCTGGGGGCGTGACAGATCCAAATCATATAATAAATGCAAATCGTAACTGAATATGCATGTTAATCAAATACAGTAATTATACCTCAAATAAGTACAGCAAACACAAACAAATGCACAATATATAATATGCACATGATGCGATAACCTGCTCTGTGTACATACCAACCACGCTATATTAGATAGGTTGAGTGGACAAGATATAAGCGCCAAAACCTATGGCTATGTAGATACGCCATAATACCTGTGGCCTTGTATGATAAGCCTGTTGGTGCCGGAAGTACCATATCGAACCTTGTTTTGATATTGGCAAAGGATTCAAAGTTAAGTACTATTGGTGATCTAATAAAGTTACTCAAGTGTGCAGGAAAGTCCTAGTTGATCTAGGCAAGAAGTCCTGGTCGTGGGCTGGGCAACTAAGTCCTGACATAAGGTTGGGCAATAAGTTCTGGTCGTGGACTGGGCACTAAGACCTGGCCGAGGGCTGGGCACCGAAGACCTGGTTCGAGGAATTGGGCACTAAGTCCTGGCCGAGGGCTGGGCACCGAAGACCTGGTTCGAGGAATTGGGCACTAAGTCCTGGCCGAGGGCTAGGCACCGAAGACCTAATTCGAGGAATTGGGCACTAAGACCTGGTCGCGGATTGGGCACGAAGACCTGGTGAGTAAAGTTGGGCAAAAGTCCAACCGGAGGACCCGGTTGGCAAAAAAGTAAATTCTCCTGAGAGGAGTAGGTGAGAACGCGTTCCCCGTCGAGGGAACATAGGCGTTGGTTCGACCTAGGGTTCCATTTGGGAGACCCGATGTCAGAACCAAGACAGCTACGGCTGTAAAAACTAACTAACATTCTTGCCATGTTTGTTGTGGAACTAACCTTGGATGCAGGGACCAAAGGAATGTGTTTCTGCAGCTCAGAACTCCTCAAAGGAGAGGGGCAGCAGCTGGGCTAGGCGCCCGGGAGGTCTCGGGCGCCCAAGGTCAAAGTCAAACGAGCAGTTAAGCAAGAATCGCTTCGAAAGCTTACTGGGCCAAGCGCCCTGATGGTCCCGAGCGCCCTGAAGGTCCCGGGCGCCCTGGATGTCTCGGGCGCCCTGGGTCCAAGGCAAATTGTGATCGAAGCAAACTCAGCCACAAAGCCAACAGACCAAGTCAACCGGGGCGCCCCAAACGTCCCGGGCGCCCCCGTCAGCTCTGAGGTCGATTCTGGAGGGATAAACACTGACCGAGCTGCGGATGAGGTTTCTCGGATCCGAAGGCACGTGTCAGGCGCCTCCGACGTCCAGGGCGCCCCCAGGAGCACTATAAAAGGGGCTCGACCCCAAGGCTTCAGAACACCAATCTTCCAACGCCTCTACGCTCTTCGTTCAAGCGCTCTGCTCCGGAAAACTCCGATCTCGAGATTCTAGCGCCGACGACGACCCTCTGCACCAAAGTACAAACTACACCGGGCGTCGGTAACGAAGAGTACATTTGTTTATTTACTGCAATAATATTGTAACAATTTCTGTAAACTTTTGCGCTATTATAGAATTGCCCGCAGTAAATGGTTAAGGACCGTGGGCCTTGGAGTAGGAGCCGAACGCGACTCCGAACCAAGTAAAACTACTTGAGTTCTGTGTGTGTGTTTTATTTAAATTCCGCTGCGTACTTTCTCTTTTCAATCCGAAACGTTTTCACGATATTCACCCCCCCCCCCTCTATTGTGTTTACTCAATCCAACAAAGTCGTAATACCTGTAGCTGTAAAACTCCAAGATACATGTGGGACTCCAAACGCCCAGGGGAGTATCAACTGTTCGCACACAAGTCAGATTTAGCGTGACACAACAGGAAATATAACCGACGGCTCATCTCAACCACAAGGGAGCTAGTGGTCGTCGGCATGCAAACAATGTTATAGTGCATGTCACTAATATGCACAACCTCAATCAAACCAAAATCATACAAACAATACGATACAAAATGCAATCAACACCAAAATAAATAAACATGCACTAATCTACTAGGTAGGGTTTATCTAATGTCAACCAAATCCTAGATAGGTCAAATGATAATTCTACAATACACACGAACACGTGGTACTCTTTAGATCGGAAACCAAGAGATGAGACTATATAACTGAACATTTTGAATTATTACTCAAAGCTTAAGCAAGAATAAGTATCAAGCAGAAAAAAGAAGGGGAATGAATTTAAGGTAAAAACAACTTACACAGACAATAAAACAACCATACATTTAAGGTAAACGATTCTACAGGAATCAAGTAAGAAGTACCCTCCTCGTAATGTAGTGTGTGTATCGAAGTGAACCTCCCACAATCAATCGTGCGAGTCCAAAGTCAAAGTCCTGCATCAATACTAAGTATAGCTAATTATACAATTAAGAAATTAGCTAAGCAAGATACTAAACATGATTAGGATAAATCCTAATTATAAATCTATTTAAATAAATCCAAAACAACTATGGGTTCCTTCTTAACCTAATTTATCACAATTAGGTTATTAGGTTAATTCCTAGAACTCCAACGATATTAACAACTACTATAACTAATTAGGGTCATCCTAATTATTTTGTTTCATTTAATTAATCAAAATTAAGTGATTAGTCCCTGATCGAATTTGTATTATCCAAAATAGGTTTAATTTCCTAAGTATGAACCTCCATAAGATCACAAGAAACCATAACCTAAACTAACCCAAAACATCTATCAAGATTCACAACGTGAGCAAATCTCCAAGCTATAACCAATTCAATCAAACACATCCTCTACCACTTACTGATCAACTAGGTTCCTAATGAATCTCATAGTTGTAGCATTACAAGATAAGCTCCACACCTCACATTTAAATCAGTATTCACATCAAATCCTACCGCCTAAAATCCAACTAATCCCCATCACCATCCAAGAACCTAATTCGAGACAAAATCACAAATAAACAACCTAACTGGTGGCTCAAATTAAACAACCATGATCACCCAATTGCTACTATATGCCAATTGCAGTCACCCCACAGCGATGCCTCATAACGTCACAACAACACCAAAAACCACAAGAACGCAGCTAACACATCCTCCCAAAACAAAAGCTAGCCATCCAATTGACAATTCGATTAGCAAACTAATTCCTCCTACTAATCAAAGGTAAACCCACACCAAATCAACCAGGATTAACCTAAATCAATAGGGTATCAATAGGCACAACCACCGTAGTCCAAAGCCGGTTCAAATAAAGAGAACAAATCAAACTACATCACAACAATTCTACCCAATCCAAATCAAGATCCAATACTAACAATTCATTTCCTCACCTGAATTGTTACCAACAAAGTCCTCTGCTTCAGAAAAGAGCGAGATCAGCCACCACGAGAGCACCGGTAGGACACAGATCCTAGACCTATTCTTGGAGCCCGAGGACACCCTTCCTTGCCGACGATCAGAGGTGAGCAATGGTCGGAGAATGGTCAGCAACGATGGCCTCCACTCACAGCAGAGATTGAGAAGAGGAGAACGGTCGTCGTCGGCTTGCTCGCGCACTAGAAGAAGGGGTGACGATCGGCGAGGGAGAGGGAAGAACTCGCGAGGGCAGAGGGCTAGCCAGCGGTCGGACAACGCTAGGTTGGTCGGAAAGGTCCGGTGGTGGGGCGACGGCGTCAAGGAAATGATCAATGATGGATTAGTGACAAAAAAAATGAAACGCTCGCCCCCAGCGCCCTCGCCAGCCCATCCCAAGACCAACATGGAGGAGATAAATCACGGTGACTAAGAAGGCAAGAGGTTGGGGGGAGAGAGAGATTTTTACGCAGGATGTAGGGATTTATGCCCCACCAATCCCATGGCTCGAACCCAAGACCTTTAGTGACAATCTACCAACCTCTTACCATCTCAGCTATGCCCGTGGGGGCAAAACTAAGGGATTTTGGAGGCACGGTACCATTGTGTTGAGAAGAGGTCCCACTGTCAAGACAACACCTCAGTCAATAGACCCCTCAATGGAGGGATTTATTTGTTGCTAAAAGGACTCGAACCCGAAACCTCAGGCAACACATGTCTCCGTGCTTACCACTTGGGATAAGTCACTTCGAGCGGCGATGGATTAGGGCTTGGGCACGGGGAGAGAAGGAGAGAGAGGGAGAGATAAATTTTGAAAAAAATAAAC
This sequence comes from Boesenbergia rotunda, assembly GCA_024364735.1. Classification (NCBI taxonomy): domain Eukaryota; kingdom Viridiplantae; phylum Streptophyta; class Magnoliopsida; order Zingiberales; family Zingiberaceae; genus Boesenbergia; species Boesenbergia rotunda. Next base: position 195,671 of record JAGFNQ010000819.1, on the reverse strand, counting down.
TTTTTTTCTTAAATAGTTCGTAAATACTCCCTCTCGTGTCTATTTATCCCCGCAAACCTTTCTAAAATTTCCGAAAAAATCTCCTACATTTTCAATGAGGTTATTTCAAATTTTAACTCTTATTTACGGGGGTGTGTGTGTGTGTGTGTGTGTGTGTATTTTACACAAAAAGGATCTGATCGTAGATAGAGACTAAAAAATAACCTCACATTATTATTTCACTACCAAGGAAATGCTAAGAGCAATCGAAATATTAGTACAAAATAGTAAAATTTCAGTATACATTGTAAAAATTTAAGTATAAATTATTTGAAATTAAGTACTAATTTAAGAAATTTAAATATAAAATTTCGGTGAACCTCTATTATGATCTTGATGCAACCTCACATGTAATTAGTAATTAAGTAGCAAAAAATATGCAAAGTTGCTACTAGTTTTATTTTACTACCAAGGGAATGCCAAGAGCAAATGGACTATTAGTACAAAAAAGTAAAATTTCAGTATACATTATTAAAATTAAAGTATAAATTATTTGAGATTGAGTACTAATTTAAGAAATTTGAATATAAAGTTTCGGTGACCCCTCTATCATGATCTTGATACAACCTCACATAGTAGTAGGTGCTTACTATCTACGAAACGAGCCTTCATTGCCCGCTCGGTCCCTATGTTTAATGTTAAGTAAAATGTAGTCAAATCAATGAGCCCAACCTCTTTGTTTGAAGTTTTTCCAGAGAGCTTCTACTTGTTGAAGCTTTGCTTCCCCTAATTCCAAAATACAACAATAGACTTGCAACTATAGTATAGGAAAAAGCTTCTCTTTGTAGCGGTAATAGGGGTTCAGAAAGGATCTGATCGTAGATGGTGACAAAAACAATCTCACATTATTAATTTACTACCAAGGGAATGCCAAGAGCAAGCAAACTATTAGTACAACAAAGTAAAATTTTAGTATACATTGTAAAAATTTAAGTATAAGTTGTATGAAATTGAGTACTAATTTAAGAAAATTGAGTATAAAGTTCCGGTGACCCTCTATCATGATCTTGATACATCCTCACATGTAATTAGTAATTAAGTAGGAAAAAAAGCTAAATTGCTACCAGATTTATTTTATAATACCAAGGGAATGCCAAGAGCAAGTGGACTATAAGTACAAAAAAGTAAAATTTCAATATACATTGTTAAAATTAAAGTATAAATTGTTTGAGATTGGATACTATTATAAGAAATTTGAGTATAAAGTTTCGGTGACCCCTCCATCATGATCTTAATGCATCCTCATATAGTAGTAGGCGCTTGCTGTCTACTAAACAAGCCTTCATTGCCCGCCCGGTCCATATCTTTAATGTTAAGTAAAGTAGAGTCAAATCAATGAGCTCAATCTCTTTGTTTGAAGTTTTTCCAGAAAACTTCTACTTGCTAAAGCTTTACTTCCCCTAATTCCAAAACACAACAATAGACTTGCAACTATAGTATAGGAAAAAGCTTCTCTTTGTAGCGGTAATAGGGGTTCAGAAAGGATATGATCGTAGATAGATACTAAAAAATAATCTCACATTATTATTTCACTACCTAGGAAATGCTAAGAACAATTGAAATATTAGTACAAAATAGTAAAATTTCAATATACATTATAAAAATTTAAGTATAAATTGTTTGAAATTAAGTGCTAATTTAAGAAAATTGAGTATAAAGTTCCAGTGACCCTCCATCATGATCTTGATGCAACCTCACATATAATTAGTAATTAAGTAGCAAAAAAGCTAAGTTGCTACTATTTTTATTGTACTACCAAGGGAATGTCAAGCGTAAGCAGTCTATTAGTTAAAAAAAAGTAAAATTTCAATATACATTATGAAAATTAAAATATAAATTATTTGAGATTAGGTACTAATTTAAGAATTTGAGTATAAAGTTCTGGTGACCCCTCCATCATTATCTTGATGTAGCCTCTCATTGCAGTAGGTGTTTGCTGTCTACTAAACGAGCCTTCGTTGCCCGCCCAGTCCCTATCTTTAATGTTAAGTAAAGTAACGTCAAATCAATGAGTCTAACCTCTTTATTTAAAGTTTTTCCAGAAAGCTTCTACTTGTTAATGCTTTGGTTCCCTTAATTCCAATACACAACAATAGATTTGCAACACATCAATGAGCCCAACCAACTTTTCTCTTTGCTCATTTAATGTGGACATAGGTCAATTGCAAGGTAAATCTAACATATTCATTTCAATTATTGATCAAGGTGCATATCCTACTTTGTGAGGGGCAATACACAAACTATTGGGCTATAAAAAATGTAAGATTGAGTATAGTTGTTTACTAATCGGGCACATTATACACATAAATTGGGTATAATATATCTTCAATCATGCATAACGTAAAAATTATAAAAATTTCAGTATAAATTGTAAAAATTTTAATATGATTTGTTTGAGATTGAGTATTATTTTAAGAAATTTGAGTATAAAGTTCCAATGGCTCCTCCTTCATGATCTTAGCAGCAAAAAGTGATTCTCTCTTCACAATCATGATTTTAATACAACAACACATGTAATTAATAACTAGGTAGGAAAACAAATAAGTTCCTACCATTATTATTTCACTACCAAGGAAATGTTATGAGCAAACGGATTATTAGTACAAAATAGTAAAATTTCAATATACATTGTAAAAATTTCAGTATAAACTGTTTGAAATTGAGTACTATTTTAAAAAATTTGAGTATGAAGTTTCAGTAGCCTAATTAATAATCTTGATGCAACCTCACATGTAATTAGTAATTAAGTAACAAAAAACAAGCCAAGTTGCTACCATTATTATTTTACTACTAAGGGAATGTCAAGGGCAAGCGGACTATTTGTATAAAATAGTAAAATTTCAGTATACATTTGTTAAAATTAAAGTATAAATTATTTGATATTGGGTATTATTTTAAAAATTTTGAGTATAAAGTTTCGGTGACCCCTCCATCATGATCTTGATTTAGCCTCACATAGTAGTAGGTGCTTACTATCTACTAAACAAGCTTTCATTACCCACTCGACCCCTATCTTTAATGTTAAGTAAAGTGAAGTCAAATCAATGAGTCTAACCTCTTTGTTTGAAGTTTTTCTAGAAAGCTTCTACTTGTTGAAGCTTTGCTTCCCCTAATTCCAAAACACAACAATAAACTTACAATTATAGTATAAAATTACATCATGATCTTGATGCAACCTCACATGTAATTAGTAATTAAGTATCAAAAAATAAGCTAAGTTGCTACCATTATTATTTTACTACCAAGGGAATGCCAAGAGCAAGCGGACTATTAGTACAAAATAGTAAAATTTTAGTATGCATTATAAAAATTTAAGTATAAATTATTTCAGATTGAGTAGTCTTTAAGAAATTTGAGTATAAAGTTCCACTGACACCTCCATCATGATCTTGATGCAACCTCACATAGTAGTAGGTGTTTGCTATCTACTAAACGAGACTTCATTGCCCGCCCAACCCTTATCTTTAATGTTAAGTAAAGTGAAGTTAAATCAATGAGCCCAACCTCTTTGTTTGAAGCTTTTCAAGAAAGCTTTTACTTGTTGAAGCTTTGGTTCCCCTAATTTCAAAACACAACAATAGACTTGCAACTATAGTATAAAGTTCCATCATGATCTTAATGCAACTTCACATATAATTAGTAATTAAGTAGCAAAAAATAAACTAAGTTGCTATCATTATTATTTTACTATCAAGAGAATACCAAGAGCAAACGGATTATTAGTATAAAATAGTAAAATTTCAGTATACATTGTTAAAANAAATATTAGTACAAATAGTAAAATTTTAGTATACATTATAAAAATTTAAGTATAAATTATTTGAAATTGAGTACTAATTTAAGAAAATTGAGTATAAAGTTCCGGTGACCCTCCATCATGATCTTGATGCAACCTCACATGTAATTAGTAATTAAGTAGCTAAAAACAAGCTAAGTTGCTACCATTTTTATTGTACTACAAAGGGAATGTCAAGCGCAAGCAGTCTATTAGTTAAAAAAATAAAATAAAATTTCAGTATACATTATGAAAATTAAAGTATAAATTATTTGAGATTGGGTACTAATTTAAGAATTTGAGTATAAAGTTCTGGTGACCCCTCCATCATTATCTTGATGTAACCTCTCATTGTAGTAGGTGTTTGCTGTCTACTAAACGAGCCTTCGTTGCCCACCCAGTCCCTATCTATAATGTTAAGTAAAGTGACGTCAAATCAATGAGCCTAACCTCTTTATTTAAAGTTTTTCCAGAAAGCTTCTACTTGTTAAAGCTTTGCTTCCCTTAATTCCAAAACACAACAATAGACTTGCAACACATCAATGAGCCCAACCAACTTTTCTCTTTGCTTGTTTAATGTGGGCATAGGTCAATTGCAAGGTAAATCTAACATATTAATTTCAATTATTGATCAAGGTGCATATCCTACTTTGTGAGGGTCAATACACAAACTATTGGGCTATAAAAAATGTAAGATTGAGTATAGTTGTTTACTAATCGAGCACATTATACACATAAATTGGGTATAATATATCTTCAATCATGCATAACATAAAAATTATAAAAATTTCAGTATAAATTGTAAAAATTTTAATATGATTTGTTTGAGATTGAGTATTATTTTAAGAAATTTGAGTATAAAGTTCCAATGGCTCCTCCTTCATGATCTCAGCAACAAAAAGTGATTCGCTCTTCACAATCATGATCTTAATACAACAACACATGTAATTAATAACTAGGTAGGAAAACAAATAAGTTGCTACCATTATTATTTCACTACCAAGGAAATGTTATGATCAAACGGATTATTAGTACAAAATATTAAAATTTCAGTATACATTGTAAAAATTTAAGTATAAACTATTTGAAATTGAGTACTATTTTAAAAAATTTGAGTATAAAGTTTCAGTAGCCCTCTATTATAATCTTGATGCAACCTTATATGTAATTAGTAATTACGTAACAAAAAATAAACTAAGTTGCTACCATTATTATTTTACTACTAAGGGAATGTCAAGGGCAAGCAGAGTATTTGTATAAAATAGTAAAATTTCAGTATACATTTGTTAAAATTAAAGTATAAATTATTTGATATTGGGTACTATTTTAAGAAATTTGAGTATAAAGTTTCGGTGACCCCTTCATCATGATCTTAATTTAGCCTCACAAAGTAGTAGGTGCTTACTATCTACTAAACAAGCTTTCATTACCCACCCGACCCCTATCTTTAATGTCAAGTAAAGTGAAGTCAAATCAATGAGCCTAACCTCTTTGTTTGAAGCTTTTCTAGAAAGCTTCTACTTGTTGAAGCTTTGCTTCCCCTAATTCCAAAACACAACAATAGACTTACAATTATAATATAAAATTCCATCATGATCTTGATGCAACCTCACATGTAATTAGTAACTAAGTAGCAAAAAATAAGCTAAGTTGCTACCATTATTATTTTACTACCAAGGGAATGCCAATAGCAAGTGGACTATTAGTACAAAATAGTAAAATTTTAGTATACATTATAATGATTTAAGTATAAATTATTTTAGATTGAGTACTTTTTAAGAAATTTGAGTATAAAATTCCAATGACATCTCCATCATGATCTTGATGCAACCTCACATAGTAGTAGGTGCTTGCTGTCTACTAAACGAGACTTCATTGCCCGCCCAACCCTTATCTTTAATGTTAAAAAGTGAAGTCAAATCAATGAGCCCAACCTCTTTGTTTGAAGCTTTTCCAGAAAGCTTTTACTTGTTGAAGCTTTGGTTCCCCTAATTTCAAAACACAGCAATAGACTTGCAACTATAGTATAAAGTTCCATCATGATCTTGATGCAACTTCACATATAATTAGTAATTAAGTAGCAAAAAATAAATAAGGTTGCTATCATTATTATTACTATCAAGAGAATACCAAGAGCAAGCGGACTATTAGTATAAAATAGTAAGATTTCAGTATACATTGTTAAAATTAAAGTATAAATTGTTTGAGATTGGTACCATTTTAAGAAATTTGAGTATAAAGTTCTGATGACCCCTCCATCATAATCTTGATGTAACCTCACATATAGTTTAGTTACCAAGTCGAAAAACAAGCTAAGTTGCTATCATTATTATTTTACTACTAAGGGAATGCCAAGAGCAAGTGAACTATTAGTACAAAATAGTAAAATTTCTATATATATTGTAAAGATTTAAGTATAAATTATTTCAGATTGAGTAGTACTAATTTAAGAAATTTGAGTATAAAATTCTGGTGACACCTTCATGATCTTGATACAACCTCACATATAGTATAGTAACCAAATAAGAAAACAAGCTAAGTTGCTATCATTATTATTTTACTATCAAGGAAATATCAAGAGCAAGCTGACTATTAGTACAAAATAGTAAAATTTTAGTATACATTATAAAGATTTAAGTATAAATTATTTGAGATTGAGTATTAATTTAAGAAATTTGAGTATAATTTTTCAGTGACCCCTCCATCATGATCTTGATGCAACTTCACATGTAATTAGTAACTAAGTTGGAAAATAAGTTAAGTTTCTTTCATTATTATTTTACTACCAAAGAAATGTCAAGAGTAAACAATTTATTGGTACAAAACAGTAAAATTTTTAGTATACATTATAAAAAATTCAGTATGAATTGGTTTATATTGAGTATTATTTAAAGGAATTTGAATATAAAATTTTGACAACACCTCCTTAATATATCTCACAAATGACATGGAAATAAAGAGTACACTAAACATAACATTCAATTTCAAAACTTAACTAAAATACATCGACACAACAACAACAACAAACACGAGTCACTTATCAACAATATAAAATATAGATATCACACCAGTCTCAAACATCAACTAGTAGCAAGCCCACATTGCATAAACAGTACATAAAAGTCACTGACTTAACAAAATATAAAAGGACCATTAAAGCAACAACACGCATGAATACTACCGCTGGATCGAGTACACCTTGTAGATGCATCCTTGATTCTTCTTTGTTCTATCATTCCCCTTTTCCTATATATTGGAAAATGTATTAGAGATCAAATATATGAGTACATGCTTATTAAAAGAAATTTCAGTATACAATATTTTACTTGTGAACCAAACAGTTCCATACTATTTTCACAAAACAAAAGTAAAGTTAGTTAATGGCTTCTTTACAATTGCATCGGTTATGACCTCGCCCATGACACCGACCATACTTGATCACACGTTTTCCAATTTGCAAAGGTATCCTTTGAGTTCTTTTTTTGCCTAGTTGACTTCGAACATCGGGAGTATTGATTATAAATAGGTGCTTGGGATTGTACTTAGACATGTGACAATTCTTGATAGCCTAAAATAATGTTTATATGATAAACTTAAGATATTTACATGGGTATCCAATTACTAAAGCTGAATCTGTGGGATATCTGAAGTTTATTGGATAAACCTAAATATTCAGTAATATTCTAAATAGTGATGATCTAACATATTTACTTAGGTCTTCGATTATTAACCTTAATGATTGGAGTCTTGACTAGCACTACGTTTGCCCCCACGGGCTGGATCGGATGGTAAGGCGCCTGGTTGATTTGGTCGAGGTCACAAGTTCGAGGGTCGCCAGTTGCGCACGGGGATAAAATCCTGGTCTGCTGGCATTAATTCCCTCGACCCCAGGCGCCTCACCACACTAATGATAACCGTGGTTTGCCTCCTTCTGAAAACCTATGGGGCCGGAACCAAGGGACCGCTAAGGTGACGATTCCACCTTTTTGGTTGACTAGCACTACGCTTGAAACCATCTCCTAAGTTATTGTTAACAATGATAATTAGTATACAGAGGAGAAAATACATTAGGAAAATATCTCTTCAATTCAAAAAAATACCAGTGACCAAAACCTAAAATAACACCAAATCAGAAAAAATTATATTTCAGCCACATTAAATTATAACCTGTCAACAAAAAAGAAGATAACCATAAATAGTTAGCATATAGATAACAAAACTAAAAACAAAGCCGATCGAAGTGGACAAATGAGAGACCTGATACCATGCAAGGATTTATGAGATGAATTTTCATAAATTAGTAGATTTAAGAGTACCAGAAACAATAAACTGAATAGCATACTGCTTTATAATCATAGAAAATCCAATTCTTTGCACAAGACCTGATATTTAGAAAATGAAACAGCAAACCAAACACATAAAATTGTCTTATTTGAGCAACTAGAATATCTTATTGGTCAATGAGAACGCTTGGTTTAAGCACCTTAAATCATATAAAAACCTAATATCAACTCTTTTAGCTTTCATAATGCAAGACCTTTTTGCATCAAAAGTGATATCAATGTTAGATGACAATGTAGTTCAAAGATTCAAGAGATAATTGATGAAAATCAAATCCAATTTAAAATAAGATCTGCAGTCAAATTGTTTTTTCTTTGATTAAATGGAAGTTAACATAGTATTCAACAAGATTCTTATGAGAAATCATATTATTGTAATCTTTGTGCTTCAAGGCATGTCTTTTCTCTATATACTATGAGTAAATTAGAGATAGTTCACGGATGCAATTAGTTATTTACTAGTGAGTACAACATTCTTAATTCTGTTACTTAATCTTAGGTCCTTATAATTGTTATATATCTTAGGATATATGGTGTGAATGGAAAAGAGGTGGAGGGACTTTTAGTCCCACATTGTTACTTTCTCTTGAGTAGAAAGTGAGGAGGAGAATAAAAGGGCCCCCTTGATAGGGGGGCTTTAGTCCCACATTGGGAGTTTAAGGCAAAATATTTGGTTTATATTGTATCACAAGCATGGTAGTTGTGAACAAATGCTAGGGGAGAGACTCTCTCTCACGCGTGGGTGCGCAGAGGGGGTGCAAATCCAAGGCCCGGATTTGTACTGAACCAAGTGAACTCGTGTGCATGCACGACCCGCGCACGTCGAATGTCGGACCGGTCGGGGCAAAATTTGTCCAAGCAGATGAGCCAAAGTTTTGCCAATTTGATTTTTGCTCGAATGTAACTGATGCATTAATTTTGTTTAATGCGAGATCACGTTTGGATCTGGTCGGGTAAATGCCATTAAATGACGATTAATTCGTCATTTAATACTGCGAGGTCTGAGCCTATAAAAGGAGGCCGTGACCGAGAGCAAAGGTAGAGACGCACAGGCAGAGACGCAGTGCGAAATTCTTCTCCACTCCACCTCGCTCCCGACCCCGCTGATAGCAGTCGGGTACCTCCTCAGTTCGCCACGAGCAACGAGTGCTCCGTTGTGCCCGTGGTCTGCTGTTGTATCCTGAGAGACGGAAGTCCATCTGAGCCTCGAAGCACCGCCGGAGGAGGACGAATCTGTTTCAAGGAAACTGCGCTGCGCAGGCCTCAGCAACTCCCCGGTCAGGAGACGTCCTACTGCTGCTCGGGAGCTCACTCGGCCACTCGGGAGCTCACTCGGCCGCTCGGGAAACTTCATTCGGGAGCTCACTCGGCCGCTCGGGAAACGTCATTCGGGAGCTCACTCGGCCGCTCGGGAGATTTCACTCGGATCTCACTCCGCCACTCGGGAGCTCACTCGGCCGCTCGGGAAACTTCATTCGGGAGCTCACTCGGCCGCTCGGGAAACGTCATTCGGGAGCTCACTCGGCCGCTCGGGAGATTTCACTCGGATCTCACTCGGCCGCTCGGGAAAACCTGCTCGGGTCGGGAGATTCCACTCGGACCTCACTCGGCCACTCGGATCTCACTCGGCAGCTTCGGTTTTCAACTCGGCCACTCAACAGAGATAAGTTGAAATTGTTTTTGTAATTTCAATTTAGTATAAAATCTCGGAAAAATCCTCCAACTAATTTCTCCAAAAAAATATGTTTTTTCAATAGCCGAGCCACTTTGAACCATTTGGGTCAGCAGATTGTCTGTGCTTCAAGGCAAGTGCCTTGGGTGCTACTTCCACTCAATATCTTGTTTAACAAAAAAATATGCAATCTCAAGCTTCAAAATGAACCCAACTTTTAAAGTGCCCAGTACATGCAAACATGAAAATTATCAAGAGCAGCCATAAATGGCCAGGCAAAATTAATGACATTAATGAAGTGACAAACGAACTAAGTTATATTATAAGCTCAATAAAAACGAGAGATAACTGCATCAAAAAATTCTTTCTTGACATGCTCGAACAGTATAAATCATAATGAGCTACTTGAGGTTTAGCACCTCTGTACATGATGACACCAGGAATACAGGTCAAAGTTGTAAACTTATATGAAGCAACCTGTTGCAACACAACCATTTGGAATTATCAAAAGTTATATTTTGCTTGACTAGAAAAATAAAGAACCAATAGCTATTATTTTCCAAGAAAAAAAATTAAACAAACTAAGTTAGCACATAGAGAACATGTTACTCTTCAGAATAATCAATACAACATCAGTTCAAATTATAGACCCTTTCACATTTGGGTCTATAATTGTATCGGGAACTAACCTCTTTTCACATTTGAGTCTATAATTGCCATCTTTATGCCATCTTTTTTTCTTTATGCCATCGGAAACTATCCTCTTTATGAGATGATTGGTTTGGTTCGATCTGAAGAGTGAATGATGATAAATATTAGTTCCAATTTCAAAGATAGATTACCTTGCCGATGCAGAACCTGTTGAATGATCTCCACAACTTCATCCATGGAGGGACGACTTCTGTGATCACGACTGACACACCTCTCAGCAAGTTTTGCCGCAGTGAGAGCGGCTTCCATGGGATACTTTCCCTCCAATGCAGGATCCATCATTTCTGCCAACTATTGGGGGAGATGGGACTTGGCCAACTCTACCAGCTTGTGTTGTTCTTCAGATCGATTCACATCGATGGCTGGTGTATCGGAGATCAAGGTCAACAAAACCACACCAAATCCATACACATCGGCCTTAGCAGTCAAATTACCTGAAGACGAGGCACTCACGGGAGATGCTGATGGCACGGTGGACGAGCGATTCGGAGACATAGAAGATGTTGTTCGTTGTGAAGGCGGAGGCAGTAGCGGCCAGGATTGTCGCCGACGGGACCTTCGAGGGAAGGGCGCTCGACGATGAGCTTGAGGTTTGGACCGGTGAACTTGAAAAGCTTCTCAAAGACTACCGTCGTCTCCTTCTGCCTTGAAGGAAATGGAAAAGAGGGAAACAATGAGGGTAAATTTATAAATTGATGAATTGAGAGTTAAAAAAGAAATTAAAAATTGCAGGCTGAGATTTTCTTATACGAGGAGCGGACACATATTCTTGCTAGTTGGAAATTTTTTTAGTGCCCACAGTAATTCGGAGTGGGTAATGTATGGGGTATTGTTTAAGAAATTCTGGGTTAGAGTTATATGAAACGCACTAGATTAAAATTTTGAGTATTTAATGTATCAATTCTTGATCTAACTGTACACTAACTATTTCAGGGATCATGATATATCTTTCTCATGATGGCCCTGGGATGGATAGGAGAGGACGTTGGGGGCGAGCTCGCCTTTTTGTCTTAGTTGAAAATTTTTTAATAAGTTTCTCTTATTTTAATAAAATAATTTAGCTTTTAAATTGTTTCATGGGATTGTACGGGCACGTGCCACCTGGCAACTGCATTGTACGACGGCAAGGCGGTATCCGAATCCTCCAACAAACTGTTGAGATATGTACGGCGTCAAAATAGACACCACCAAGGAAAGGGTTTCGCACTATCGCTCGTTTTAAGCCGTTTGATCTCTTCGAGCACGATTCCATGCACCACCGACTTGGCTCTACCTCTACGGAATCCCATATATAAGCTCCGGCTTTCCAAAACTATCGACTTATTAGAGCAAAGGTCGATAGTTTGTACGCCGGAGCTGTGTGTGTGTGTGTGAGAGAGAGAGAGGATCTTTCGCTGTTCGAGGGATATGCGATAGGTAGGTCGAATTCGTCGCTCTGTATTTTTTTTTCCCTTTCTCTTCTCTTAGCGTTACGTTCCCTGTTTTGCTTCTTTAGCGGAATCAGTTGTTTCCGAATATGGATTCTTGGTTTCTTGGATCCTTTTCCTCGCCCCAGTATTTGTTCGGTTTTCAAGATTCGAAATGCTTGTTTTGTTACGAGAAAAAAGGTTTTAGAGATGCATTGTTCTTATGCAACCGGTACTAAAATATGTATGACGACCATGATGATGAATGCCGATTGTGTTCACGCATTTTGTTCGGAGACCCTTTTCTTGTCACGCAAAGGGTAGAATTTATATTGTGTTTTTTTAATGGCAAGATTTTGAAAGAGGAAAAGAACCACTTTTTCTAGGGGTTTTAGAAGTTTTGATGTTTGAGAAGATCATTTAACCATGAACTAAAATAGAAAACCGAAGTGATATTTTGGAGAGTTAGCCGCATTCTTTATTAGTCTTACATTATTTGCTTCCGTTCCAGAGAATCCAAATCAATATCTTTACCTTAGGTATATGTTAGGAGATAGATTGTAAAAAAGGAAAAAGGTCCAAACTGATTTGTTTCCTTCAGGTTAGGTTGTGGAGACCACAACCCAAATTGGTGGAAAATTCCACCGAAGGCAGAAATGATGCCAGATTTAAGCATGTAGATAGTTAGATTTTAAATATTTTATCCTGACAATGAACCTGTTGTTGGATGAGTTTAATCTTTTGATTGGGTTATGTTGATATTTTGAATTTGTTAATGCCTTACAAGTTACATATATAACAAGGATCATTTGTTGATTTTCCTCCTTCATGTAGTGTTATTTCAATCCAATCATTGAAGCTGGATTTTATTTGGAAGTAAAATTACTTCAGCTTTCTGATGCTCCAAACCCACAAATTCTTACAATGGGAGAGACTGGGATTAACACTTCAAGCTACATTGAAAACACTAGCTTTCCAACAAATCAAGAGAGGAGCATCAAGGACAATGCCTCCCTCAATGCTTCCTCCTTTTCAACTAAAGATATTTCTCATTGTGTTGTTAAACCCAAGAAAAGAAAATCATTTGAGCCACAAACTAAAGGAAGGAAATTACATGTGAGTTCCTATTTTCATCAATGGAAATGCTTTTCACAATGACCGCTCCTTTATAAACTTCTCTTATAGCAATTAATATGTTTTCCTTTTATAACAAGAATTTTCCATGGCAAGTTTTTTTAAGCATGGAAAAAAAAGTGATAGCAGTATCCTAACTGTTTTTGCAGATTGACTTGATTGAATCTTGTCCGGAAGGCTTGCCTAATGGATGGATCACGAAGAACAGAAAGTCAAGACATACTATAGGGAATATAATAACTGTTTCTGCGTGACTTAACCAGTTTGGCCATAATCTATAGTGCTTAGATAAATTGGAAGGCAATTGGAACTTGGAAGGGTAACTTTGATTAGCATTGTCCACACAGAAAGAAAACTTATCCCATTCTAATACTCTGATAAGGAAGAATATCTTAAAGAATAGGAATGGAGGTAGATTTGTATATATATTCTTTCTCTTGCTATCCTAAACTAGGTTTATGGTACATTTTTTCATAAATGTTGATAACAAGATCTGTTTTAACTGCACAAATAGGTTGTCTGACTGAATAGGCATACATGGCATATATTAAAGACATGTGAATGTGTATGTTAATATTTTTCTTTGTGAACTAAACATCTTGCTTTTATTTACTGCTATGTGAAAACTTAAACGTAGTTGATAACTAAAAGCTTGGTTATAAGGTTGTTATCCTTTTCAAACAAAAAAAAACATCTAAAGTGTCAATGAATGTCTCATTTATGAATATGCAAGTGTGGATAATAAAATCAAGTAAACATTTGATGGATGTCAATTGAAGATGTAGTCAGTTTCTAATCTCGATATCATCAGTTATTATCTATTGTTTTAGTGCTTTCAACAATTTTTTATTGAATATTACTAATATTGTAACCTTGCTTGGAGTTCAATGGTGGCATAAGATTCAAATTGTTGAACCCCACAATAGGGGGCACCATCACCTCATTGTGACACAAAGGAATAAATAATAGGAACACAACTAGGATAGTTTAATCGTGAGAAAAAACCTAGATATTTACCCATGTGGTGCATGGGCATTATAAATATTTATCCAAATTCCTACAATTGGATAGAGAAAATAATAAAGATGTCGAGATGAACAATAATGATCAAGTATATATCGTAATGATGCACCTAAAGTTATTTGAGTTTTATTTGTTTTGTGTTTGTATTATGCCATTGAAATATCGATCAGAGTAGTTCTAGTGTTCTGAAATAACTATGAATTGGCACTGAGTGAAACTTATTGTGAGAAGAGTACTGCTTGTCACTGTAAATTGAGCAGGTTAGCCTTGGTTCAACTTTAACCAAATGACTTGAACTAGGTTTTCTAAGGAGTCTATGAGTTTTCCTAGATTTGCTTGTAAAAATGTCATTCCTACTAAATTTAAACTTGGCTCAGGTTAGAGGCTTGATAAAACAAGAAATCTGTCTTATGGCCTACATCAGAGGCATTTGCTACTTAATAGTTTTTTATTCTTTTTTAGTATTAGCAGTTTTTCGATAATATGTGTCCCATATTTTTTGTGAAGGTGGGTTTTGAGCCTAGGACCTTACCAACAACATTCAAAGTTGATACTGACTTAACATCTTTGTAAGTTGAGTTTTATTGTCTTACAACAGATCCTAACAAGTCTTACACATGCACAGAGCCAACATGGAGACTGGTTGCCTCCTGGTTGGGTTGAGAACATCAGAACACAAAATGGAGGGAAGTGTCATGGAATAAAGAAAAAGGTATTAGATTTCTGTGTTAAGTTTCAACTTACTATGTTACTTTGATTCCATTTTTGTGATTGTTTCCTCATTTAAGTAGATGTAGCCCAAACATAAGTAGATGTAGCCCAAATGTTCTCTTTCCTATTCTAGAGTTATTGTTATAATCCATCCACCTCTTGATGATCATAAGGAAAATGATAGCAAGAACACATCTAGGATAGTTTAACATTGTGTGAAAATATATGGTCTGGATATGCTTTGTTTAACAATTCACCTTCTTCTTGTAGAGCTATTATAATCCATCCACTGGATTGCGATTCTATTCGAAGGTCAAATTGTTTCAGCATCTTGACGCTCAAAAGGTTTTAAGTCCTGCAACCAGAGAAACCGGCAGTGTTAAAACAAGCTACTTCAACAATGCTAACTCTCCAACCAATCATCAACAGAGTCAAATCAACAACACCTTCAATGTTGTCTGCTCCTTTCTTAAACTTCTTTTGTAATTTATTAATATTCAAAGGCAAGGTTAGCATGGAAAAATACGTGATAACAAAATTTAGCTTGCATTGTGGTGCAGATCCTAACTAAAGTTTCTTCAAAGAGCTTGCCAAATACATGGAGAACGGAGATAACAAATTCACAAAAAGGTGCTCCAGAATACCAGGTACTATACTTTAGTGAATGCTTAATGTGTTTGATCAACCTCAGTCTTGCAAGACTAGTGTCATGCTTCACAAGGGAAAAGAGAAAATTTGGGTTGAAAAACTTCCATAAAAAATGTTAAGAATAATTTGAAATAAATGATATGTTCAATCAAGATACATTTGAGAAGTTGCTGAAACTACAATAGTAGCACATGCTTTTTAAACTTATTGGAGAATTAAGATTGAAGTGGATGGTTTTAACAGTTAATGTTAGAAGGTAAAAGATTCAAATGCACAATGTCAAGCTTTCATGAATGTTGCATTTCCCTTAAAAATATTTTGATTGCGTGGTGTGTTCTCATAGATTTTTGTTTGCAGGTTCCATCATCCATAAGATCTGAAAGGGAAGATTGTGGTCCGAGCAGATGCCATTTTTCAGATAATAGTCCTAACTTAGATGTGAAGATAATGGCAGATATGAGAGAATCAGTTCGTTCATCAAGTTTGCCTTCTCAAGGTGAATGCCAATAGAATGAATGTTAACCTTTTAGTAGACAAGAATGTTTTAACTTTTAATAGAAAGGATTGCAAGCCTTTGCTAATTCAAAATGATTTGGAATTCTTAATAAATTTATTGAAGCTCAACTATATTGCTAATGCATGATTAACCATATTTGTTGAGGGGATCCTTTCCTTTCATGATTGCAAATATCCATTTCTCATGCATGTTTTGGGCATAGTCATTAAGGAAATTTATAAGACAAATTAAAGAAGAGAGAGAGAGAGAGAGATTCAGATTCTGGCTGCACATTTATCATAGTATTGGCTCAATATTCATGGAATGATAAGCTTGGGATTCCTAACTGTAAGATTCAGTTAACCTTGGAAGATCAGGGAGCTTTATCTACACAAATAATAAATTCAGTACTTGTTTAGTTTGGGTTGACAGATCCAATGCCATATATCAATATTGATTACTTGATAATTTTTTCAAGTTCTACCATCATGTATATGTTTATATTGCAAATTTACAAACTTTTGAGCTTTTCCTCCTCTGATCTTATTGCAGGTATTGTAGTTGATAATAGTAGCTGCACTAGTTTTTATCCTAATTGCATGGTTGGAGAAAATTCAGAGGAGATAAGATTGGTCAATGAACTGAGTCCAGCTTGCCTTGTTGGTGCATCATCAATTCAGGCAACAGACTTAGTAGATGAATGGCTGTTAAATTCAAAGACAGAAGATCTATCACTGTTTCGTAGCTCTATGGTATATGACACAGTAAATGAACCACAGAAGACCATGCAGCAGTTTTCTGAACTTGTTACTGATGAATGCCTGTTTAAAAATCCTGTTCAAATGCCACAAGCACATATGACGGCACCAGAGCTGGCACATTCAACATCTCTCCAACGACAGGATGAGGACTTGTCAGCTTTATATGGTAACTTGGCAATTGAAGGAAACTTTGAGATGAGTGGTGAAGTATCACAACCCTTAAAGCATACACATGAGCTGGGATCCACAACCTCCATGCTTGTCGAAGCAATCAAGAAGCAACATCAAGCATGCAAACAAGCGGCTGCACTTAAGTGCTATCAAATGATTCATTCTGGTGGAGAGGAACAGTTTGATGAGGCAAAAGCTAATGCCTTCTGTCAGTTGCAGGTAGAAACAGCTTCTATTTTGAATCAACCAGCACGATCAAATTTAGCTACTGGATGTTTCTACCAACAAGAAGGCGCATCATTTGTAGACCTTGTAATGCCATATGAGCATGCAAGCATGCAAGTTAGTACGGAGCCTACTGCTGCACAGGAAAAGGGTGATGCTATATTGGATCAACCAGCTCAATCCAATTTATTTACGGGAAGCTTCTACCGGCTAGATGAGGCGGTGCCATTTGTAGAACCTGCACTGACTTGTCAACTTCAAAGGAACACACAGAGCCACCAGGAATTTTCTTCAGAACAAGCTCAGTTGGGAAGAAATGATAGCAACTTTTGGATAGACCCTTACCTCAACATTCTTACAAGGGATGCTCCAGATTTTGAGGATACTGACAAGGTTGTACAATATTATGAGCAACTAGAGGAACAGACCCACCAGTAAGAATTAACTAAATATTTAGAGTTCCAACTCCAGTTAGTGTTCAACCAAATTCCAGATAGAATGAGTATTTTGTACAGATGAAGTTCCAGTGCACAAACTTCTACTTGCAGGAATTGGTGAAAGGGTATGCTTCATCAAGAATCCATGCGGCAAGATTTTCTACCATGACAATATCTGATGGAATGACAATGCTGGTGCTATAGGTAGTAGTATTTTTATGCCATGTTGACAAACAAGCATTTTTATCCCTCTCGAGCTTGCGTCGACGATGACAAGTGAGATCAACTTGCTAACTGTAGGCACGCTGTTTATTCTCTTTTTTTTTTAATTAAAAATTTATTACCTGTATATTATGATCTTTGCTAATCATTCTTCTCGATCAGTAATTTATCGTCTTTGGTTAATCCTAAATGTTTTAGGATTCATGTTAAACTATTTACTTATTTTGAGAATAGCCGCCATGTTATTATCAAACGAAGGAATAGGCCAAACATGATGATTTTGTTATTCTAAAAAGTAATAAGATAAATAAATAAAAGTGTCATAATTGATTACCGAAGTTGAGCAATGGAAGTACATTTTAAATTAGCATTTTCAGATGGATCAGATGAATATGATCTAACACACTTTACATTGAAGTAGAACGTGATGAAACACATGATTCTTTCAGGAGGATTGTTTCCATCCACCATAGCTCTCCTAGTCGAAATCCCGGTCAGTATTTTCCTGCAAAGTTAATCAGCATATGGTTCTTGAGGTATCCAAATACAATGGAAAGAAAGAGATAGTTACTAAGAGAGGAAAAAATACTTCTGGAGTGAAGGATAGAGCAATTTTAATCTCTCCACAATATTTTTGATCCTTGACAACATTGTAGATAGTAGGAGGGAGTCTTCCTTCTTGAAAGACTGCTTCTAAAGGAATGCTGAAAGATACACGATGAGAACAATCTGAGCTTAAACAAAGAACAAAAGAGTATGCTTTCTTCAATATGAAACTCACGTTGCTTCTCCAACGGAATCATCAGCCGTGCACATATCGCTGTCTTTGAGCTTGATGGTGAGTTCTGTGACACCGTCGGAGATGGTGAACACAAAGCTCTCGTTCCATTCAGGAGTACTGCCTTTCCCTGCACATCAAGTCACATTCTGAGCATCACCGCGCGCAATGGAGCAGGAAAAGGAGTTTATATGTATCATACCAGATGCGACGCTGCTCCTCTGTTCCTGTGACCGGTATGTGAGGATTGCAAAGGGATCCATGTTGCCTGTTCCCATCCGTAAGCAAGATCAGTGGAATCAATCAAAACGGGATCGATTGAAGGTGGCAAAGGTGGAATCTTTGATCGAGGGAAGAGATCGATAGAGGAGATCAGTGTTGGTAGGATGATTACCGCACAAAATAAAAAACAATTTTTATTTGGGGTTTGTAAACGAGAAAAAAAAATCGTCTAAATCGAGGGGAAATTTTAATATTTAAAACTGCATTGTCAATGATCGGAGATTTAGATTCAATTAGGGATCGTACTGAGGAAATCGGTGTCCTCGAGGCCTTTGGCTCCGACGAGGAGGACTTCGAGCGTCCCGCGAACCATGCCTTCTGCCTGTCTCGGCCAACAAGGAGAAGAGCAACTGAATGGATGATATAGCGATGATGGAGGAGGAAAAGCTATTTATAGCGGGGAGAGGAGTTGAAGAGCCGAAGAGGTGTCAACCAGCTAAGCCGCTAGTAAATCTCAATTGGCAAAAAGAGCCCTTAGAGCATCTGCATTCATCGAGCATTATAATGCCCGATGAACACACAGTGAACTAACACCGATGTAACATCAGTATTTAAACGCTAATGTGATGAACACATTCGATTGTTTAAACGTTAAAAGCGACGTGACAGAATACCCCAATCGATTGGGGGCATCCCCAATATGCCTTTAGCTCCCAATCGATTAGGGATGATCCCAATCGATTGGACAAGGTAATTTCTTACATTACCCAATCCCTAATCGATTGGGACTTATTTTAATCGATGTTGAGACGTCTCGGATCGATTCGGGGATCGATTCGAGACGTAATATCGGCTACGTAACGACTAATAAATTTACATAACGGTCATCTAAACGATCAACTAACGATTATTTTAATAAAAAAAATCATCTATAAATACTCATCACCTTATACAACTCATTTTAATCTTCAAACACATCCCTCTCTCCTCTAAAAATCTCCTCTATACTACTTTCCTCCGAAATCAATGAAAATAATCGAGGATTTTTTAGAAATTTTTGAGGAAATAACTTTTTTCAAAATTCTCAAATGCCACCAAATTATCCATATTTCTCATATCTACCAAATTACCCGCATAATCCATACACATCAAATAGTGGTCCATATCCACCAAATTATTCATATAATCTATATTCACAAAATTATCCATCTAATCCACCTGCAACCGATAATTTTTACATCTCTGATGAAAAGTGATCCATTTACTCTGACTTTTATTCCAGAGACTCAACTGTTTGACTGCGAATCTCCAATTGAAGTTGTTGATTTAGATAAGGTAGATGTTGGCGCTACGGGTAGAAGAAAACGATCGACTTAAGTAAGGTTGAAGACGAGGTTTTAGCAAGATCGTTTGCCACTATGATGATCATTTCATCGGCAACGATCAGAAAATGGATATTTTCTAGGGTCGTGTTATAAGCTACTTCAATGAGAATCGTCCTTAAAGTACACCCAACAAAAATTCTAGTATCATACAATCGTACTGACATAATACAACAACTCTTGAATTAGTATTTTTATATTTTGTTTTATGTTTAATTTATATGTTATTTTTTTAATTTTATGAGTGTAATTTTTATATGTTATACATTTTTATTTCGAATTTATAATAATATTTTAATTTTAAATAAATAACGCTTATAAAATAAGAAAAAATATTTTATATAATAAATATATATATATATAATATTATTATTATTTATTTTAAATAATAATCATTTTAATTTCGCAAATGAAATTGAAATTATATTTTATTTAATGTAAAATAAAAATAAAAGAGGTGAGAGAATGAATATGTTAATATAATATGTATGTGATATGTAAACCTCACAAATAATGAATGTTAATGTTAAAATAAATATGAGAGAATAAAGGTGTTAATATAATGTATATATGGCATGTTGACTCATACTTTTTGATGAGGTGGTGGGTATTTTAACGCCAAGGGATTAAAATCAATGTGGATGCTCTTAGAAAACATATTCCATTAAGAGCTATGATAGAGAGCGTGGAATTATAGCGTGAAACTCAACGTGAATGACATGACACTTTTCGTATACACGTCTGATTGTCGCTTGGACATCGACGGCGGCCTTTGGCCGCCGCCCCAAACAAAACTATAACATGGGGGGCATGGTGAACCCGTCGAGGATCACTGCAATTAGAGTATCACGTCATTCACATTGAATTTCACGTTAAAAATTCACGTTGTCTATCATTTTTGTTCCATTAAATTAAGGTGTCGAACTCAATAATATTTAATTCGTGAGATCATGAATATGCTCGTTAGGAGATTCATTTATATAAACAAATATGTTCGTTAAAGACTTACTAATGTGTTCGTAAAAAAAAAACTCATTTTTATTATTATTATATATCTAAAAAAGAATATTATCCTATTTATCTTATGGTGCTCACTAGTGTAGTCAGGATTTTAATCAGGATGGGTGATTTTTAAAAATTAGTATAGATCAATTTTCACCATCTAATAGTTTAAATTTCAAATTTAAAGAGCTAAAAATGAACTTAGGTTCGAAATTTTTTATTTTAACTATTAGTTCTAATTAAAACAACGATTCATCGACCTCTAGAACTCATTTATAACTAAATGTCGAAAAATCATTTATGATTTAACTTTTTCGTAATATTTAGCATTCTTATATATGAGACCTTCATTACGATTTAAATAATTATCCTAACTAGCAACCTAATAAAATAAAATTTATAACAATCTCCTTTTAATTTATATTATATTCGAGGATATTCTTTCTTAGCCCAAAATCACTACAATACTTATTCAAATTAGTATCGAGAAATGATGAGGAGACAAAAGAGGAGGAGGTGGTGGTGGGAGAAATGTCCTATTTTAAGTATCTTCATATCACGATTTCTTAAAATACTGTAGTTTTACTATTTCACCTAATTTATTATTAACATAATATTTTAAACACATAATCACTTAATTTCATTATCTTTTTCCAATAATTTAAAATTAAATAACAAACAAAATTGATAGCAAATAAATAACATATTTGACTAGTAAATAAAAATATGAATATATGAAAAGTTAAAATTATATATATTTCTTATATTTAAATTCATAATCGAAAAAATCCAAAAAAAAATCACCTCAATGAAAATGTATATGCTGTGAAGTGTTGACGAAGCGACGACGACAACGTTAACAACAATTGTGTGCAACGGCAATGATGTGAGTGTGTGGTGGAACATTTTGAGAGTAAAATTAAGCAGGGATACAAGAGAGAGAAAAAAGGACGGGTTTTAATTAGATGTTGGTGAAAAAAGTCTTAAAAATTTTAAAATTTATAATTAGATTTTAAAAAATACATATATAAATTTTTTGGGTGCCCATGATGCTCACTGCTCACTAGACCCAACCCCGGGGCCGGGTTTAGCCTGGAACCGACGGGGTGGCCCGTTGACCCGGTTCGCCGGGCTGAACCGATGCCGGCAGAACCCGCGAACCAACGGTTAACCGCCGGTTCGCCTGAATCGACGGTTAACCGCCGGTTCGCCTGAATCGGCGGTTAACCGCCGGTTCCAACGGCACTGAACCGCCGGGTTCAGTGCCGTTGGAGGTTTTCTTAATATTTTTTTTTTCCGACGGATGAGATTATTTGATCTTTTTTGATCAATGACTATGATTTAATGACCGTATCATCCGAACTCTATAAATAGGGAGCTCATTTCATCATTTTCACACACAACACAACTTCTCTTTTCTTAATCTCTCATTCTCAACTCTCTAACTCTCAACTTTTCTCTGCGTTCTTCATTTTTCGACGATAATGGAAGGAGGTCACGGAGCTTCATCATCTCGATCTCGGAGGGGGGAAAGAAATTAATGCATACAAGAATCTCAACCTTCAAATTCAATCCACCGATGATGAGACCGAGGCTCAGCCCCAACACCCACCGATCCTCTAAATGCAAGGAAGTACCGATGCGATTACTTCTAAGGTTCGGGAAAATCCTCCTTTAAAATCGTCTATTTTCACTAAACATTTTAAGAAGGTCACACTTCCGTCGAGAGAAATGCGTGCAAAATGCAAGCATTGCAATGCTTCCTACAAATTCTAAGCCGGTGGCGGCTATGGGTCATTGAAACGACATGTAGAAACGAAGCACCGGACGGAATATGAGCTTGACCGCTCTCAAACACAATTATCTAGATTTTCTAGTGGTAGTAGTACTGATTCTGGTTTATTTTTATATTCGGATAATAAATTAAGAGAATCATTAGCTAAATTTGTTTCCGTAGAACATCTTTCTTTTAGTTTTGGATCTAAATGCACATTTGAAGATTTTTGTAAAGAATCTCTTAATCCTGCTGCTAAACGTGTACCTAGGACTACACTTACTCGTACAATTAAAAGATTAGTAAAATAAGAAAAGAAGAATTTAATTGAAGAATTTAGTAAATTAAATAATAAAGTTTCTTTATGTTCTGATATTTGGAGTGATCATTGGCAAACTCATTCTTATATGGGTATAACATACCATTGGATTGATAACTCTTGGATCCTTCAAAAAAAGATTATTAACTTATAGAGTTTTTGATGAATTACATACTGCTCATAACATTGCATAATTATTGCACATAGTTTTAGAAGAATATGGATTAACTCATCAAATATTTTAAATATCATTAGACAATGCTAGTTCTAATACCGCTTCAATAGATGAACTAAAATTTATTTGTCAACCTGTTATTGGTGGTTTATTTTTTCATATTCGTTGTGTATGCCACATTTTAAATTTATGTGTTCAAGATAGATTAAAACTTTTACAAAATTATATTCAACCAATTAGAATTGCAATTTCATACTTATGGTCTCATCTATCTATGATGAAACAATGGGGGTAGATTTTGTAAAGCTAATGGAATGAGACCAAAAAAAATTTCCACGTGATGTTCCAACACGTTGGAATTCAACATATCAATTATTACAAGATTCTTTTCAATATAAAGATTTATTATGTTTATTTTTTTGCACAAAATAGTAATACTAATATATATTTATTTTCACAACAATGGAATATTTGTAGTAATATTTGTGAAATTTTAAAAGTTTTTAACGATACAACTGAATAACTTTCTGGTATTTATTATCCTACTGCTCATTTAATTTTAGTGAACTTTTGTAGTATTAATATTAAATGAACATGTAAATAATGAAACTTTAACTTTATGTATAATAGCTATGAAAACTAAATGGGAAAAATATTTTTATTTAATTTCTGAAATTTATTTAATTGCATTTGCTTTAGATCCTAGATTTAAATTAGAAGTTTTACAAGAAATGTTAACTTTATATTATGACGCTTTAATTCCTATTAAAGATTCTTCCTCTCCGGTTCCAGCTAATATTGTATATAATATTAAAAATTATTTATATGATCTTTATAATCAATATTATGTTAAATATGGAACACAAACTAATATTTCTGAAACACAATAACCTACTACTACTAATTTAAAACTTACAAAAGCATAATTTTTATTAAAAGAACGGACGAAACGTCCACGAGGATCCTCAAGTGCCACACAGGAACTTGAGAATTATTTTACGACTTCTTTTGATTTTAATGAAGCAGACAGCGAAGACTTCGATATCTTGAAATGGTGGTCATAGAAAGCTCAAAGCTTTCCCGTTCTCTCCGTGATCACAAAAGAAATTTTAGCTTCTCCAGTGTCAACTGTTGTTGTGGAGCAGACGTTCAGTGCCAACGGCAACATATTAGATGAACGACGATCAGCAATGTCTCCCGACTCATTGGAAGCTCAAGCATTACTTGATGATTGGACCAGAGCCGAGAAGCGAATCCAAGGAATGCAACTTTCGGAAGACGAAGTCGAAGAATTTGATACCGAAGGAACAAATACAATGGGAACGGGAGGAAATGAAAGTGAGTGAGAAAGGGTAAAAATGTAAAAAATGTGAAAGGGTAAAATGTAAAAGAACTACGTGAGCTTTGATTCCCTTACACCCTAAGGAGATACGTAGGCAACTTATATAAGTGCAAGCCCTTTTTTTAATAAAATTTATTTATTTTTAATTTAATTTTTATTTTTAAATTTTTTTTAATATAATAATCTTGAACCGTGGTGAACCGTGAATCGACGGTTCCGAACTGTGAACCGTAACCGGCTTGGGCGGTTAAGGTTAAGGGTCGACCTCCCACGAACCGTCGAACCGACGGTTCCGAACCGTCAAACCGTCGATTCCGAACCATGGTCGGGTCTACTGGTCACTGAGTGAATATCAAGTGTGTATGTATATATATAGCTTTTAGGATTTGTATTTTAGTATTAAAGTTATATATATATAGAGAGAGTGTTTTGCTATGTAAGAATCATATCGTATAAATTCCGTGTAAACCTTAACTATTTCTTTGGTTTGAAAATTTTTTTGTGCTTAATACTATAATCCAAATGAGAATACTAAACCCTAGGATTAATCGTAAGAAAAAAAATTAAATACACTAGATGTGCGTGCATAAATTTACACAATAAAATTTTTAGTATAAAATTTCTATATATATATATTGTATTTATAAGTTAGGATATCAAAATTATTTATATATTAGCTGACACAATCACGGTACACATTCACCATGGGCGACTGAGATGAGCTACGATTTCCGAAAGTGATTAGGAATAATCCCCACTAGATGTGCATCGTGGGTGTACAATTAGGGGTGCTATATAATAATAATAATAATAATAATAATAATTATTATTATTATTATTATTATTTAATAATTAAAATAATATATTAATGAGCTCGTTAACTTTTAAATTAATTATTTTCGAATCCAATTTCAACCGTTCACGAATTATATAATATTTTAATTGAAAAAAAAATCAACCCAACTCCAATCGGCTCAGTTATATTTCCCCTAAGCGGAAAAGGTAGAGCCGGAGTTCGTGATCGGAGAGGCAACCGAATGCCGATTCGCGGCTTCCAAGACAGACGACATGACACGTCACGTCAGCTGCCTCTCGTCCATTTGTTTGTTTCGTTTTTTATTTTTATTTTTCAAAAAAATCATATTTTTTAATTTTCTGAAAAATAACTTTTTTTTATTTTCTAGTTTTTCAAAAAATGTTATGTTATTTTCTGGAAAACAAAGTTGAAAAATGCAAACCAAACATATTTTTTAGTAAATATATTTTCTACCGAAAATAAAAATAAAAAACAGACTGAAAAATGTAAACCAAACGCCCTCTAAACATTCTGAAAAATAAGTAGAAGTCTAGGGGTTAAAGTGAGTATTTTCATAACTGTTACCCCCCTTGATAACGTGTCGTTACCATTTTCATATTGCGCGATACCAATAAGAGCGTTATAACGTACCGCTATTTCGGTCAATCGGAAATCCTACGTAATAAATGTACCTTCGTGCCAGTTCATTTCGCTGGTAGACGCCCAGCGCCGCGCTATGGAATCCTCGTTCTTCTCCGCCGCTCGTCTTCTCAAAAGAGCCCTCGAAAGCCGTCTCCTGCGCTGGGATTCGGCTCTGGCGAACGGCAGGCATTATTGCACTAAAAGACCCCCTCGCCAGACGCTGCAGTCCAAGATATGGCCGCTGGGCAACCCCAACATTAACCTCTCGCCGTTGCTCGACCGTTGGATCGACAAGGGAAAATCCGTACGACACGTAGAGCTCCAGAATATCATCAGAGAGCTCCGTGTGCGCCGAAGGTACCGGCAAGCGCTGGAGGTTGGTCTCCCTTGACGCACGCTTTAAGTGTTTGTGAATTTTCCTCCTAGACGAGTTTCCTTAAAGTCTGCGTGATGGAACTAGTTGTGTGCTCAATAAAGTTAGGAACTTGAGTACTCACGGGGTTTTGAATCACAAACACAAGAATTATATGTCGTTTTTAAATGCCATCTTTCGTTGTTTCTTTGGATCTTAATTGTTTGACTCCAGCAGATTAGCTAAGTCTTTGTGATATTATTCTCACTAGAAAGGGATGCATTTATAATTTCTAGATTTATCATAGAATGATCTTAGTATTGTGAAACTCTTGTTCTTGCAGTTGTAACATTTATCGAAGGACATGTGAGAAATATTACTTCTTTGTTAGTGTTTAGCAATTGTAACAGAATTTAGCTCTAGCCTTGTATAATATCACTTAAAACCTTTCAAACTGATAGAATTAACTTTGAGTCTGTGAATGCCCCACAAGTATTTCTTTGAACTCCAAATCTCCTGCCGTTAAGAATGTTGTGTGTGTGTGGAGATACAATAATGTGATGTCTATAAACTATAATGTACTGGTGTATATAACTGATCTTTCAATTTTAGCAATGTTGACATATTATTCCCATTTAAATTCTCCGCACTTTTTTTTTATATTAGATTGTAACATTTTTTACGAGAATGAAAGGTAAATTAAATAAGATTGCCATAGTTTGATCTTCAGTGTTTTTCCATTGAAATATTGACCTTTGATATAAAATAGTAAATAAATATCTTTTAGCTAGTTTACCAGTCTTTCAGTCCAAAATTTGTTGAGCATTTCTCTGTGTATCTAAGATTGCAACAATGGTGTATTTTTTCTTTGAGGTTTCTGATTGGATGAAAAACAAGAAGAACATACAATTTGTGCCCGGTGACAATGCTGTCCATTTGGATCTAATTGGTCAAGTCCATGGGCTGGCTTCCGCTGAAAACTACTTCAATAACATGTGTGAGAAAGACAAGAACGAGAAAACCTATGGTGCAATGCTGAATTGCTATGTGAGAGAACGCCTGATAGAGAAATCCTTGTCCCATATGCAGAAGATGAAGGAGCTAGGATTAGTATCCTCTCCTCTGGCATATAACAATATCATGAGCTTATACACAACTACCGGCCAGCATGAAAAGGTTCCCTCAGTCCTAGAAGATATGAAAGCTAAGAATGTCCTGCCTGATAACTTCAGCTACAGGATTTGTATCAACTCTTATGGTGCACGGTCTGATATTGAAGGCATGGAGATGATCTTAGAGGAGATGGAGCACCAGCCACAAATTGTTGTTGATTGGAACACTTATACAGTGGTCGCTAACATCTACATCAAAGGCGACATCACTGACAAGGCTTTATCTGCTCTGAAGAAAGCGGAAGAGAAGCTCATTAAAAGGGATGCAGTTGGATACAATCATCTAATTTCGCTCTATGGGCTTCTTGGAGACAAATCTGAGATGAAAAGGTTATGGGAGCTTCAGAAAGTGAATTGTAAGAAGGTTGTAAACAAGGATTACACCACTATGCTCGGAGGACTGGTGAAGCTTGGGGAGATGGAAGATGCTGAAGTCTTGATGAAAGAGTGGGAATCTAGCGGCAATTCATTTGATTGGCGTGTTCCAAATACTCTTCTAGTAGGATACAGGAAAATGGGTATGATAGAGAAGGCAGAGGTTATGCTCGATGACTTCCTGAAGAACTGTAAGACTCCTGCAGCAAGTAGTTGGGGGATTGTTGCTGCTGGTTATGCAGATAAGAACATGTTTGACAAGGCACATGAACTCATGAAGAATGCCCTTTGTGTTTATGTTTCAAATTCTGGCTGGGAGCCAAATCCAACTACTATTAGCGGTATATTAAAGTACCTTGGTGATGAAGGCGAGGTCAAGGAAGTAGAGACTTTCATTAGGTTACTAAAATTGGCAATGCCAGTGAACAGGGAAATGTATCATACATTGGTTAAAGCTTATGCTAGAGCAGAGATAGATGCTAGTGAAGTTCTACAGAGAATGAAGGATGATGACATTGAAGCTGATGAAGAGACAAAGAAGATTTTGAGTAGTAGACAGAAAAATGTTGTCTCTACATAATAATTGAAATGTACTATTGTTGTCTTTGTAAGAGGTGACTTCCAATGGTTTCCAAATTTACACTAATGTGATACCAAGTTTTGTTCAAATTGCCTATGATTGAAAGAACTAGATGCTTTTTTCAGTACACAAGTAACCTTTGTTTATTGCATGCATGTATTTATTGTTTAATTAGATGAAACTGTCTGCCATTACTTGAAAGAAAAATTATTGGATTTTTTCCTTACAAAATTTTCAGGAATTACTTGCAAAAATAAAAATAAAAATAAAAACTGAAGTGAACTTTTGGGAGTAAAAATTATCTGATAATGAGCAATTTTGCAATTAGAATAGTAACCAATATATGATCAGTTAAAGCATGAATTCTTGGTTTAAAAAAAATCTCTTAAAATTCATCTTCAGTTTTAAGTATTTTTAGCTTTAAAACGATCAAAATATCGTCTTTTGAACACTTATTCTTTCACCATATTGGTATATCTTAATATCATTAATGATCAACCAAAATAAAAATATATCAGATAGTATTATTAACTTATCTCAAGAACGACACATTATTTTAGAACGAAATGATATTTGAAATTTTTGGCAGAATTTGATGATTTTTATAACTATGAGGGTCTTCTGACAAAAAGATAAAATCAGGGGCTGATTGAAATATTCGATTCCAATTTAGGGGATTTGTTTCGTTGTCTTCTTCCATGGTTCCTCCTCGTCCTTCCGATTGGATTGCTCGTGCGAGGTCTCGGTTGAAGATGGGGAGGATCCTTCGTAGCTGCCTGCAATCGATGCTGAAGATGGTTAACTCGGTGGGCGGCCTTGTCGGGGTGGCGTTCATCCTCTATGGCCTCTGGATGATGAGGGTCTGGTACCGCGAATTCCATTCGGATCCAAGGCTGCCATGGTTTGTTTTCACTTTAGACATTTTTTCTGACTGTTAAGGTTCAATTATTTCAAATTTTAATGACGGGCATCATCGATAGGAATTTTTTTTGACGCTTTTGTGATCAATTCTTTTCTGTCTTTGATGTTTCAAATGTAATCTGAGGAAGAATCGATAATTTTTATCTAGAAATGAAAATAAAAATTGTTTTTAATGTTGAATCTGTTTGTTGAGGTTTATTTATTATGATATAGATTCTGCTATCTTCATTTGTCTTTCATCCCAGATGGATGCCATTAACCATGGAATTAGGGTTTCTGATTGCACTGTGGAATTAAGATTTATTTTGTCATAGCAACTGACTAACTGTGCTTTAATATCATCATAGTTATGTGAGTTGAAACAAATTTTGTCTTTCTTTTTCTAAAAGAAGTTTGATTGATCATTTACAAATGACCGTGCAAAAACAAATGCATTTTGGCTATTTGAATGATCTCTCATCTATAAGGTCTAACATTATGTCGGTATATTATAACTTTAAAATAGAACAACAACCATGGATATCATCATGATCAACAGACCTCTTGAGATCAAATACATATATTTATTCTCATATTGCTGATTAATGGATTAGTTTTTAATTTAATAATCATTTGTTAGCATTATTGGTTTAGTTACCTAATTAGACAAGTAGCCAAGCTTTGGAGCTATGAATTGAGGTTTAATTTTAGGAATTCATATTTAATTAATTGGTAAGTAATGAACCAAAATCCATAGTTGATAACAGGAACTAGGCAAAACACAAGGGCTCTGATACACATATGTTTTCTAAGTTTTGTTTTGAAATTTTTTGAATGGTAAATATTACCTAGAGTACATTTATTCTTGTAGTAAGGAGAGTTGTTATGCTATATGGTTATTTGTTAAACATATGTTATACTATGAATTAACAATTAAATATGATTATGTTTTTCTTGATGTATTTAGATGGTTTCAACTGGTTGTCTTATATCCATATTTTCACTACTTATTTATGTATTTGCAGGTTCATTTACACCTCCCTTGGGCTAGGAGTTTCTTTGTGTTTGATAGCATGCTTTGGTCATATTGCTACAGAAACATCTAATGGCCACTGCATTTCTTTTGTATCCTTCCTGCAAATTATGTTTCACTTAATAACTCCTTCCTATTGTTATACACCATAACATTTTGACATGTGAAGAGGGAAATCAATTATATTTTTTTAAAGAACTTTATATGCTGCATTAATGAATATGATTTGTTTCTGTTTCTGATCCTAACTGATATATTATTTTTACATAGATGCATTCTCAATTTTCTTTACATAGAACATATTTAGGTTGCCTACAGTTATAGCTTAATGATTTAACTTACGGATGAGTCGATGAGTTTGAATGCAACTAAAAACATCCATAAAATTGTCGACCCTATTAAAATTCTTTATTGATTGCACTGGTATGAGTTTGTTGAATTGAAAATGCAGATACTTCAATCAAAGTATTAATCTAGCTCTTGTCCTGTTTGTCTGTAGTAATTTACTCGATTCGATATTCACTTTAAGGTAAACTTTGCTCA
This sequence comes from Boesenbergia rotunda, assembly GCA_024364735.1. Classification (NCBI taxonomy): domain Eukaryota; kingdom Viridiplantae; phylum Streptophyta; class Magnoliopsida; order Zingiberales; family Zingiberaceae; genus Boesenbergia; species Boesenbergia rotunda. The sequence goes on along the minus strand of JAGFNQ010000819.1, from coordinate 164,513 downwards.
AAAGTGTGTGAAGACAATCCATTTTGTTCAATACTGTTTGTTTTTAATTTTTTCCTTTAGAATGTTAGAAGTTAGAACTTGTATGTTGAAAATCTCTAAGTTTTAATTGTATGTAAAATGATTGTTGGAACTAAAATTTATACATGCGTATATATGTGGTTAAATTACGTATTTTTATTACTAGAAAATGCAATTATATCTAATATTTCAGCCATGTAGGTGAACTTTGTTTCAAGTATAATTATATTGATTCCATTCGGGGGCGACATTTTATGGACTTACAGATAAAATAATGAAATGAATGAGCATACTTCAGTTGTTTGAAACAATTGTTTGGTTGTTTCTTTGCTAATTCTTCTCTTTGGTTTGCAGTTGTCCTTTTTAGGTAGCAATACTGATAAAAACCATTTAATTTAATTGATTGCATTAGTTTCAACTAGCAGGGATCATGATCCAAGATGTGTCTCAATGTCTATTATCCTTAAAAAAGTAACAGTACATGGTTTTAATCTTCTTGCTTATTATGTTCGAGGCTGCAATAACTGCTGATATAATTCTGAACAAAGATTGGGAGGAGGTACTTGTATCATGATTGTATGTTTTATTGTGATCATCTTTTGAAAAATTTGTTTAAGCTGTTCCTATTCAATTGATCTTCGTAGGATTTTCCAGATGACACAACTGGGAGATTTAATGAGTTTAAGAATTTTATTAGGTCAAACTTTGAATTGTGCCAATGGGTTGGTTTAACTATCGTGACTGCGCAGGTATGGTTCTTTTGCAGTTAATTGAAAATGGAAATGCTACTTGCACCGAGTATGGTTTGTCCCATTTTTAACCACTAAACTATCTCTAGATTTGACTATGAAAAACAAAATTTTATGAATCTACTTAGATACGAGGTGTTGCCTCAGGTAGTAAAGTGCCATGTTGAGGCCAATTAATCATTATCTCTATTATCTTGCTTCAATCTCAGGCAGTATGGTTCCAGATGAATAACAAATTTGACCCCATTGGATAGAGCTTGAAGGAATATGTTTAAAATGAGCAAAAAATGATGATCAACCTAATCTAAATCAACTTTAACTCCTAACTAATTGAAACATCCTCGACTATAGTAGCGGCATATATATATATATATATATATATATATATATATAGGAATAATTTGATATATTCTAATTTGTATTTTATCTAAAATACAAATTAGTCCTTAGAATAGAATCCTGATTTATTTCCTAGAATAGAGTTCTAATTATTTCTTAGAATATGTCCTAACTTTGTATATAAATAGGGCTTATATCTCGTTATATTTGATGAAAGGAATTCTTTAACATGATATCAAAGCATAAGGTTTAAGATTTTTCCTTTACCCTAAAATTCTTTTTTTGCCCTAAATCTTGGTCGATCTGTTTCTTTTTTCCCTCTCGCGACTTCTCTTTTCCCCTCTCTCCACGCGACGTTGTTGTTCTTCCTCGTGACGCTATTGTTCTTTTCCTGCACGCAACGCTATTATTCTCCAGAGAAGTCAAAGTTGTTGTTCTCCAAAGAAGCTGAAGCTGCTATTCTTCTCTGCACCCAATCATGTCGCTCCCCACGACTTGCTCGCGCAAGGCAGCCCTTCCTTTTCTTCCTCGGCTCGCGACCTCCATCTTCAGGTGTGCTGAAGGCTTATTCCTGACGCCGACAACCTCTCAACAACCCAAAACTGATCAATGGCTATCTCTGACACTCCAAAGCCGGATATGTCAATTTTTACCAACCACATCATTGCACTGCTCTCTTCCAAGCAGTTGGATGGTAAGAACTACTCCTCTAGAGCCTCTCACATTGAGCTTTGGCTTGTTGGACAGGGTTATGAGAGACATCTCACCCAAACTGAAGAGGATGCTCAAGTCGTCGATCGTCCTATGTGGAAAAAGGTTGACGCTCAGTTGTGTTGTATTATTCGAGCCACAATTCATCCATCTCTTAGGGATGTCTTCTATACTCACAAAACCTGTAAAGTTGTTTGGACACAGGCTTAACAACTCTTTACAAACACCTCTCGGCGACTCTATCAAGTTTGTAAAGATCTCATGAACATCCTCAGTGCCCATCAGATTAAGGATTCTATGTCAACTTATCTGGGTTTGGTCTCTAACGTTCTTTGTGACTTCAATGAACTACTTTCACCTGCGGCCACTCTTGTTGCAGAGCTTGAAAATCGGAAGAATTTTTTTATGTCTCTAGCTTTATATGGTCTGCCCAAAGATTATTCTCATGTTCGTGATCATATTCTGGGCAACCCCACAGATGCTACCATGAACAGTACCTGGGCGACTCTCCTTCGTGTCCCTGCCCAAGTCTTGACGTTACCTCCTTCCGTTCCTGTTGACTCATCAACTTTGGTCTCTCGAAGCAACGCCAGACCTCCACCCCGTAAGGATGGCAAAGGACGTCCTTGGTGTGATCACTGCCATCGACCAGGACACACGATTGATAAATGTTAGAGTCCACATGGTCGACCCCCTCGTGTTGCTCAGATCGTCTAGAGTTCTGTCGCTTCTTTAGCTTCCACTTCACAGTTGCCACCGAATCCGACCCTACCACCTTCCTATGATGATTTCTGAAATGGTATGAGGATTGACAGGCTTTTGATTCCACTGCTGCCGTTGCACACGTTGATAATTCCTTTGCTGGCATATCTCGATCTTCGGATCCTTGGGTTCTTGATTCTGGGGCCACCGATTATATCACTGGTAATAAATCTCTTTTTTCTTTCTTACTACTTCCGGTTATTTACCCTTTGTCACTTTGGCAAATGGTTCTCAAACTCAGTCCTAGGGTGTTGGTATTGTTCATCCTTCTCTGTCTCTCCCTATTCATAATGTTCTTTATGTTCCCGTAGCTCCCTTTAATTTGCTATCAATAAGTCAACTTACTGGGTCTCTTGATTGTGTCATCTCTTTTACTAAAACTTCTGTTTCTTTACAGGACTGGAGTATTGGGAAGATGATTGGTTTCGGATGTGAGTCTCATGGCCTATATCGACTTCACCAGCCCTCTCTCGTTGGTTTGGCGGCGGTATCTCCTCTCTTATTCATGCTCAGTTAGGACATCCAGGTCTTGATAAGTTGAAACAATTACATCCTAGCCTTTCTCACTTAGAGTCTTTGGCTTATGAGTAATGTCAATTAGAAAAGCATATCCCTAGTTCTTTTTCCCCTTGTACTGAGTTAGGCTATGCCCCCTTTCGCTTTGATTCATTCTGATGTCTGGAGTCCGAGTCGTATTTCTTCTACATTGGGGTCTCGATATTTTGTTACTTTTATAGACGATTTTCCTGTTTTACTTAGTTATACCTGATGAAGGATCGTTCAAAATTATTTTCTATTTTTCAATCTTTTTTCCATGAAATCAAAACTCAAGTTGGTATTTCTCTTCGAACCTTGCAAGTGATAATGCTTGTGAATATCTATGTACTTCGTTTCGGGCCTTCTTGGCGTCTCATGGTGTGTTGCATAGGACGTCTTATCCTTATACCCCCCTAACAGAATGGAGTTGCAGAACGCAAGAATCGTCATCTTCTCGAGACCACCCGGACTCTTCTTTTCCACTCTCATGTTCCTCATCGGTTTTAGGGTGATGCCATACTTACTGTGTGTTATCTCATCAATCGCATGTCTTCCTCCACTCTACAAGGTAAAATACCTCATCATGTACTTTATCATCATCAGTCTCTTCATCCTTTACCACTTAGGGTCTCTGGTTCTATATGTTTTGCTCATGCTCTTGATCCTGACATTGACAAACTCTCTTCCCGGTCTCATAAATGTGCCTTCCTTGGGTACTCACAGTCTCAGAAAGGGTACAAGTATTATTCCCCTACTCTCCGTCGGTACTTCATATATGTTGATGTCACGTTCTTTGATTCAGGTCTATTTTTTTGGGCCTAACGCATCTCCGTTTGAGTTTTCTCCTTCTACGCCTACACCAGTGACTATCTTTTACTCTCCGGAGGACTCTCTATCACCCCCAGCCCCATCTCCTCCTCCATTGCAGGTTCATTAGCGTCATCTTCATCCTGCTTTGTCGCCGTCGAGCGTTGACACTACCGTGGACACATCTTTGGAGCCAAGTCATTCACCTCTTCCTCCAGTCCCATCTCCTGAGTCTGATATTCCTATTGCACTTCGAAAAGATATGTGTTCCACTCGTAATCCTTCTCCTCATTATGTTTTTTTGAGTTATCATCATCTTTCTCCTTCCTATTATTCTTGTTTTTCCTCTTTGTCATCTATTTCTCTTCTAAAGACTGTAGGTGATGCCTTTGCCCATCCAAAATGGAAATAGGCTATGCTCGACGAAATGTGTGTCTTACAAAGCAGTGGAACTTGGGACCTCGTTCCTCTACCACCAGGGAAATTAGTTGTTGGTTGTCGATGGATATATATGGTTGGTCTAGACAGAAAAGTTGACCTGCTTAAAGCCCACCTCGTCGCTAAGGGTTATACTCAGATCTTCGGATTGGATTATAGGGACACTTTTTCTCCTGTTGTCAAGATGTCCTTTATGCGCCTGTTCCTGTCTATTATTGTAATTCGACATTGGTCTCTTTATCAGTTAGACATCAAAAGTACTTTCTTACATGGTGACCTGCTCAAGGAAGTCTACATAGTGCAACCTCCGTGTTTGTTGCTCATGAGAAGTCTTCTGGTCTTGTATGTCGCCTGCGGAAATCTTTATATGACCTCAAGCAATCACCCAGAGCATGGTTCGGTATATTTAGTATTGTAATTCAACAGTTTGGCATGACTCGAAGCGATGCTGATCATTTTGTCTTTTATCGTCACTCATCTATTGGTTGCATCTACTTAGTGGTTTATGTTGATAATATTGTCATCACAGGTAGTGATCATCTCGGGATTTCACAAGTGAAATAGCAGCTTTTCAAATATTTCCAAACAAAGGATCTCGGCAAACTCAAATATTTTAAGGGATAGAAGTAGCACAGTCCAAAGATGGGATCATCATATCCCAAAGGAAGTATGCAATCGATATTTTGGAAGAAATAGGAATGTTAAACTCAAAGACAGTTGACAACCCCATGGATCCTAATGTCAAGCTCCTGCCAAATCAGGGGAAGTCCCTTCTAGATCCTGAACGATACAGGCGATTAGTAGGGAAACTAAGCTATCTTACTGTTACTCGTCTAGACATCTCATTTGCAGTAAGTGTAGTAAGTCAGTTTCTCAACTCTCCATGCAAGAAACATTGGGATGCTGTGATCTGCATTATTCGATATATCAGAGGCGCTCCAGAAAAGGATCTTTTGTACGGAGACAAAGGGCATACTCAAGTCGTAGGGTATTCTGATGCAAATTGGGCAGGTTCTCCCACTGATATGAGTTCTACTTCTGAGTTTTATATATTTATCGGAGATAATCTTGTTTCTTGGAAAAGCAAAAATCATAATGTTGTAGCAAGATCCAATGCAGAAGTAGAGTATCGAGCTATGACCATAGCTAGTCAAGAGCTTATATGGCTCAAACAGTTACTTCAGGAACTAAGATTTGGAGAGATTACACAAATGTCACTTATATATGACAACCAGGCCACTATGCATATTACCTCAAATCCAATTTTTCATGAGTGAACAAAGCATATTGAAGTCGACTATCACTTTGTCAGAGAGAAAGTTGTATCTGGAGAAATATCTACTAATTATGTCAACTCACATGATCAACTAGTAGATATATTCAAAGTCACTTAGAGGGCCCCGAATTGACTACATATGTAACAAGCTGGGTGCATATGATTTATATTCTCCAGCTTGAGGGGGAGTGTTAGAATATTATAAATATAGATACGGATAATTTGATGTATCCTAATTTGTATTTTACCTAAAATACAAATTATTTCCTAGAATAGAATTTTGATTTATTTTCTAGAATAGAGTTTTAATTATTTCTTAGAATAGGTCCTAACATTGTATATAAATAAGGCTTATATCTTGTAATATTTGAATAAAGGAATTCTTTATATATATCAGTGAGAAAATGATTTATGTGCAATCTAATCAAGAAGATTGATTTGGGTTTTACTAGACTTAAAATTAGGTGGATCATTGCTAGGGACGTGAAAAAAATTAAAACTGCTGCTTTCCTAGCTATATTTGCGATCATGACTAGTTTGAGCTTTGAGTATCTAGAATTAGTATGGTATACATTTTATCCTAATGTTTTTCCATTTTGCATCCTAACGTTTTCTGACCCATATCTTTGTTAGACATAAGATCACTTGGATTAGCTTTATCTTTTGCCAACCTAATCACATATTTCAGCAATGGTTCATTGAAGTTGTATCCGCCTAATCACAGATTCAGCAATAGCTCCTTGAAGTTGTCATATCTTATACTTTGCATGACACTTGATGTTTACAACCCCTTTTTAAATGATAAACATCTTGGTATATCAAGTTTGGTTTAGGAGATATAGAAGGCCTACTTAGCCAGAGTTGGGTGGATTAAACTTTTCCGTTCATTGAGAGACATCCTAAAAATTTATCAAAATTGTTTTCTTCAATATGCTCTCACTATTTTATCTTGTTATTACAACATTTTAGCAAAAATATAATGAATGCATAAACACACTTTTTCCATAATAACCGTCAGTTTTCTAATTTAATTAGACCATTTCCTCTAAGTATAAAGTTTCATGTTGCTAGGGAATGTCCATCTTCTTGGCCATGATTCTAAAGGCTCTCAGTCCAAACAGTGGAAGCTCCTATGATAGTGATGATGATTCTGTGAATGCAAGGCTTCCCCTCTTAAGGAACCAGGTTCAGCAAGGAGCAACATATGTTTGCGACCCTCATGTTCCATATAAGAGTGACTCTTGGAATGTGAGTAATGCTCACCAATTTTGATCGTGACTTTGGTTTGCAAATTCTTAGCAATTCTAGCGCCACTCTATGTTTAAGTTCAAGCCATGTAAATCAAATCTAAGACCACTTTGGCCCATTGTTTTTTGCAGGTTCGATAAGATCTCATCTTCATGATGCTGAAATTAGTATCTATTGTAAATTTCCAGAAGTTCATGGTCATAACCAACAGTGGAACGAAGATGATATCAATATCCCATGTAGTCAACTCTATTGTTTGAGACTTGGTTCTATTGGACTATCGCATGTTATGTTGTATGTTGTTTGTGGTTTATATGTATAATTTGGTTTGCAATATAACCGTTGTGTTGTTTCAAAACTCTGGTGCTGTTTAATCTTCTAAATTGATGTTGTTAAGTACATCTTCCATGCTTGTGTAGTGGTATGTTAATGAGATTAGGTGCATTTCATCGGTCGAGGGCTTTGCCGCCAATGGCCACGGACCTAATTTGTGAGCTCATTTCTACGAGGATCATGCGGACAAAGAGCGAGGAGCAGAGAGAGTGGGTAGGAGTGGGCGTATCCGTTGAAGAGGGCTTGTGGGGGATTTCGTTGAACAGGCTATACGTACGGGTAAATTAGCTTTCGTATTTTGCAAAATTAAAAAGTAAGTATAAATTTAAAGTGAGATTTGAACTCACATCCTTTCGTTTAATTTGGAATAATATAATCCAGTTTGTAATATAATTGAGTATGTAATGTAATCCAAATTATATATTGTTGGACTTATAATTCAGATTATAATATTTTTTTCAATTTTTCTAATACAGATTACATTATAATTTTAAAACTATACTAAATAAAATAATTAATTTTATAATATAATCCTGATTACATAACAAAATTGATTATACCTTATCAAACATAGTCTTACAAGCAGAACCTTAATCAGTGCCTTAGACCAACTTGGACATCACAACAATTAGTAAACATTATAATGAAAATTTTCGTTCAAACGTTTCAATAAAATATCATCCTTATAAACCATTTAGTTGGTTTAATGAATGAGTTATCAACTATAAAATATCATCCTTATAAATTCAAACCTTTCTATATATTCTCAAGAAACTATCAAAAAAAAAAAACAAATCTCTCAATCATTAGAAATTTAACATTTATTTTCCCAAAAATCTAATTTAATTTGGTCTCGGGTAAATTATTTATTTAGACAACTATTTTTCTATTTCTTATTCAAATGATTTATTTTATTATTATTTTTTGCTTTACAAGGATAGTACTAACATAAATGTAGGTTTATACATGCAAGTGTCAGGATAAAAATTATTTCGATTGAGTTATAATAATTCGAGTCTCATCCAGTAATCAAAATATAGTTTGAATTATCACCATGGAGCACAAGTACTAACAAATTTTATAAATCATAGACAAAAAATTGTCAAATTTTATAAATCATGATTATTTATGAAGTTGTCTACCATCCAAAATAGGCAAGATGAAGGGAGATCCTAAAACTTGACCATCACTCAAATATTTCAATAAAATTATACTCACTTCATGCTAATATAGATAGAGAAAAATTATTCACTAAACGTACTAGTACTAAAAATTAAACAATATGAATCAAGAAAATACGTGCTAGCATTCATCGGTCGAGGGTTCTTATCTTTCAAATTCTAAAAATTCAGAAAGTAAAATAAAAAATCTTAAAAACACAAATTCAAATATAATTACAAATCTTTTAAAAAAAAAATCAAATCTTAATTAAAATTAAAATTTTTAAAATATAAGTTATCAAGAAAGATAATTTCATATTTTAATTTGAAATTATATTTTAAAATTTTCAAATTTTAAATTACAAATTTTAACTAAATAAATTCTTATCTTCAAATGAGATAAAATTTACGTATCTTACTATATATATCTTATTATTTTTTACTATTTAATTAAGAATCTAAATTCTTTGCTCACCGTTGGATTTGGAGCTTAAAATTATATTACTTTTTTTTTCTTTTCATACCGAAAAGAATTTCAAAATTTATTAGTAATTTCAATTTCTTAGCCTTCAAATTCTAAAAATTCAAAAAATAAAATTACAAATCTTAAAAATACAAATACAAAAGATAAATATATAATTATAAATCTTTTTTAAAAAATAAATTTTAATTAAAATTAAAATTTTAGAGTATAATTTATCAAATTCAAAAAAATAATTTTAATTTTTAATTTGAAATTATATTTTAAAATTTTCAAAATTAAATTTTACATTTTAATTAAATAAATTCTGATCTTATAATAAGATAAAATTTACAATTATATTACACATAATACGGGTGCCTTATTTGAAATAAGTTTCAGAGCTATCTAATTTTATTACTAATCAATTTTGACCGTACAAATTGAAACTGGAAAAATCAACTGAGTTAGAACCTCTTACCGTCAGATTAAGTTGTTAACTCAGACATCCACGGTTCGATCCCTAGCTACGGAGCATTTTGTAGAAATTTTTCCTCTAAATGGGGCGCGAACCCTGGGACGCTGGGTATCTAGACTGGCCACCGCGAGTGCTTCCCGATTTACCCTGGTGATCGGTGGGAAACTTTTATAGGGCCGGACTGATCATCCCATGATCAGGTTCAATTTGTCTGCTGTCTAGTTCATTATTTTTTTTTCCCTTACCGTCAGATTAGGCTTCGTTCCATTACACCCTGCAAAAGGAAATGGCGGAGCCAGAGTTCATGATCTGAGACGCGACCGCCACATGGCTTCCACGACATGACACATCACGTCTTCGGCCTCTCGACGAGAAGGAATAACTAAACATGCTAAAAAATAAGAGCAATGATACTCAATAAGAATTTATAGCATGAAATTTAATATGAATGACATGACATTTTTTATATACGCATTCGATTGTCACTTGGACACTAACGACAGCCTCCGATCACCACCCCGAACTAAACTATAACTTGGGGAGCATAGTGAACCCGTTAGGAATCCCTATAATTAGAATGTCACATCATTCATGTTGGGTTTCATGCTACAAATTCTTGTTGCATATCATTTTTCAAAAGATAAGTAGAGGTCCAGGGGTTAAAGTGAAGATTTTTCTAATTGTTATGGTCCCCTTTATAACGTGTCGTTACAATTTATATTGCGGGACACCAATAAGAGTGATATAACGTATCGTTATTTTGGACAATTCATATAAGGGCACATGTAATGGTGCGTTAATCGAGCGTTATAATGCTCGATTAACGCACCGTCCACGTTAAATCCATTGCGACGAGCACATTAAAACACTGACGGGATGAACATGTTCAAATGTTTGAATGCATTTATCGCATCGTAACATGACATCCCTAATCGATCGATTGGGGGCTATCGGGAGCACCTCAATCGATTGAGGGGCAGTCGATTAAATAATAATTGATAAATATATTTTAAAATAATTTAAATTTCAAATAATGATAAAAATATTTAAAAATATTATTATTATTTATTTTAAATAATAATTATTTAAATTGATAAATGAAATTAAAAATAAAAAATATGTATATGAGAAAATGTATATATGAGATAATATATATGTTGCATGTAAATCCATAAATAATGGAGTTTGAATGTTAAACGCACGTGAGAAAATGAAGATAATGTGTATGTGATATGTAATACTTTTTAACTGTGATAGGTGTTATACCTGTTAAAGGTATTAAACTGCGTAACTGACCTAATAAATTAATAAATGTACCTTCGTGCCGGTTCATTTCGCTGGTAACGCCAAGCGCTGCGCTATGGATTCCTCATTCTTCTCCGCCGCTCGTGTTCTCGAAAGAGCGCTCGAAAGCCGTCTCCTGCGATGGGATTCGGCGCTGGCAAACGGCAGGCACTACTGCACCAGGAGATCCCTTCGCCAGACGCTGCAGTCCATGATATGGCTGCTGGGCGACCCCAACATTAGCGTCTCGCCGGTGCTCGACCATTGGGTCGACAAGAGAAAATCCATACGACACGTAGAGCTCCAGAATATCAGAGAGCTCCGTGTGCGCCGAAGGCACCGGCAAGAGCTGGAGGTTGGTCTCCCTTGACTGATGCTTTCAAGTGTTTGTGAATTTTCCTCTAGACGAGTTTCCTTAAAGTCCGCGTGATGGAACTAGTTGTGTGATCAATAAAGTTAGGAACTCAAATAGGTGGATACTCACGGGATTTTGAATAAAAAACACAAGAATTCTATGTCGTTTCTAAATGCCATCTTTCGTTGTTTCTGTGGATCTTAATTGTTTGACTCCGGCAGATTAGCTAAGTCTTTGTGATATTATTCTCACTAGAGAGGGATGCATTTATAATTTCTAGATTTGTCATAGAATGATCTTAGTATTGTAAAACTCTTGTTCCTCTTCAATTGTAACATTTATCCAAGGGCACGTGAGAAATATTACTTCTTTGTTAGCGTTTAGCAGTTGTAACAGAACTTAGCTCTAACCTTGTATAATATCACTTATCCTTTCAAACTGATAGAATTAACTTTGAGTCTGTGAATGCCCCACAAGTATTTCTTTGAACTCCAAATCTCCTGCCATTAAGAATGCTTTGTTTTTTTGCGTGTCATTTCTTCTGTTTCCCAACATTGTCTACCTGTAGCTTTCACATGTCCTTGGGTAAATGTTTGGTCTTTATTTGGTAATCTGAATTTCAACCTTATTTCTTTTGTTAACAAAAGATACTAGATATTTGGTAATATCTAACTGGTCTTTGTAATTTGGCCTCATCTTCTTATTTTGTTCATATTACCAGTAACTTTATTCAAGGGAAGAGGTAACATGAATTCATTTACCAAACAAGTTGACCCAATGACAAAAATATAGTATTTGAAATTATGAAACGAATTGTCTATAGTACTTACTGTTATTGAACATAGAGCTCGACTTACTGAAGTTGGGGGTTTAAGTTTTATGTTATTCCTAAGGTGAAATTTCCAGCATGGCACAGTATTGCTCAACAACATCTTTGTTACTCGTAGCGCTTGCATTGTGATTATTTTCATGTCTATTTATGGTTGATGGAGTATCTTAAATCTTAGTGCTTTAGAGATACAATAATGTGCTGTGTATAAACTGTAATTTACTAGTGTATATACTGATCTTTCAATTTTACCATTGTTGACATATTATTCCCATTTAAATTCTCCACACATTTTTTTACTAGATTGTAACATTGTAACTTTTTTTAGGGGAATGAAAGGTAAAATAAATAAGACTGATAGTTTGATATTCAGTTTTTTTCCATTGAAATATTTACCTTTGATTTAAAATAGTGAATAAATATCTTTTAGCTAATTTACCAGTTTTTCAGTTCAAATTTGTGGAGCATTTATCCGTGTATCTAAGATTGCAACAATGGTGTATTTTTCTTTGAGGTTTCTGATTGGATGAAAAGCAAGAAGAACATACAATTTATGCCCGGTTGCCGTCCATTTGGATCTAATTGATCAAGTCCATGGACTGTCTTCCGCTGAAAACTACTTCCGTAACATGTGTGGAAAGACAAGAACGAGAAAACCTATGGTGCACTGCTGACTTGCTATGAGAGAACACCTGATAGTGAAATCCTTGTCCCATATGCAGAAGATGAAGGAGCTAGGATTAGTATCCTCTCCTCTGGCTTATAACAATATCATGAGCTTATACACAACTACCTGCCAGCACGAAAAGGTTCCCTCAGTCATAGAAGATATGATAGCTAAGAATGTCCTGCCTGATAACTTCAGCTGCAGGATTTGCATCAACTCATACTGTGCATGGTCTGATATTGAAGGCATGGAGATGATCTTAGTGGAGATGGAGCACCAGCCACAGATTATTGTTGATTGGAACACTTACGCAGTGGTGGCTAACATCTACATAAAAGCTGACATCACTGACAAGGCTTTATCTGCTCTGAAGAATGTGGAAGAGATTATCTGCTCTCATTAAAAGGGATGCAGTTGGATACACAATAATCTAATTTCTCTCTATGGGCTTCTTGGAGACAAATCTGAGATGAAAAGGTTATGGGAGCTTCAGAAAGTGAATTGTAAGAAGGTTGTAAACAAGGATTACACCACTATGCTCGGACGACTGGTGAAGCTTGGGGAGATGGAAGATGCTGAAGTCTTGATGAAAGAGTGGGAATCTAGCGGCAATGCATTTGATTGGCGTGTTCCAAATACTCTTCTAGTAGGATACAGGAAAATGGGTATGATAGAGAAGGCAGAGGAATGGTAGGACTCCCGCAGCGAGTAGCTGGGGGATTGTTGCTGCTGGTTATGCAGAAAATAACATGTTCGACAAGGCACATGAACTCATGAAGAATGCCCTTTGCGTTTATGCTTCAAGTTCCAGCTGGGAGCAAAATCCAACTACTATTAGTGGTATATTAAAGTACCTTGGTGATGAAGGCGAGATCAAGGAAGTAGAGACTTTCATTAGCTGGACAGGGAAATGTATCATACATTGGTGAAAGTTTATGCTAGAGCAGAGAAAGATGCTAGTGAAGTTCTACAGAGAATGAAGGATGATGGCATCGAATCTTCATGAAGCTGATGAAGAGACAAAGAAGATTTCGAGTATAGTAGACAGAAAAATGATGTCTCTGCATAATAATTGAAATGTGTTATTGTTCTCTTTGTAAGAGGTGACTTCCAATTTCTCTTTTTGTTTAATTAGATGAAACGGCCTGTCATTACTTGAAGGAAAAATTATTGGATTTTTTTACAAAGTTTCCAGGAATTACTTGCAAAAAAAAATAATGAAGTGAATTTTTGGGAATCGAGACCAAAATTATCTGATAATGAGAAATTTTGCAATTAGAATACGTTGATGGATGACTCATGTCTGAATTATGAATGTCATGAAAAAAAATCTGTTGAAATTTTTCTTAACAAAATTTTATTAAGATTTTTAATAAAATTATGTTAACGCTTTTTCTCTAATAAAATTTTATTAAGATTTTTAAAATTTTATTAAGATTTTTTCTAACAAAAGTCTATTATGATTTTACCGTGTTTGAGTTTAGGCATTATTTATAGGGATCATTGTAAGCCTATTGTATCATCATTATTAGTATTAATTAATAAGGTGTATTCTCTTGTGTAGAGAGAATTATAATAAAGCTTAGGCCTTTTTGTGGAGTAGGCACGCTGTCGAACCATGATAACTCTTCTTCTCTTCTTCTCTCTTCTCTTCTATTTCTTCCTCATGTTTTCTCTCTCTATTATGTATCTTTAGAAAAAATTATTCGAGCTGAAGATGACAGAGGAAACCGATTTGAGCCGGGACATTAACGTATTCAACTAAATTGTGAACGATCTAAAGAGGGTTGATATGAAGATCGAGGACGAAGACAAGGCGCTAATATTGCTAAATTCTCTACCTTCATCTCCTACGTACCAGAATTTGATTACTACTCTGATGTGGGAAAGAAAACTCTCAAATTAGAGAAGGTCACAAGTGCTTTGTTGAGCTTTCATTAGAGGAAGAAAGAAAATAACGATTTCTCAAGGAGAACAACTTGTGGTGAATAGTAACAAGAGTGTGGTAAGAGTAAAACTCGGTATGAATCAAGTAGTGCAATAAGGCTCGTTCTAAGTCGAGAAGGAAGAAGATAATCATGTGTTACAAGTGTGGAGGCAAAGGTCATATAAAGAGAGATTGTCTAGAGATAAATAAATATATTGCAGAGAACAAAGGTAGTTCGACAAAGTCTACAAACATAGTTGAAGAAAATTCAGAGAGCGGTGATAGAGATATGCTATCAGTTATGTCGAGTCAGTGCAACTGACAGATGCATGGATCATAGACTCTGCATGTTCATATCACATAACTCCAAACAAGGAATGGTTTGGCACATATAGGGTAGTGGATTCTGGTTTAGTGTTAATGGAAAATGGTGTGTCTTGCAAAGTCATTGACATATGAAACATTAGAATCAAGATGTTTGATGGTGTGATTAGAACTGTATGTGATGTCAAATATATATCATATCTAAGCAAGAATTTGATTTCACTAGGCATACTGGATGGTATAGGTTGCAATTACAAATCAGTGAGCAGAGCGATGAAAGTCAACAAGGGAGCTCTCATGGTAATGAAAGGAAAAAAGGTAGCAAGGAACATCTACAAGTTAATAGGGACTACAATTGTAGGTGAAATCACCTCAATAGAGTCTGAATCAAAAAGTACAATCTTGTAGCATATGCGGTTAGGGCATATGAGTGAACATGAGATGTTGAAGCTTCACAAGAGAGATTTGTTAAAGGGCGTCAAGATGTGAAAGCTTGAATTCTGTAAATTTTGTATCCTTGGAAAACATAGCAAAGTGCAATTCAAGACGACAATACACAAGACGGAGAAGATTATGGACTATGTACACATACATCTCTCTAAGGACCAACTAGTGTAGCATCACATGGAGGACACTTATATTTTGTGAGTTTTATTGATGATTATTCACAAAAGGCCTAGGTATACTTCATGCGTCATAAGTCAAAAACTTTTACGAAATTTAAACTATGAAAAACTGAAGCAGAGAATCAGATCAGACAAGAAGGAAGATTAAATGTCTTAAGTCAAACAATGGGACAGAGTACACAGATTCAAAGTTCCAAGAATTTTATGAGCAACATGGAATAATGAGATATTTCTCAGTTCGCATGACACCTCAATAAAACGGTGTGGTAGAAAGGTTGAACAAGACAATTATTGAGAAGGCAAGATGTCTCAGGCTAAATGCAGGACTAACAAAGAATTTCTGGGCGGAAGCGGTAAACATGGCGTGTTATCTCATTAATAATCACCAAAGATAGCACTAGAAGGTAAAGTATCAGAGAAAGTATGAACAGGGAATCCAGTAGATTACTCTTATCTTCGAGTTTTTAGATGTCCGACCTATATGCACATATCTAGTGAGAAAAGATCAAAGTTGAATGCGAAGTCAAAACAATATATTTTTTTGGGTATCAGAAAGGAGTTAAAGACTTCAAGTTTTGGGATCCTAAGGCAAACAACATGGTGATCAATAGAGATATGGTGTTTGACAAGAAAGTCATGCTACAACATACTCATGAAGAAAGAAAGGAAATATCACAGAGCAACAAGGAGAACAAGATTGTGCAAGTAGAGCTAGAGACTCATGACTTTGATGATTCTAGCTCAAAGCACATGGAGCATCACACTGTAGCTAGTGGTAGAACGAGATGAGTCATAAAGCCACCCATCAAATACGATTTTGAGGACTTGGTGTCTTATGCATCCATCACCAGTAGCGGAGACCCTACATTTTTTCAAGAGACAGTACACAACTCTGAGAAGGACAAGTGGATGGATGCTATGGTGGAAGAGATGGAGTCATTGCATAAAAACCAAACATGGGATCTAGTACAACTTTCTGAGGGAAAAATGAGCTATAGGGTGTAAGTGGGTATTCAAGAAGAATGCAATAATGTTAGAGGGAAGAGAAGTAAAGTCGTTCAAGGCTCGTTTAGTAGCAAAGGGATACTCACAGAGAAAGGAGGTTGACTATGATGAGATTTTCTCTCTAGTGGTGAGACATACATCAATCATAGCGGTGTTGGCTTTGGTAGTACATCACGATTTGAAACTAGAGCAAATGGATATGAAGATGACATTTCTTCATGGTAATTTGGAGGAGCAGATTTTTATGTAACAACATGAGGTATTTAGTTAGCTTGGACAAGAGCAATTAGTTTGCAAGTTGAAGAAATCGCTCTATGGATTGATGCAATCTCCTAGGCAATGGTACAAGCGTTTTGATTCATAAATGATTTAAAATGGATATAGTAAATATGAGTATAATTGTTGTATTTATGTGAAGAGCCTTAAAGATGAATCAGGAGTTTTCTTACTTCTATATGTGGATGACGTGCTCATTGTTTCTAAGAAGATCAAAGATGTCGATAAATTAAAGAGACTATTGAGCAAGGAATTTGACATGAAAAATTTGGGTGAAGCCAAGAAGATCCTTGGGATGAAAATTCACAGGGACAGAGCTGCAAGGAGATTATGGTTGTCTCAACGTAGCTACGTGGAAAAGGTGCTGGATAGGTTCAACATGAAGAATGCAAAGTCGGTGAGCACACCCCTAGCACATCACTTCAAATTATCTAGTACGCAGTGCCCAATGAATAAGGAGATCCAAGAGATGTCAAAAGTTCTTATGCTAGTGCAATTGGTTGTCTCATGTATGTCATGGTTTTCACAAGACCAGATTTGGCGCAAGCAGTTAGTATGGTCAGCAAGATTCTCTCAAATATTGGTCGTTCGCATTGGGATGCAGTGAAGTGGATTTTTAGATACTTGAGAAATACAATTGATTATGACATCATGTTCAATAGTCAACCAAAAGATTTTTCAGTTGTTGGGTACGTAGATGCAGACTATGCAGGAGATTTAGATGGCAGAAGGTCTACTACAAGATACATGTTCATTAGGGCAGGAGGACCTATTGTAGGACCGGTGCGTCGATAGAGGGGGGGGGTGAATATCGACCGTGAAAAACCTTCGCGAGAACTTCATTCGTAACACTACTCAGATCGTTAGTGCAGCGGAAAATAAAAACAAAATGAACACAGGTACACAGCGGATTTTTACTTGGTTCCCGACCCCCCAGGGTCAGTACATCCAAGGCCTATGCACGGGAACGCCCGTCCACTATTGGTCTCCTTTCCGGACTTTCCGGAGGCGGAGAAACCCGACTTACAATGCAATATTACAATCAAAATATAATGAAAAATAATTGCAGTATAATTAAAGCAAACCGAATAGAACAAGTTTGAAACTCGGCCGATCTGACCTCCGAAGTGCCGCGCACTTCCTCCTGGAGCCTCCCGGTCGTAGAGCCTCGTTTCTAGCGCGTTGCAGTCGTCAGAATGCTTGGAATGGTTCTTGGAAATCGTGTCTGAAGCAGAGGGGTCGAAGCCCCTTATATAGGCCTCCTGGGGGCGCCCTGGACGCTGGGGGCGCCCCGGAAGACTCGGTCAAACTTTATCCCTGCGCCTACCTCGCCGCAGCTGATAACAGCTTTGACCAGGGCGCCCCAATGTTCCGGGCGCCCCTGTGAGGGCTTATCCTGTGTTCTGACTTCGAAACAGCAAAACAGCTTCGAATCCGGGCGCCCCGGACGCTCCGGGCGCCCCGGTTGACACCTATTCTGCTTACCAACCAAGACATGCATTTTTACCTTTGGCTGGGGGCGCCCCCACACTGGTGGGGGCGCCCCCACACTGGGGGCGCCCTGCTTAGGGCCTCCAGCAGCCTTTTCTTTCTTCCACTTTTGGTACCTGCAAGATACACAAACACAAAGCATATATACATATAATATTAGGCTTAAGGACTTGGTTCGGACTTCGGATTTGCACGAAACCCTAGGTCGAACCGGCACGAGTTCCTATCCCCGAGAACTCGCCCTTCACCTACTCCTTTCAGGAGACGGTTGCCACCCAGTCCTTCGGATGGACTTTTGCTTAGCCTCCGATTACTCCGGATCTCGAGACGCCCGAACCCCGACCCGTCTCTACTCCTGTCCTTAGTCATCGCTCAGCTAAGTTGCTCAGTCCCTTGGACCAAGACTTCATTACCTAGCAATCCTTCGCTAGGTGCCTAGCAGTCCTTCGCCAGGTCTTCATTTCCTAGCAGCCCTTCGCTAGGTGCCTAGCAGCCCTTCGCTAGGTCTTCTATGCCTAGCAGCCCTTCGCTAGGTGCCTAGCAGCCCTTCGCTAGGTCTTAGGGTTACGATACCTAGCAGCCCTTCGCTAGGTGCCTAACAGCCCTTCGTTAGGTCTTAGGGTTTCAATACCTAGGTTAACTAGGACATTTCTTCAACTTGGGTTACTTCTCCTTTGCTCCCCTTTGTCTGTTCAATATATCACTGACTTAAGTGTATTGTCAAACATTAAAACACTTAAAGAAGAACATCATTGATGCAACTTGCACCAACAATCTCCCCCTTTTTGATGTTTGACAATAACTTAAGTTAGATTGGTTTAAGGGGCTAACTCACTATATTTTTGATCTTGGGAGAAAATTTTTCTAAAATTTTTCTAACTTAAGCACACCTCTCCCCCTTTGTCATACATCAAAAAACTTTAAGAAAATATTTGCACCAATAATGAATATTTTGGTTCTTTTTGAAAAATACTTGGTGCAGAAATTTTGAAAGCATTGTATTTTGAATGATATATTGCATTTTTGAAAAAAAAGGTGCATAATTTTGAAAAAGATGTTATTCGTTTTGAAGAATACAAGTACTTTGATACCATTTTTGAAAAATATAAAGTACTTTTTGGAAAATGCATAACTTTTAAAAAAAATGTTATTTTGGAAAATATAAATGTTATGCCTATTTTGTAAGTACTAACTGTTTTTGAAAATAAGTGATTTTTGAAATATTTTACTTGACTAAGTTTCTTTTCCATTCTGACACAATCCTGGGAAACCTTGTTGACTACAAGGACATTTTCCTAAGTGTCCTGGAAATTTTTCAAAGTCAAGTAAATATTAATAGAATTTTTTTTTAAAAAAATGATAGTACTTTTGAAAATATATGCTGGTGCATTTTGAAAATGTGTGAACTTTTGAAAACTCAATATATTACTTGATTTGGTTTACCTTCCTGTCTGACACTATCCTGGGAAACCTTTGTTGACTACAAGGACATTTCCTAAGTGTCCTGGAATTTCTTCAAACTCAAGTAAATATTGTTTCAAAGATAATTTCATAGGTCACACGAAAACAATAGACTAATAGTATTTTGAAAAACTACTTATGTTTCTAGCAAGATTTGAAAATACAGCGCATGAAAACATTTGAGATATTCAATAATTCTTTTAATTTGATCTCCCCCTAAACTTGACCCAGTCCTGGGAAGCTTGTTGACCACAAGTACTCTTCCTCTGAGTCTTAAGGTTTGATTCAGATCAAAAGAATAATAATTTTCAAAATAATTTAAGACTTGTTAGACTCCCCCTAAATTTGACACGTCCTAGGAGTCCTTGAAGATCATAAAGTGGACCTTTCCTCTGTGTCTTTAGGGTTTATCAAAGTCAAAGAAACGATAATTTTCAAGTAGATAAATTTTGAAGCCACAATTTGGAAAGAAGATAATTTTGAAAACATATGTAATGCAAATTAAGGTGCAGTTTTCGAAAAAATATTTTTAATAAAAAGAACAAAACACTCCCCCTACATCCAACACCGTTTGACTCTAACTAAGTGCCTTAAGGAACTTTAGTGTTGTCCTAAGAGGCTTGTGTCTAATTGAGTGAGTCAAACAATTTTCAAAGGATATAATTTTTGAAGACATATAATATATATATATATATATATATATATATATATATATTCAATCAGACAAGCATGAATTCCATAAAAACATTATTATGTTAAAGCACTATTTTGAAAATATATTTTTAGGAAAATATTCTAACAATTTTGAAAAATATTTTTCAATTCATTAGTCCTTAACATCTCACCCATTTTAGATGTATCAATACAACAGGCATGGTTGCCTTATAAGTGTATTGTGAGATGCTTGAATCATTTTTCTTAATTTATTATTAACTCTAAGATTTAATTGAAGCTTGTGTTAGATTTGAATTTGACAAGAAGTAACTTGAATTTGAATTTCAAAAATCGGCTTCCAGGTCTTGGCGAGGCACTAGGCCTTCTTTGGCCGTAGCCTTATTGGATCATCAACCCTTTCCTTGACAAAGCCTTTTAATGAAATTTCATTTTCAAAATTACTTGTTGAAAAATTCTGGTCTAACTAGTTTGGGTCTTGGATCGGTAGCTTCGGCTAGTTTCACCAGTCTAAAGAGACCAAGTATACTTGATCTTATTAGAATTGGCTTCCCTAACGTACTATCATCTCACCGCCACCCAATACCAGGTTGATCAAGTTTTAATTATTCTTTTTCCTATAGCCGTTCTAATATATGCATAAAATTTTAAATATGAATGACATGTCATATATTTAAAAGAAGTAGCAAATGCATGGCATGACAATTATGCATGAGTCAAGCAATTCCAAACATTTTATTTAAGTTTCTAAGAATGTATCAAATTCCCGATTTGATACATGTCGAGTGAACCCGCGAATATGTCAACCCACTTTGACATATTTAATGATATTAATTTTAATTGTTATAGTTTGGGTAAAATTTTATTTTAGTTTGAGTTTAAGTCATTTAAGATTTTAGTTGAGTTTAGGTTAATTAAGAATTGATTGGAATAGAAAATTAATTGAGAATAAATGAATTTAAGTTTCAATTAATTTGGATTAAATTAAATTTGAATATAATTTAATTTAAGTTTGAATTTGAATTTAATTTAAATTTAAATTTGAATTTAATTTAAATTTGAATTTCGAATTTAATTTAAATTTGAATTTCGAATTTAATTTAAATTTGAATTTTAATTTAATTTAAATTTGAGTTTCGAATTTAATTTAAATTTGAATTATAATTTAATTTGAATTTAATTAAGATTTAATTTGAATTTAATTAAGATTTAATTAATAATAGTGGATTCAAATTCATCATTTTCATTATTTCGAAAATGTCTTTTTCATTTTTGTCTTTCTTTTCAAGTTTTTCTAATAATTTTGATTTATTTGAATTTTTGTAATTTTTATTAACTATGACTTTTATCTTAGATAGTTCTATATCCTCCTCAAGATTAGATTTTTCAATATCCTTACAGTAGGTGGAGTAAAATAGGCCCACTAGTTAAAGTTTTATAATAATATTCAATATTATCTATAATTAAGTTATCATTTAGGAGGATTTTATTTTTATTATCCTTAAGAATATCTTCAACAAAATCTTCTTTATCCTCAAGATTTTCAATAATTTTAGGGTCATCTTTAGAATTATCTTTATGGTTTTCAAATTTGAATTCGGAATTATCCTTAGGATTTTCAACTTTGAATTCCGAATTATCCTTAGGATTTTCAAATTTGAATTCCGAATTATCCTTAGGATTACTTTTTTCTGGATTAAAATTATCAGAACTAATTTTATCAGAAAAATTATCAGAGTTAATTTTTTCAGAATTAAAGTTATCATCATTAATTTTATTAGAAAAATTACCAGACTTAATTTTATCAGATAAATTATCAGAATTAATTTTATCAGAATTAATTTTATCAGAAAAATTATTAGAGTTAATTTTATCAGAAAAATTATCAGAATTAATTTTATCAGATAAATTATCAGAGTTAATTTTATCAGATAAATTATCAGAGTTAATTTTATCAGATAAATTATCAGAAATAATTTTATTAGATAAATTATCAGAGTTAATTTTATCAGATAAATTATCAGAGTTAATTTTATCAGATAAATTATCAGAATTAATTTTATTAGATAAATTATCAGAGTTAATTTTATCAGAATTAATTTTATTAATTTCTGAATTGATATTCTGAATTAAACAATTAATTTCTGATATTTTGGTCAAATTCACGTTTTGTAATTTAACATGCAAGGAGTTAATTTTACTATGCAGTAAATCTTCTTTATCAGAAAAATTAACTATTTTATCACATGGCAGTGCAGGAACTTGTAAAATTTTTGGAACATAAATTTTTCGTACCTTTGCCTGACATTTGTTTTTGTAGTGTCCGAATTTTTCGCACTTGAAGCATCTGATATGGCTTTTATCTCTCCGGACTCCTGGCGCTGGTGCCCCCTTTGCCGCCGGTGATGAACGATTTTTACGAGTAGGGCACTGATTTTTATAGTGCCCTCTCTCCCTGCATGTGAAACAACTAATATGCAATTTAAAATTAGACATTAAAAAAAATGTACCTGATTCACCCCTGGGCTCCCCCTCAACTCCTGGCGTCGTTGCTCCGTCGGCGGTTAGTCCGGTGAAGAGCGGCTCGGCTCTGATACCAATTGTAGGACCGGTGCCGTCGATAGAGGGGGGGGTGAATATCGACCGTGAAAAACCTTCGCGAGAACTTCGTTCGTAACACTACTCAGATCGTTAGTGCAGCGGAAAATAAAAACAAAATGAACACAGGTACACAGCGGATTTTTACTTGGTTCCCGACCCCCCAGGGTCAGTACATCCAAGGCCTATGCACGGGAACGCCCGTCCACTATTGGTCTCCTTTCCGGACTTTCCGGAGGCGGAGAAACCCGACTTACAGTGCAATATTACAATCAAAATATAATGAAAAATAATTGCAGTATAATTAAAGCAAACCGAATAGAACAAGTTTGAAACTCGGCCGATCTGGACCTCCGAAGTGCCGCACACTTCCTCCTGGAGCCTCCCGGTCGTAGAGCCTCGTTTCTAGCGCATTGCAGTCGGTCAGAATGCTTGGAATGGTTCTTGGAAGTCGTGTCTGAAGCAGAGGGGTCGAAGCCCCTTATATAGGCCTCCTGGGGCGCCTGGACGCTGGGGGCGCCCCGGAAGACTCGGTCAAACTTTATCCCTGCGCCTACCTCGCCGCAGCTGATAACAGCTTTGACCAGGGCACCCCGGATGTTCCGGGCACCCCTGTGAGGGCTTATCCTGTGTTCTGACTTCGAAACAGCAAAACAGCTTCGAATCCGGGCGCCCCGGACGCTCCGGGCGCCCCGGATGCTCCGGGCGCCCCGGACGCTCCGGGCGCCCCGGTTGACACCTATTCTGCTTACCAACCAAGACATGCATTTTTACCTTTGGCTGGGGGCGCCCCCACTGTTGGGGGCGCCCTGGATGGCTGGGGGCGCCCTGCTTAGGGCCTCCAGCAGCCTTTTCTTTCTTCCACTTTTGGTACCTACAAGATACACAAACACAAAGCATATATACATATAATATTAGGCTTAAGGACTTGGTTCGGACTTCGGATTTGCACGAAACCCTAGGTCGAACCGGCACGAGTTCCTATCCCCGAGAACTCGCCCTTCACCTACTCCTTTCAGGAGACGGTTGCCACCCAGTCCTTCGGATGGACTTTTGCTTAGCCTCCGATTACTCCGGATCTCGAGACGCCCGAACCCCGACCCGTCTCTACTCCTGTCCTTAGTCATCGCTTAGCTAAGTTGCTCAGTCCCTTGGACCAAGACTTCATTACCTAGCAATCCTTCGCTAGGTGCCTAGCAGTCCTTCGCCAGGTCTTCATTTCCTAGCAGCCCTTCGCTAGGTGCCTAGCAGCCCTTCGCTAGGTCTTCTATGCCTAGCAGCCCTTCGCTAGGTCTTAGGGTTACGATACCTAGCAGCCCTTCGCTAGGTGCCTAGCAGCCCTTCGCTAGGTCTTAGGGTTACGATACCTAGCAGCCCTTCGCTAGGTGCCTAACATCCCTTCGTTAGGTCTTAGGGTTTGAATACCTAGGTTAACTAGGACATTTCTTCAACTTGGGTTACTTCTCCTTTGCTCCCCTTTGTCTGTTCAATATATCACTGACTTAAGTGTATTGTCAAACATTAAAACACTTAAAGAAGAACATCATTGATGCAACTTGCACCAACACCTATCTGTTGAAAGTCTATGATACAATCTATTTTTGCATTGTCTACTATAGAGTTGGAGTACATGGCAGCAGCTAAAGCAGCGAAGGAAGCTTTATGACTTACAGGGTTGGTCAATGAACTGGGCATTTAGCAAGGTGGAGTCAAGTTGTTATGTGATAGTCAGAGTGCTATCTATTTGACGAAGAATCAATTATATCATACGAGAACTAAGCACATTTGATGTGAGGTTTCATAAGATCAGGGAAAATTCAACCTGAGAAGGTTCACACTACAGACAATGTTGCAAACATGTTGACAAAGCTAGTGACCATAAAAAAGTTCAAGCATTGCTTGAACTTGATCCATGTCTCTAGATGCTAGATAAAGGAAGCCTAAACCCAGAGTTCCAGTTGGAGTTTTGATCAGCTACTCATGTTCTTCGAAGAGGTAAATATTCGCCAAGGTGGAGATTGTTGATGGGTGGCTCATATCTGAATAATGGATGTCATGGAAGAAAAATCTGTTAAGATTTTTTCTATCAGAATTTTATTAAGATTTTTCTAATAAAATTTTGATAAGATTTTTTTGTCACGCCCCGAGGAGCCGCCCGTCCGATATTAACTGGACTGCTTCTCCCTCGACTAAACGGACAACCCGAAAACCTTACCTCTGCGACCCTCTCAGCCCGCCTGTACCACAGCTGATAGGGTTGGAAGAAGCCACTGAACCGAAAAGAAAATGATGTCGATGAGAAAAGCTGAGTACCGGTACGACTTACGACAAAATGAATAAAAACGAAGGCCTCCATGGCACACAAAAGTATAACTATACCGTCATGCAAAACAACACAACGAATCAAAAATACAGCAGCGGAAATGCAATGAAAGAATAAATGGAAAAGGGTACCAACATGTACCAACATCAAATATAGGAAAACCGCGAAATCATCTCGAGACACGCAAATTGGAATAGATTGTTGGGCGCTCCAGTCGATCATCCTGAAAGGGGGAAAAACATGGCTAACGAGGTAAGGCTAAAGAACTCAGCGAATACAGACCAATATCCACAGAAAGATATACTAGCAGTAAGTCACCAACTAACACAAACCGAAGATGCAACAACAGGAAACACATAACTGATATCATCGAAAGAAAATACATACCTGTGTTGATCCAAACCCAATAGTTATGCATGTCAACAAAATGCAACAATCAAGTGCAGCAATCACAACTATATGCAGCAATGCATAGCATGCTCATGATGCAACATTGGTCACCCCTGACGCTAGTCGGCCACCGTCGCATCTATGCAAATCCGAGTGGGTAGGGCTTTGACCGAGTTCTCCCTCCACCTAGACGACCACCGTCGCATATCACATGAAATCGAATGGGCAGGGTCTTGGACCTTGAACGTACTCCATCCTAGGGAAAAGCAACGCTCCCAAACCCCTATCTATCTCCGAATAGAGTAGGGGACATGTCGCAGCGTCGTGGCATATAATCCACTAACGAAGAGTAGAACTGGGACTACACGACAGGTAATCTGGCAAGTCTGACGACCCATCTGAACCTCTAGGGAGTCAGAGGTCGCTCACCTATGCTACGTGCAACGATGATGCATGTCACTAGCTCATGCATCACCCACTATCTAATCCTACTGTCAACTATATAATGTGCAGTAATCCAGGTAACCGGTATGCAACATAGCCTAAATCCTAGTGCGAGGTATAAGGTAAGCTATCCGTAAAGCCAATACACATAGTAATATGGAACAGTAAGCAGTAAACCTAAACAAATAAGAACATCTGAAAGAAATGAACAGGAACAAAAAATATTAGGTATCCCTACTGTTATCCATAACTAACTATGCATAAGAGTTTGACTATATCAAATAAAGATAAGTCAAAGGTACCCGTCTCAATATGAAGAAGTCCATGCGACGAGAACCCCCCTCCCCCGTCCAAAATAATATCCGCGATGAGTGAACTAAGTCCATGTCCTACACCAAAGAACATAGTATAAGCTAACATCGCAAATGATACTAACTAGACCAGATACCATGACATATCCGAATTAACCCAAACTGACCCTATGTGTGGTTCACGATAATACTTAACCTCACAATTAAGCTAATCCTAAATTTAATTAGAATTAGCCTTAGTTAAGGATTAACCTCCACGTTAATTCCAAACCCTAATCCTAACCCAAAGCTATCTAAGATTCAAAAGGGAAAACTTGAATCTTAGTTAACTTGAATTAGGTTAACATTACCCCCATTTAAAAACATAATTACCTCATTGCTTATAGGTGACTCACGACGTGGAGGAAGAACACACATCTAAATCTTCCAAAGGAAACCCTTAAGGATCAAACTCTGCACATAGAGTTTCTTCCAAAATATAATGGAATAAAAGGAAAAGAGCTCAAATTAGCTCACGATAACATTAAAGGGCAAACCCAATCAAAGTTCAGAACAGTGCAATTAACAAACAACAACCCTCACAGATCATGTCCTAAGGAACCGAAACCACTCCACAGAACTGCATGAGCAAGAACAGAATCCACAACCCCTACAATTCAAAAACCGATCCCTAACACCCATTTCTGTTGGATCGATTCCATACGCTAGAGGGGGGGTGAATAGTATTTTCTCGTATCTTCTTCTTCCTACGTTGTTAGTTGCGCAGCGGAAATACAAACAAAATGAAACTAACAACAATAAACAACACTAACAACCCCGATTTACTTGGTATCCACCCCGGACGAGTGACTAATCCAAGAATCCGTCGGCGAATCACTCCCCGGATAACCTCCGGCTAGCTCTTGTCGCTCCTTGTGGGTGGAGAAACCTCGCCACAACACTTTGACAATCCCTAAGCACAAAGACTACTATCTTGCCTTTAACCAAGACAAGATTCGTCAAGAAATGAAAGCATGAAACGAGCCCCTTTAAATAGGGCTCGAGTCTGAAACAGCCGCTATCAGTCGACTGCCCCTGGGGCAGTCGACTGGTCCCACTCAGATTCGACTATTACCTTACAACGTTCGAATTTTGCTAGCTGTTCTAGTCGACACCAGTCGACTGCTCCCAAAGTAGTTGACTGGTTCGAACCTAAGCTTAGGCTTTCACTCCCCGAGTACATTTCACTCCGCACTCGAACCCTCCCAGCTTAGTTCCCGAGTATAATGACTCACACTAGGACCCTCACAACCTGGTCGACTCTTCACCAGCAGCTTCGACTGTTGCCTTCACGCCCTCTTCATCTTCGGCCCTCGTCCCTCGGATGCGCACGCAAGCCTCCAGCTTGCCTCCATGCCATCCTTCACGTACGCCTCAAAGTCCGCGTCCCTCGGCTCATCGTCCCTGCTATCCACGGTCCCTCGGATGCGCACGCAAGCCTCCAGCTTGCCTCCATGCCATCCTTCACTTGAAGACATCAACTAAGTCCATGTGTACCTGTACACCTGCACACTCATGTACACATATTAGTCCAACAACAAACCCTAACTTAACCATATTGACCACACACACATCAAAACCCTATGATCCTCCAGATCATATCAGGGCCGATTGCCCCAACAATTTCTTCCCAATTCGGATCAATCAACATAAATTAGAAACCAAAACCACCATCACCATCCAACCTCTTAGCAGAAACAGAAACCAGACACTAGGAAACCTAGTAACTGAAAGACCGAATTCAAGATCAGCACAGAACACCTCAAGAACATATCAAACCTCATCAAACTCCAATTCCCAACTCAAAACCAAACTATAATTCTAAGCGAATCCAAACAGATCTACATACAACCAAACCATTGACCAATTCAAACATGGTTCACACTAAAACTCATCACAACGGAAAACCCATAGAAAATTCCCATCACGCAACCAAGCTAATCCAAGAAAACCAGAAGATCACTATCACGAGAACCTTATCTGGATTCAACCCGTAGCTGCTAAGAGGACACCAGATCCCCAAATCCATGATCTTCCTCTTAATCCCTCTCTGCCGAAAGCCTCATATCTGTGTCAAGAACCCATTCAAGTCTTCAACTTGATGAGAAGGAAAATGATCACCTCATAACTCCATGAAACCAAGAGGGAGGAACCCCTTACCTGGCAGAGCATGGTTGGAGATCGCACCAGAAAAGCTCTGCGCCAAGAGAACACGCAGTGATCACAATTTGGCCCAAGGATGAGAGGATACGCAAGATCAGCCCACCACCTGCTCCGCTGTGATCCTCACCCTCTGGAGAAGGAGGTTGTCGCCAGTGATTTCGTGAGTTGCGAAACGAGATTAGCACAAAAAACGACAACAAGAACAATAGAGAACACACACAAGATTTACGTGAAAAACCTGGGCAGAGGAGAAAAAATCACTATGAACAATGGAGTACAAAGTCGGCGGCTCTGATAAAGTAAAGAGAAGTAGAGAGAAAAGGGAGGTAGAGAGAAAGAAAGAAGAGGTAACAAATTAACATTCTTGATTAATTGATAAAACTTATCCATGAGATACATAATTTATAGAGACCTTAGAATACTTAGTCAAATGAAAAATTAATAACGAAACTGTTAATTAACAAATTTATAAAGAATCTGTTAATTAACATATTAATAAGGAAAATATCTAATAATAAATTAACGGATTAAATTGAATTCGGGTCACCAAACTCTAACAATCTCCACCATGATGCGAATTCCACAAATTTTCAAAAGAACATTCCCCACCTCTTCCACAAAAGCCCCACAGGCAAATCTCAACATCTAGCACCAACCAAGTCCAAACAATGCTTAAACTTGTCTATAGGGAGTGACTTAGTCATCATATCAGCAAGATTATCATGAGGATTGATCTTCCTGACAATAATATCACCACGAGCAATAACATCACGTATAAAATGATACCTCACAACAATGTGCTTTGTCCTCTCATGAAACATCTATCCTTTGTGAGGAAAATGACACTCTGACTATCACAAAAGACTGTAGTAATCTACAAGTCTTCGCTAAGCTCACTAAAGAGTCCTTTCAACCAAATAGCTTCCTTATAAGCTTCTGTAATAGCATATATTCAGCCTCTGTAGTGGACAATGCAATTGTATTATGCAAAGTAGCTTTCCAACTGATAACACAACCACCGACACTGAACACGTACCTCGTAAGTGATCTTCTTTTATCAAGGTCACCTGCAAAGTCAGAATTAACATATCCAATAACTGCATCTCTATTACTCCCAAAATGCAAACAAATATCAGAAGTCACTCGTAAGTATCTAAAAATCCATTGAACTGCCTTCCAATGCTCTTTACCAGGGTTTGCCATGTATCAACTAACTGCACTCACTGCATGTGATTAATCTGGGCGTGTACAAACCATAGCATACATGAGAGATCCCACTGTACTAGAATATGGAACCCGTGACATATAATCAACCTCATCATCTGATTACGAACATAAATCAGCTGAAAGTCTAAAGTGTGCAACTAACGGAGTACTAACAGACTTGGTAATATGCATGTTAAACTGATGAAGCACTTTCTCAATATACCCTTTCTGACTTAGGTATAATTTACCTGCCTTTCTGTCTCTCAGAATCTCCATCCCAAGTATTTTCTTTGCAGCTCCCAAATCTTTCATCTCGAATTCTTTACTTAGTTGGGCATTGAACTTTCTTATCTCTTCCATATTATTGGCCGCAATCAACATATCATCAACATATTGTTGATGCAGTCTAACCTGATTGTTGTTTTGGTGTTGACACCGATTTAAGTTTAGGTGAGTGAGATGAGTTCGACTTAAGTCCTGGTCGGGGACTGGGCACGAATCCCGGTGAGTGAAGCCAGGTGATGGAAATCCCGGTGAGTGAAGCCGGTGTTGGTGCAGGAAGCACCATATCGAACCTTATTTTGATATTGGCAAAGGATTCAAAGTTAAGTACTATTTGTGCTCTAACGATGTTACTCAAGTGTGCAGGAAAGTCCTAGTTGATCTAGGTAAGAAGTCCTAGCTGCGGGCTGGGCAACTAAGTCCTGACATAAGGTTGGGCAATAAGACCTGCTCGGAAGGTGGGCACTAAGTCCTGGCCGAGGGCTGGGCACCGAAGACCTGGTTCGGGGAATTGGGCTCTAAGTCCTGGCCTAGGGTTGGGCACCGAAGACCTGCTCGGAAGGTGGGCACGAAGTCCTGGTCGAGGACTGGGCACGAAGACCTGGTGAGTAAAGCTGGGCAAAAGTCCAACCGGAGGAGCCGATTGGCAAAAAGGTAAATTCTCCTGAGAGGAGTAGGTGAGGACACGTTCCCCGTCGAGGGAACATAGGCGTCGGTTCGACCTAGGGTTCCATTTGGGAGACCCAAAGTCAGAACCAAGACAGCTACGGCTGTAAAAAATTATCTAATACTCTTGCTTTGCTGTTTTGGAACTAACCTTGAATACAGGACCGAAGGAATGTGTTTCTGCAGCTCAGAACGCCCCAAAGGAGAGGGGCAGATAGCTGGGCAGGGCGCCCTGGAGGTCCCGGGCGCCCCCAAGGTCAAGGCAAAACAAGGAAGCAAGATTTGCTTCGAAACTGCATAAGCAGGGTGCCCTGGAGGTCCCGGGCGCCCTGAGTCAAAGCAAAAAGTGAATCAAAGCAAAATCAGCCACGAAGGCAGCAGACCATGTCAACCAGGGCGCTCCCAGTGTCCCGGGCGCCCCCGTCAGCTCCGAGGCCGATTCTGGAGGGATAAGCACTGACCGAGCTGCGGATGAGGTTTCTTGGATCCGAAGGCACGTGTCAGGCGCCCCCGACGTCCAGGGCGCCCCCAGGAGCACTATAAAAGGGGCTCGACCCCAAGGATTCAAGACATCATGTAGCGGCCCCGCCTCTATGGTCCCCGCAGGCAACCCTCTAGGCCGGCGACCCTACGGTCTTCCCACCCCTGGCAGTGGGTTTTTGCCTTCCCCAGGATTCGAACCCTTGACCTCCAGGACAAGTACAATAGTTCCTGAATCCTGGTACCAAGTGAGCTGTAGCTCACTTGTACCAGGATTCAGGAACTATTGTACTTGTCCTGGAGGTCAAGGGTTCGAATCCTGGGAAGGCAAAATCCACTGGCCAGGGGTGGAAGTCTAGTGAGTAACGACCGCCCAAGAGGTCGCCAAAGGGGCCGCCAATGTGATTTGGCCGCCCAAGGGGCTGAGGGCCGCCAAGTGGGCCGCCAGTTGGGCGGCCCAAGGGGCCAAGGGGCCGAGTCGTTACACATCAACTTTCCAACGCCTCTACGCTTCTCGTTCAAGCGCTCTGCTCCGGCAAACTCCGATCTCGAGATTCTAGCGCCGCCGACGACCCTCTGCTCTGAAGTACAATCTACACCGGGCGTCGGTAACGAAAAGCATACTTGTTTAATTATTGCAAATAATTCTGTATCAAACTCTGTAATCTTTTGCGCAAATATAGAATTGCCCGAAGTAAACGGTCAAGGACCGTGGGCCTTGGAGTAGGAGCCGACCGCGACTCCGAACCAAGTAAAAGTACTTGTGTTCTTCTTGTGTGTTTGTTTTTATTTCCGCTGCGTAATTTCTCTCAATCTTATCCGAAATGTTTTCATGATATTCACCCCCCTCTATCGTGTTTCTCGATCCAACAAGTGGTATCAGAGCGGGGTAGCTCAAACTTGGTGCAACCACCAGTTTGAGAATTTTTTCAGATTTTTCGCTTTTTATTTCAAATAAATAATATTTGTGAGTGGGAATTTTTTTCGGATTTTTCGCTTTTTATTTCAAATTAATTTTGAATTCTCATTTTTTCACCATAAGTTAGAATTGATAAAACGATCAATTTTTGAAAATTTGTCATAATTTTTTTAAAATATTTTTTCTTGAAATTCGTGCTACCTTAATTCGAGCAATCTCTTTTAACTCCTATTTTTTTCATTAATAGAATATTCGTTTTCTAAAAATTTGTCTTAATTTATTATTATTATTCTGCCTTGAAATTTGTGCAATAATTTTTGGGCTATTTTTTCCTTCTCCCGCACTACTAATCCAAGACCAAGTCTTGGTACTTTTTTTGGTGTTTCTTTTGTGTACGAGGTTAAACTAAATGGCCAACCAAGAGTGGAACAGTGCCCGTCCACCGCTATTCTCGGCGAGAACTTCAATTTTTGGAGAAGTCAAATGGAGTCCCTTCTGAAGGCCAATATGGACTTATGGCTGATCATCCAAACGGGATTCTCTTTTCCCGTAGAAGATGAATTATCAATCGAGTGGGACAAACTGGATGAACAAACCCTCAACCAAATCGAAACTGATGCAAGGGCAACTGCAATCCTACAATGTGGCCTAACCAAGGAGCAACTCGAACTAGTAGATCCATTTAGATGTGCGAGAGAAATTTGGGAAAAATTGATTAACCTTCATCAAGAGATCTCAGATGAAGAAGAAGAACAGGTAAGTTATCTTGCCCTCTCGGTCCAAGCACAGACAGTCAAGTCAGAGTCTGAACCCGAATCCAAAGTCGAAATCGAACCCAAATCAGACGAGAATTGACTGAGACGGTAACCGACTTCAAATACTTTTCAAAATTAGAATTAAATAATCAAACAGATACTGTAATGGTCGAGGAAGGTTTAAATTCTATTGCAGGGAAAACTCCAAAAGAACCACCAAAGAAGGAGCTTTAACCAGTACCCGAGTCCGACTTAGACACGGAATCAGAAGATGAGTCTAGATCCGAGACAACAAGTATCAAGGGGGAGATTCCCAATATGGAATCAAAAGGTAAAATTGTAAATATAAATTTTAAAAATCATGTAATTTGTTACTCGAAAGGACAAAAGTCGTATTCAATGCTTCAAGTGCCAGGAGTTTGGGCATTACAAAGATGAATGCAGAGATAGAAGAGCCAAAGATCCAAGACAACTAACCAAGATGGGTAACTTTAATTTATTTGAAAATCCAATATTTACCTTGAATAATGTGATTGATTCATATAAATTAGTTAAGGCGAATTTTAGAAAATTGAAACAAGAAAATGAAACCTTGAAACATAAGGTCAAGATGCTAGAAAATTTAATTCATAATCTTGCTGATTTCAAAAATCCGGAGTATTACTCCAATTGTGAGCTTACTTAGATAATTGTTTGCTTTAATTACGTGTTGCTTTTTATCTTATTTTTTTTTATTATGCTTAGAATTAGGATTGGTTAGAATAAGGACAAAGTGATTTAGTTAAAATTTGAACAACATAATATTGGGTGGAGGTGAGATGATAGTACGTTAGGGAAACCTTTCTAATAAGGTCAAGTATACCCTACTTGGTCTGTTTAGTCTGGTGGAACTAGCCGAAGCTACCGATCCAAGACCCAAGCTAGTTAGACCAAATCTTTCAAGAAGTAACTTGAAGATGAATTTTCTATAAAAGGCTTTGTCAAGGAAAGGGTTGATGATCCAATAAGGCTATGACCAAAGAAGGCCTAGTGCCTCGCCAAGACCTGGAGCCAATTATAGAAAATCAAATTCATTTTACTATTGTCAGATTTGAATCTAACACAAATTTCAACTAATCTTAGATTCAACACAATTTTGCAAAATAGACTTAAACTTAATAAACATTTTCAAAATTTAACCGTTTAAAATTAACCATGTTTTTCAAACTTAAAACCTTCATTTTTGTTAAAACATCTCATAAAACAGATAAGGTAACCTATTTTGTCATGTAGAACTTGGTGAGATGTCTAGGACCTAATAATGTAGATCAACACTTTTTCAAAATTAACTCTAAATTAACTCTACATGTTTTCCACTCAACATTTTCTTAAAAACTGAATTTCATTTGTTTTCAAAATTAACTCATCAAGTATTGATTGAATGATACTACGATCTAGGACTTGATTGGATCAATTATTGATTGGTTAAAAGCCTGGTCCAACCCAATCAACCTTACAAAACAGATTAAATTCAACTTAATTATTCTAAAAAATTCAACTCAATTATTCTCAAAATTCAACTTAACGTTAAATTTCTAATTAATTTTAAAATCCTCAAAAATCATTTTAAAACTAAGATTTAATGTTTCAAATCATTGTACTTAAGATTGCTCACCTTAGATTTCTTTTGCTCATCTACCTAAGAATTACTTAATTTTTGCAAACATTTCTATACAAAGAAATTCCTTTGGACAATCATTTTTTTAAAAATAAGTCTTGCAAAAAGTCAGCTTGGGGTTTACTTAGAATTCTTTTTCATTTTCACTTAGAAAAATGTCTACAGTCTAGGCTTTTGTTATTTATATATATATATATTTTACTTAAGTATTTTTTCAAAATTTCTCCCGTACTTGTATCTCCTCTGGTATTGTTCAAAATCATTTTAAAAATAGAATCTCCCTGTTGCAATTCTTTACCATTCTCAAAAGGAGGGAGAAAATAAAGAAATTATGTTTCAAATCATTAAAACAAAATATTTTTTTTAAAAAAAACTTAGTTTTCTTTTCTTTTTGTTTGAATCAAACCCTAAGACTCAGAGGAGGATTAACTTGTGGTCAACAAGCCTCCTAGGACTGTGTCAGGTTTAGGGGGAGTTCAAATTAAAAGAAGAAGTTTAAAAATACTATGGTTTCAAACTATCACTCATGTTTTTCGAAAACTATGCTATCATTTCAAAATATGTCTTTCAAATATTAATTTTTTTTAAAAATGTTAATACTTCAAAGTTCATTTTAAGAATTGTGCTTGATTGCCTTTTAATTTTGACAAACCCTAAAGACACAAAGGAAGTCTACTTCATGATCTACAAGGACTCCTAGGAAGTGTCTAATTTAGGGGGAGTCTAAATTGAAAGAAATTATGTCTGACAATTATTTTTCAAAATTATTAGATAATTCTTGTAATTTGAATCAAACCTTAAGACTCAGAGAAAGATCGCTTGTAGTCAACAAGCTTCCTAGGACTGGGTCAAGTTTAGGGGGAGAGCAAATTAAAAGAATTATTGAACATTTTTCAAAATTATATGTTTTCATGCACTGCACTTTTAAAATCCTTTTGAAAACTTAAATAATTTTTCTTTCAAAATACTATCCTGTAAAATCATTTTGCTTATATATATACCATCACTTTCAAAAGTTTACTTTACTTTGGAATACTTTAAAAATCTTTTTAGAATACTCTTGAAAATAATACTTACTTGACTTTGAAAAATTTTCCAGGACACTTAGGAAAATGTCCTTGTAGTTAACAAGGGTTCCTAGGATTGTGTCGGACTGGAAAAGAAACCAAGTCAAGAATTATGTTTTCAAAATAAAATTAAATTTTTTTGTTAAATATTATCTTTCAAAAGTACTTTTCAAAAATGCATATTATGTTTTAAAAGTACTTATACTTCTCAAAAAGTACTTGCATTTTTCAAAGGCTTGGTTTTTCAAAATTTTTCAAAATTTTATCCTTTACCTAAGAAATTTCTATTTCTCTTTATTTTGAGGATTAACAATAAGTGGCTAAAAGTTCAGAACTTGGACTTAAAACATGCTTAGAATCAAATATAGTTCTGAACTTAGATTTATTGATTAAATGCTTTAAGTTTTATATATCAAGCTTGGACTTAATAGAAATGTCAACTTGGTTTAACAAACTGTTCTTTAGCATTAATCCTTGCTTAATAAGTTAATAATGTGTTACTTGTTCCCTATCATTTAGTTTTTTTAAGTAACACTTGATATTTTGAAGAAAAAAAACTTTTTCAAAGTTGATTTATGATTTTGCAAAACTAATAGGCTCTGATACACAATCCTTTTTCCTTAAACCTTTGTCAAAATATATTTTTCAGAAAGAGTATTTTTAAGGGAGAAAGCAGACTTAAAAAAATTAAATTTTCCTTAAATTTTATCCCTTCTTCAAGGAAACTTTATTGAAAACTTCGAGTTGCTCTTAACTAAGAATCTCCTTTGTGATACTCAGAAGTTTTTATATTTTTTCAAAACTGAACTTAGTTCAAAAGTAATGAACGTTTTCATACTTAGAACCTTTTTCAAGAACTAAACTAGGCTTAGAAGTTTTTTTCAAACTGAAAAATTGCAGGTTTTTTAAAAGCTTCAAAGGGGAAGAGTTTCATATTAAGGGGGAGCTTCATGAAAACTTCTTGTTTTTCAAAACATAATTTTCAAAACTTCCAATCAAAAATACTTTTTCAAAAAGTTTTGTAACACGTTTTGTTTGAAAAGTATTTTTTGAAAAAGTTGTGGACTTCTTTACTTAAATTTATTTTGGTAAAACTCAAAACTCTCTATTAGAAACCCTGTTTGCCCATGTATGTTTTTGATATATGTCAAAGGGGGAGGAAAGGTCAAAGTTAAGAATTTTATAACACAAGTATTCAGGGTTCTAGGGGGAGTATGAGAAATAACGGATTTTTTTTTCAAATCTATTTTGTTCATAACCACTATACTTCATTGTATTTTTATTAACTGTTATATGTTTTTACTTAACTTTGAATTGTGTTGCCATAAATCAAAAAGGGGGAGATTGTTGGTGCAGGAAGCGCCATATTGAACCTTATTTTGATATTGGCAAAGGATTCAAAGTTAAGTACTATTTGTGCTCTAACAATGTTACTCAAGTGTGCAGGAAAGTCCTAGTTGATCTAGGCAAGAAGTCCTGGCTGCGGGCTGGGCAAGTATGTCCTGACATAAGGTTGGGCAATAAGACCTGCTTGGAAGGTGGGCACTAAGTCCTGGCTGAGGCTGGGCACCGAAGACCTGGTTCGGGGAATTGGGCTCTAAGTCCTGGCCTAGGGTTGGGCACCGAAGACCTGCTCGGAAGGTGGGCACGATGTCCTGGTCGAGGACTGGGCACGAAGACCTGGTCGAGGACTGGGCACGAAGACCTGGTGAGTAAAGCTGGGCAAAAGTCCAACCGGAGGAGCCGATTGGCAAAAAGGTAAATTCTCCTGAGAGGAGTAGGTGAGGGCGTGTTCCCCATCGAGGGAACATAGGCGTCGGTTAGACCTAGGGTTCTATTTGGGAGATCCGAAGTCAGAACCAAGACAACTACGGTTGTAAAAAATTATCTAATACTCTTGCTTTGCTATTTTGGAACTAACCTTGAATGCAGGACCGAAGGAATGTGCTTCTGCAGCTCAGAACGCCCCAAAGGAGAGGGGCAGACAGCTGGGCAGGGCGCCCTGGAGGTCCCGGGCGCTCCCAAGGTCAAGGCAAAACAAGGAAGCAAGAGTTGCTTCAACACTGCAGTAAGCAGGGCGCCCTGGAGGTCCCGGGCGCCCTGAGTCAAATCAAAAAGTGAATCGAAGCAAAATCAGCCACGAAGCCAGCAGACCATGTCAACCAGGGCGCCCCCGTCAGCTCCAAGGCTGATTCTGGAGGGATAAGCGCTGACCGAGTTGCGGATGAGGTTTCTCGGATCCGAAGGCACGTGTCAGGCGCCCCCGACGTCCAGGGCGCCCCCAGGAGCACTATAAAAGGGGCTCGACCCCAAGGCTTCAAGACATCAACTTTCCAACGCCTCTACGCTTCTCGTTCAAGTGCTCCGTTCCGGCAAACTCCGATCTGGAGATTCTAGCGCCGACGACGACCCTCTACTCCGAAGTACAATCTACACCAGGCGTCGATAATGAAAAACATACTTGTTTAATTATTGCAAATAATTCTGTATCAAACTCTGTAATCTTTTGCGCAAATATGGAATTGCTCGCAGTAAACGGTCAAGGACCGTGGGCCTTGGAGTAGGAGCCGACCGCGACTCCGAACTAAGTAAAAGTACTTGTGTTCTTCTTGTGTGTTTGTTTTTATTTCCGCTGCGTAATTTCTCTCAATCTTATCCGAAACGTTTTCACGATATTCACCCCCCCTCTATCGTGTTTCTCAATCCAACAGCCGGGTCTCGGTGAGTGAAGCCGGGTGATGGAAACCCCGATGAGTGAAGCATGGTCCTGGTGAGTGAAGCCGTGTGATGGAAATCTCGGTGAGTGAAGCCGGGTCCTGGTGAGTGAAGCCAGATGACAAAAACCCCGGTGAGTGAAGCCGGGTGATGGAAACCTCGGTGAGTGAAACCAGGTCCTAGCGAGTGAAGCTAGGTGAAGGAAATCCCGGTGAGTGAAGCGGGGTCCTAGCGAGTAAAGCTAGGTGACGGAAACCCCGGTGAGTGAAGCTAGGTTGAACAAAGTCCTGGTGAGTGAAGCTGGCATGAAGTCTTGGTTCGAGGGACTGAGCATAAGTCAGCCAAGTGGTTGGATCAGTCTAGAGTCCGATCAAAAGTTGGCACCAGCTCCCATGTTAATGGATCGGTCTGGTGACCGATCCAGGGAGTCTGATTGTTCTGGTGAACGATCAGGGAGAGAACAGAAACATTCTGTATGGTTTTTGTGTGGTTTCTGATCGTTCCAGTGAACGATCAGAAAGGGATCAGAGAGTCTGGAGAAAAACACTGATCGGTCAAAGAGACCGATTTAGGGTCCTCTTGGACCGATCAGGAAGGTTCTTGATTGGTCCAGAGGTGACCTGATCGGTCACTATGACCAATCAGGGCACAACCTGATCGGTCAGGTGACCGATCAGGTGCCTTTGGTTGGAAAGACCTGCGGGTTGTGGCTTGAAATCCCAGTAAGTTTGTGGATCGGTCTGGTGACCGATCCTCGAACCCTGATTGGTCAGTGTGACCGATCAGAAAGTCACTGGATCGATCAGGCAGGAGCCTGATCGATCAGGATCTTCACTGATCGGTCTGAGTGATCGATCAATTTCTGAACTTTAATTTGAAAACGTTGTCAGACTTCTGATAATGCTCTGAATCGCTTCTGATTTCTCTGTTACACTACTGATTTACTTTTGATTTGCTGTGCTAAGCCTCTGTTGAGTGTGCAGGTGAGACAGGGATGACTCAAACCAAGAAGGAGGGTCAATTGGCGACTTTCGCTTCGGTCAGGTTTGTCCGTTTTCCCTTCGCAGGTTTCAACGGCTTCTGGCGCGGCTGGCGACTGACCGAGGCTCAGCTGAAGAGGTCTTCAGTGGACTGAGTGCTCTGTGAAGGTCAGTGGGTCAGGCTATGGTTCAGTGGGTGTTGATGAAGCTGGGTGATGAGTAGGAGGAAGTTTAAGAGGGAGAGGCTGGCGATGCAGACACAATAACAACAAGAGAAAAACAGAAAACGAGCAAAGATTTTTGCGGGGTTTGGCTGGTGGTTATTGTGTGTATTGTTTCTTCCTCCTTGAAGCTTCCTACTGCATCACTTGTGTGTAAGCTTTCCTTTGTCTCTGTGCGTTGTTTGATATCATTCTAAGAATATCTGTGGAGAGGTTTCTCCACCGAGAAGGAGGCTGTGATATCCGGATTTTCGGGGCTTGATCTTCCGACGATCAAGGGATTGCCCACCTGACGGGCACGCCAAGGAGTAGGGGCAATTTATCTCCGAACCTTGTACATCTTTGTGTTAGCATTTGTATTGTTTTCTGTCTTTGTTCTTCCTGCTGGTTTTCTTCCGCTGCTAACCCTAATCGCAGAAAGTTCAAAGAGCCAAAAGTTTAAGTGTCTGGCTATTCACACCCCCTCTCTAGCCATCCAAGGTCCAACTAGTGGTATCAGAGCTTGGGGCTCTTTTCAAACGGACTAACACCCGAGAGCAGAGAAGAATGGCTATGAGGGAAGGCTTCAATACCAACAGACCTCCTTTCTTCGATGGGCTTATTTCCAATATTGGAGATCACGAATGGAATACTACCTCAAGACGGATATTGGTATGTGGTTCTCTGTGAAGGAGGGATTCACCCCTCCAAAAGACGCTGAGGGAAAAGAGCTCGAGTTCTCAAGGTGGTCGGCAGAACAGACAAGGAAGGGGGAAGCAAATGCAAAGGCTGTGGTCACCCTGCAATGTGGGATGACCAAGGAGCAGCTGATCAAAGTTGGCCCCTTCACCAGTGCCAAGGACCTATGGAACAAGCTCATTGAGCTCCATGAAGGAACTCAAGATACCGGACAACCAAGAAAGACCTCCTTCTAAGCCAACTCCAGAACCTCTCAATGGAAGAAAATGAAACGGTAAGTATGCTTCATGGTCGGTTCAAGGAAATCTTCAATGGCTTGCATTCCATCAATGAGAAGGTAGAGAACTGACACCTTGTAAGGTATGTCCTTAAATTCTTCCCTAGGAATGCCTTGTGGTCATCCATGGTGGATGCTTACAAGGTTTCCAAGGATCTTTCCTTTGTTAAATTAGAGGATTATTTTGTGACATGGAACTACATGAAATTGCTAACCAAAGCCCAAAGGAGAAGGGTGTGGCTTTTGTGGCAGGGGACAGAAGAAAGAAGAGGAAGGAAAAGAAGAAAGAAAAGGAGGAGGAGAAGAACATCCGTCACATGACCTTCATAGCAATAGAGGATTCAAATGAAGAAAGGAGTGATAACGAATCAAGTGACTCCTCAACCGCGGCTTCATCATCTTCGGATGATGAAGAGGTAATCTCTCCCGAATTAGATAAGTGTTATAGAACAATAGCATGCTTAACCAACTTGCTTAAAAAAAATCTAAGAACAAGGTTAAATCATTGAAATTGGAAGTAGAAAAATTGAAAACTTCTAAAGATGATAACATAGATGATTTGCATGTTAAGGTTCTTGAGGATGAGAACAAGGGCCTAAAGAGTGAAGTTGAAAAACTCAAGAATATTCTTGAGAAGTTTTCAACTTGCTCTAAAACTTTAGACATGATCCTCAACTCTCAAAAAGCGGTTTATAACAAGGCAGGTATAGGTTACCGACCTAAAGAATATAGTTTTGTCTCATTGATGTCAAGAACTCATTTTAGATCACCAAGTACTTCTAGGGTTCAAAAAGTTAGAAAGAAAATGACTAAGGCATGGATGCCAAAGTCTTCCATTGAAGGTTCTTTAGGGCCCAAGGTGTGGGTACCAAAATTATCTATATTTCTAATTGTGTAGGCATTGGTTGAGGGGGAGTATCTATCAACATGGGTTGTTGATAATTGGTGCTCCAAACACATGGCCATACCTAGTTAGGGATGTGCTTACCATTTCCTCCACTTAATGGATAACTATTTACTACCCATAAGGAATGGTTCTTTTTCATCTCGAATTTAGATGATTGGAGTTAAGTAAATGGAAATCATAAACTCCATACACAATATAGATACATGGAAAATTTTTCCCATTTACTCTATTTATTGGTGTCACTAGAAAATTTTCTCATTTGTATTTGTATACATTTGGGACTATGATTTATCAAGATTACTCCAATCTAATTAGGTCTATGGTTAAAAAAAATGAACTTGATATAAATTTGGGGCTATGAACTCTCCGATCCAATCTATGAATTATCAATAGAATGGAGAATTAGGATTCTAGACTTGATACAAACTTGGGATTATGAATTATCAAATTTAATCCAATCTTGATGAATTACCAATAGAATTGAGAATTAGGTCTATGGTTAAGACAAACTTAGATCTATGGGTTATCATAATTGGTTGGAGCAAACATGTTATAAACATTCCAAAAACATACTTGAAACTTACTGATACAAACTTAATACTAATTTAATACAAAACTGTTTTGAACATTTTAAATCCATAAGGACTCTTGATCCTTGATGAGAAAAAAAAATCCTAGACAAATACATGAAAACTTTTTCCCATTTACTCTATTCTTGAGAATTGGAACTTTATGGCTTAGACAAAGCCGTTTTGGGATTCAAATCATGTTTCAGAAATTTTTCTGAAATATCGAACTGTTAATGCAGTATGATATCAGAGTTTCAGAACTCATCTAAAATCTGATCGGTCCATAGATCGATCAGGCCTCATACTGAACGGTCTAGGTGACCGATCAGAGATCTCTCTGATCGGTCCACAGACTGATCAGGGCTGATGCACCGACTGATGAGCTCTGACTTATGACTGTGAATTGACATTGTCTTTTGATTCTTTACTTGTCACATGAAGCATATACGTGTTTTACCATGATATGATTCTGTATATGTTTTCATGTGCAATTCAACACTTACCTTTCGTTATCTTGGGTTTGGGGAGAGACCCTCGTTTAAGGGGGAGTTGTTTAAACTTAATAACCCGCCCCTTTTCGGTGTTTGACAAAGGGGGAGAGAATGGTTGATTAAGTTTAGGTCTTATTGGAAATTTAATTATTGTAGGGGAAGGACTTTGATTCCCATGCAATATTGAAATTGATTTCATTTTGATACCTAAACTTAGAATCGGGTTGTTAAACAACAAAAAGGGGGAGATTGTTGATGCAGTCTGACCTGATTATTGTTTTAGTGTTGACACTGATTTAAGTTTAGGTGAGTGAGATGAGTTCAGCTTAAGTCCTGATCGGGGACTGGGCACGAATCCCGGTGAGTGAAGCCGGGTGATGGAAACCCCGGTGAGTGAATCCGGGTGATGGAAACCCCGGTGAGTGAAGCAGGGTCCCGGTGAGTGAAGTTGGGTGACGGAAACCCCAGTGAGTGAAGTTGGGTCCTGGTGAGTGAAGCCAGGTGACGGATGTTGGGACCGGGTGCATGTTGACATGGATGCGGGTTCGTAATTTTAAAATTAATTACGTGCAGCGGAAGGTTTAGCATAAATAATTTCTCAAATTATTTAACCACACATCTAAGCATGCAACTTTATCTTGTGTAGACATGATCATATATTTAAAATTTTTCAGAAACGTAAACTAATTTACTTATTACCTCGCATAACTCGAAGGAAGGGACGAGATCCAACCGTAAGCGTCCCTTGGAAGCTCCGCCTCTATTCGCGTCCACGCCGAGTATCTTCGGGATGACTTCACAAAGCCACGAGTTTCGTGTTCTCGAGAACTACTAGATTCTCCGAGAACGCGACAAGAAAAACCAAGAGAGAAGTAATCACATCGGAAAAACTCACTACCAAGGTTGGCCGGAATCACAATTCCGGCGAGAAGGAGGAAGATGACTTGCGCCTAATCCCAAGGTGATGATGGCCGGAGAGGAAGATCGTCCCAACGGAAGAACTTCGTCGCCTCGGTGCTTCTCCTTGTGCTCACGGCAAGAAGAAGGGAGAAGAACCTTGTGGCCGACTAAGAGGAAGAAGGGAGGAGAGGGAGAGAGCCCAGGCAAGAATACTTCGATTATTTTTCAAGCCTTGCCTTGGGTCCTTTATATAGTGGCCTCTCAACCATCAAGCCTCTCAAAAAGAGACTTATTCCATCATGTCAAGTTTTATCATATTTTAATTCATGATAAAAATCGACCAAGTCTTCTTTTTTCTTATGGAATAAATTTTCTTATCATGGTAAATCAATCCATGATTGATTTTATAAAATAAAATAAACCAATCCATGGTTCATTTTAATTTCCATGAAAAATAAACCAAACCTTGGTTTATTATATAAAATTTATATCATCCATAATTTTATAAAACAAACCACACTTGGTTTATTTTATAAATTGAACCAAAAACTTGGTTCTCTCCCTTTGTTGTGGCCGGCCAAGCAAAGAGGATGAAGACCCTCTTTGGCCGGCCCATCCAAGCCACGCCCCAATGATTAAACTTATTTAATTCATCTATTAAGTCTTCAAAAGACTTAGCCATTTTACGCTTCCGATGCATCTCTGAAAAATTCAGATTCGACTTATCGTTTGGCTTAACCAAACCTAATCTCTCTTGATTGGAAAATCTAATTTTCAACTCGTTTTAAATCCCTCGGATTACTCGCAGTGCGTGTGACTAAATAGGCTTTCGATTTATGTTGGCCGTCTATAATTAATCAATTATAGAACGATCATGAGTGACACCTAGTAGTACATCATGATGCCCAATTAATCAAAAGATCAACGGTTGACCTTAGAAATAATTCTGAAACCCTTCAGTAGCTATAATGAATCGTGCCCCATTCGCTTCACCATCTTATACCCACTTGGTTCAGGACATGGTCTATGTGTGTCAGTCCCCACTAGGCTGACTACGTCACACCTAGCCCAAGTAACGTTTTCTCGTCCTACGGATTCTAATTACTCTCATGTATTTAAGAGATTCATACTCTGAACATGTCATGCTCTGGCCAGAGGCTTCGAGTAACAATCCGATGATAGGCCTTGGGTATACATCTCCTCGCAAGGAGTGGTGAATCCTTTGTAGGCTGTTCAAACATCTTCGGGCACTTGGGCTTATACCCAATCATCCTGGGTCCACACCTCTTTGGAGATGCTTGCTTAAGATGTCAAAGTATAAGTCTCCATGACCAAGATGACTTGA
Organism: Boesenbergia rotunda; assembly: GCA_024364735.1. Lineage (NCBI taxonomy): Eukaryota > Viridiplantae > Streptophyta > Magnoliopsida > Zingiberales > Zingiberaceae > Boesenbergia > Boesenbergia rotunda. Next base: position 119,897 of record JAGFNQ010000819.1, on the reverse strand, counting down.
ACACCGCAAGTCAAAGGAACATCGCACTTAAGCTGCAGTAAGAACTTCATTGACATATCTATATGTAGACTACCATATGAAGTTTTACAGCCAGTTACTCCAATGAACTAGTTCCCTTAACTAGCATTCATGTTTATCTCCGGACATCCCAATGTCACCAACTAGTGAGAATCAGCTGATTAGAGAATAACCCATGCTAGTCTCAACAGAATTGATAGTGTCCGTATTTATCAATTCATCGACTAGGGACAATTTCAATACTTCACAATTGCACATGTAGAGATAATCACTAGTTGTGAATTCATCACAAATTCTCTCATGCTGTGAATTGTATTACGGATATTCAATAAATGAGTTTAAGATCTCAATCAAATACATAAACATGTATACTCAAATAGTGAATATTCATTTATTAAAATAAACGATTACAATTATAAGGCGATTGCCTTAGGATATTTTTCTCATATCACTAACAACGGATACCCCGGTGAGTGAAGCCGGGTCCTGGTGAGTGAAGCCAGGTGAAAGAAACCCTGGTGAGTGAAGCCGGGTCCCGGTGAGTGAAGCCGGGTGATGGAAACCTCGGTGAGTGAAGCCGGGTCCTAGCGAGTGAAGCTAGGTGAAGGATATCCCGGTGAGTGAAGCCGGGTCCTAGCGAGTGAAGCTAGGTGACGGAAACCCCAGTGAGTGAAGTCGGGTCCTAGTGAGTGAAGCTAGGTTGAACAAAGTCCTGGTGAGTGAAGCTGGGCATGAAGTCTTGGTCCGGGCGACTGAGCATGAGTCAGCCAAGTGGTTGGATCGGTCTGGAGTCCGATCAGAAGTTGGCACCAGCTCCCTTGTTAATGGATCGGTCTGGTGATCGATCCAGGGAGTCTGATCGTTCTGGTGAACGATCAGGGAGAGAACAGAAACATTCTGTATGGTTTCTGATCGTTTTGGTGAACGATCAGAAAGGGATCAGAGAGTCTGGAGAAAAATCGTGATCGGTCAAAGAGACCGATTTAGGGTTCTCCTGGACCGATCAGGAGGGATCGGTCCAGAGGTGACCTGATCGGTCACTATGACTGATCAGGGCACAACCTGATCGGTTAGGTAACCGATCAGGTGCCTTTGGTTGGAAAGACCTGCGGGTTGTGGCTTGAAATCCCAATAAGCTGGTGGATCGGTCTGGTGACCGATCCTCAATCCCTGATCGGTCAGTGTGACCGATCACAAAGTCACTGGATCGATCAGGCAGGAGCGTGATCGATCAGGATCTTCACTGATCGGTCCGAGTGACCGATCAGTGTCTGAACATTAATTTGAAAACGTTGTCAGACTTCTAATAACGCTCTGAATCGCTTTGATTTCTCTGTTACACTACTAATTTACTTTTGATTTGCTGTGCTAAGTCTCTGTTGAGTGTGCAGGTGAGACAGGGATGACTCAAACCAAGAAGGAGGGTCAATTGGCGACTTTCACTTCGGTTAGGTTTGTCTATTTTCCCTTTGCAGGTTTCAACGGCTTCTGGCGCGGCTGACGACTGACCGAGGCTCAGCTGAAGAGGTCTTTAGTGGACCGAGCACTCTGTGAAGGTCAGTGGGTTAGGCTGTGGTTCAGTGGGTGCTGACGAAGCTGGGCAATGAGCAGGAGGAAGTTTAAGAGGGAGAGGCTGGCGATGCAGACACAATAACAACAAGAGAGAAACAGAAAACGAGCAAAGGTTTTTGCGGGGTTTGGCTGTGTGGTTGTTGTGTGTATTGTTTCTTCCTCCTTGAAGCTTCCTACTGCATCTCTTGTGTGTAAGCTTTCCTTTGTCTCTGTGCGTTGTTTGATATCATTCTGAGACAATCTGTGGAGAGGCTTCTCCACCGAGAAGGAGGCTGTAATATTCGAATTTCCGGGGCTTGATCTGCCGACGATCAAGGGATCGCCCACCTGATGGGCACGCCAAGGAGTAGGGGCAAGTTATCCCCGAGCCTTGTACATCTTTGTGTTAGCATTTGTATTGTTTTGTCTTTGTTCTTCTTGCTGGTTTTCTTCCGCTGCTAACCCTAATCGCAGAAAGTTCAAAGAGCCAAAAGTTTGAGTGTCTGGCTATTCACACCCCCCTCTCTAGCCATCCAAGGTCCAACACATATAAGAGCAGATAAACAAACGATCCATTATCAGTCTTCTTAAAGTAGGCACAACTGTCATAGCTGCTTCTTCTGAAATTATGAGTGATCATAAATGAATCATACCTTTTATACCATTGCCTAGGTGACTGCTTCAGACCATAAAGGGATTTTTTTAGCAAGCATACATAATCCTCTTTTCCTGAGACTTTAAAACCTTCTGATTGTGCATATAGATGTCTTCCTCAAGTATCCCATGCAAGAATGTTGTCTTCACATCCAGCTACTGCAACTCAAAGTCATGCATGGCCACAATACCAAGGAAGGCTCGAATCGTACTATGTTTCACAACCGGGAAAAATACATCCATGAAGTCTACTCCTAGAATCTGACTGAAGCCTTTAGCAACTAGTATGGCTTTGTATATGGCTTCTTCAACTCTCGGTATTCCCTCCTTTGTCCATGTCAAGGGCATGTTGTCTATCTCGAACAGTGTGTTGTCCAAGTCCAGATGCACTAGCACCGCTCGCATCTTAACCTGCCACAACGTAAACCTGGTGTTGCGATCCAAAAGCGGAATATCATACTTCATGCTTGCCGTTGTCATTAATCCCGGTTGAAATCCACAAAATCAAAACCAACTTGGCTTTGATACCACTTGAAACGAGATTAGCACAAAAAATGACAACAAGAACAATAGATAACACACACAAGATTTACGTAGAAACCCCTTTACGGGAAAAATCTCGGGCAGAGGAGGAAAAATCACTATGAATGGTGGAGTACTGTAGCGATCTCGGCCTCTCTAGTCCCCGCAGGCAAACCCTCTAGGCCTGAGACCCTACGACCTTCCCACCTTTAGCAGTGGGTTTTTGCCTTCCCCAGATTCGAACCCTAGACCTCCAGGTCAAGTACAAAGGTTCCTTGAATCTGGTAGCCAAGTGAGCGCCACTCACTTGGCTATCAGATTCAAGTGAGCGACCAAATAAAAAGGCGCCTTTTTTTTATTGTAACGACCCGGCCCGTCGACTCGACCCCTCGGCCCCTTGGGCGGCCAAATTTCATTTTTGGCGGCCCAACAACCTGGCCCATTTGGTCGTTGACCGTCGACCGTCGTTACTCACTAGGTCTTCCCACCCTTGGCCAGTGGATTTTTGCCTTCCCCAAGATTCGAACTCTAGACCTCCAGGATAAGTACTAGAGTTTATGAATCCTGGTAGCCAAGTGAGCGCGAGCAAAAATCCACTGGCCAGGGGTGGGAAGACCTAGTGAGTAATGACGATCGACGACCAAAGGGGCCAGGTTGTTGGGCCGCCAAAAATGGAATTTGGCCGCCTAAGGGGTCAAGGGGTCGGGTCAACGGGCCGGGTCGTTACAAGTACAAAGTCGGCTCTGATAAAGTAAAGAGAAGTAGAGAGAAAAGGGAGGTAGAGAGAAAGAAAGAAAAGGTAACAAATTAACTTTCTTGATTAATTGATAAAACTTGTCCATGAGATACACAATTTATAGAGACCTTAGGATACTTAGTCAAATGAAAAATTAATAACGAAACTATTAATTAATAGATTTATAAAGAATCTGTTAATTAACATATTAATAAGGAAAATATCTAATAATAAATTAACGGATTAAACTGAATTCGGGTCACCAAACTCTAACAAGTTGGAAGAGGAGTGGAGGAAAAGTTGCGTTTGGGGGGAATCAGCATTTTCGAGCCAAAGCCGTGAGGGAGAGGGATTTAAGTGAGAGCAGATTTTGCAATGTAACCCTCCAACTTTGGCAACTTCCACGCGAGCCCTTTAGTTAGGTTAATTTGCCTTTTAGCCCCTTGAGTTTTTGTATTTTACATTTTTTTCTAATAGAATTTTGTTAAGATTTTTCTTAACAAAATTCTGGAATGATTTTACCGGGTTTGAGTTTAGGCATTATTTATAAGGATCATTATAAGTCTATTGTATCATCATCATTAGTATCAAGAGAATAAGGTGTATTTCTTGTGTAGAGAGAATTCTAATAAAGCTTCGGACTTTTTTGGAGTAGACACTCCGCCGAACTATGATAACTCTTCTTCTCCTTCTTCTCTCTCCTCTTCTATTTCTTTCTCATGCTTTCTCACTCTATTGTATGTGTTTGTCTCGTTGCTCTACGCGATCTTTTTCTCCCTTCCTCTTCTTCCATGCGTTAGAAGTTGAGAGGTTGCCATCCCCATTTTACATAACAAAATAGTAACCAATATATGATCAATCCAACGTCTCCATCAATTAGCCTAGTTGATATTTATATAGATGTTTCTTCTAATACTGGCTTTTGGAATCGGGCTCAATGGTGCTATTTTACAAATAACTCATGGATTTATTGGTGCTACACTTTTTTTCTTGACGGGAACGACTTATGATTGAATGGGTCTTGTTTATCTCGACGAAATGGGGGGGGGGGGGGGGGGCAAGGGATCGATCCCAATAATCTTGGGATAACCATTTTACACGGCTTATGTTTACTTCAATTTGATTCTTGTACATATGAAGTGAGATTTTATCTTCTTACTGTAAATAGCACACTGGCTTTGCCAAGTTTTGACTCTTAGATCTCATGTTGGCAACACTCACGCACTAACCATCAGTCCATCCCGTGGAGACATATGTCTCTTCTAATAGAATAATAATACGTATGACTTATCAAGGGATCAATGTATTAGGTGCTTGGGGTGGCGATGTTTTTTTCCCCCTCCAATGTATGAACAGTCAAACTGTCAGTATGAACTCTAAGTTATTTTTTTTTTGAGCTTTCATATGCTAAGTGAAAAAATTTAATGAAAAACTCAGTTAATGACGTGATATTTTATATGCACAAGTCTAATTATCACCCGGACACTATTGGCGGCCTCCGACCGCCGTCCCGAATCAAACTACATCCTAGGGGACATAGTGAACCTGTCGAAAATTACTGCATGTAAAGTGTTACGTCATTCACTAAGTTTTTCTTTGTGATTTTCACTGAGCATGCTATTTTTCTTTTTTTATATTTTGCTTTAAAACTCTCCTTCAATTTTTGAATGTTTTTAGCAGGATAATTTATTAAAATATCGGACGACCTAGTATTTCTCCACCGTCCCCATCTATATATTTATAATTATCTCTTTTCATATCTATAGGGTCAATTTTACTGGGTTGTTAAGATAGGATATCTATTTTTTTTTATGGCAACATCAGCTATTTAATTACTCTCTATTTCTAACAAACAGCAACAACCAACTATTCTTAGTTTTCCATCAGCGAGGCGAGTGTTTCAGCACCATCTTCACGGCATTTTCCCCTTTCTTTAGCTAGTCAACAATTTACCTACTGATGTTTCCGCTGTTCATTGCATTGATTAAGTGTCGTTGATGTAAGAGTATACTATTTTTGTTAGATTGGACCATTTATCTAATTTAGAATAGAAAATAAAATATAAATTTATTAATAGATGTTGATAGTAATTTAGAATATATCAAGACAGTGAGATTAATATTATCGGACTTTGGGTCTTAGTTGTGGATAATGTTTAAATTTATGTTAATATTCTTATTGGATATCATTTTAATTATTTGAGTCATTTTCATATATATTTGTAGATCTAAATTCGAATGGAGCTTGGTGACCTACCGAGGTTCGAAACTTTTTATTATAAATAAAAGTGAGTAAATTTTATTCTTTGATTTGTAGTATATTTTTTTGTATAAATAAATAGATAAAATGAATTACATATATATATATAACTGTTTTAAAAAATAATAATAAATGATATGTAAAATAGTGACATGAACTACTGAAGGATAATAATTGATGTTACTTTATTTTTCATATGAGGTTTATATATGAATTAGGATGGAAAAGATTGTTTGAAAAATTAAAATGAATATTTTAAATTACACTTTCATTCATTTAATTATATATATATATATATATATATATATATATATATATATATATATATATAATATATATATATATATATATATATATATATATATCTTGAACTTCCATGTTACTTGAGATTCTAGATGTTAATACTTGTAGCTTCTTATTTTATAACTTTTATTTATTGTAATAAGAATGTGATTATGTTTATCTCAGATGTCTCTCTTAGTCCATCTTTAGATTATATCAAGCTAGGGAGGTATATTATATGATCAATTTATAGTCGACCGTCAAATGATTTAGATGCGAAGAATTTTCTCTGAATATTTGCATCCATCGAGAATTGATATTGACTTATGAATCTTATGATGATATTTAAATAAATTAACATATTCTATAAAAAAATGTTAACTTGGATTAGTCACTCAAATTAACTGATCATAATGTGTGAATTTAAAATTAATAATTGTGATAAAAAAAGGACAACCTGTATATAAAATTCGAAGTCTTAGGGAAGGAACTATTATACGTAGTCTTATCTTAATTTGTAAAAAATTATTTTCAAAACTCGAACCCGTTAATTTTATTATTACGTCAAAACTCCTCTTTAAAATTAATAATTGTGATACTAGTAGAAAATGGAATGCTTGTATTAGAGTACTAGATTATCTACCTATGTTATTATTGTGGTAGTGTGTTTGTCCGTGAACCAGAGTACTTAATCGTCCATATAACATGTATTGTTATGGTAGTGTGTTTGTCTGTATTCAGGATTTACTTACGCGTTAACATCGCAGACTTTTAATAATTAACAAGATTTTTTCAATCTCGGACTGATCTCAGTCTTGCTTACGAATAGCTCAACCCGCGTAGCCAGCGAGCCTGGCACCACGGAGGCCCAACAGAAGGGCAGACGATGACCTCACCAGGGGAATCCTGAAGCCAAGAGCTCCCCAAGGCGCTCGCAGACCGGCCCTAGGCAAGGTCGGTCGAGCTGATCCCGAGCGTCTCCTAGCTCAGTCACCTAAACTCGCACCCGATCCGAATCGGGGCCAGGTCATTCAGTCGGACGCGTGGCGGCCCACGCTCCCTCAGCCTCCCATGGAGCCGATAACTCGCAAGAACCGAGACAAAGCCATACAGACACAGCTCAGTAAACACCCGACTCAGGACGTACCCTACGCATTAACTCTCCCAGTCGGGTGCGTGGCGGCCCACGCTCCCTGGCCATTACCCGACCCGATCCTTGACACTCGGACCCGTCGGTCGGCGCCCAGGCTACGGACTAGATCGTCCCTACGCGGCCCTATGTCATTACCTCCGGGGTACGACCTTGACGTCGGGGTACTACGCACCTTACCCATTTATGACATCCCTCGCGGCTATCCCGCCAACTCAGTACCTTCGTACTGCATCAGCACCCTGCGTCATGCCGCGATACTTTCAGGTGCTCTTATATGAGTTGACAGGTGCCACACCCCTGTCCCGTCAACACGAACGGGGGTTGTCAGCTCCCCCGGCTATATAAGCTCTCCACTCCTCATTCCGCAGGTATGTGCACGAGCTCTCTCTTCCACCGTATTTCCATTTGCTCTACTATATCCTGCGGATACTAACTTAACCGTCGGAGTGCCTAACCGGGGAAACTCCCCGGCGGGTTGGCTAACGGTCACTGTTTTGCAAGCGGGTGCCGGATCGGAGCCAGGTCAACGCCATCTTAGCCTCTCGTACCGCTCGGGGGACCATCCTGCCCTTGGGACTTCCACCTCGCCTCGCGACAGAATCAAATTTGGCGCTAGAAGAAGGGCAATCAGCCTGATCGGAGGCGTAAGATGAAAGCACCCAACCGGGTCGCGATGACGATTACGCCCGATGAGCCGCCCGAGCTCGGGGAACCCCCACTAAGGCTGTCACACGCTGATGACCCAGCGACTCGACCCCAGGAGCCTGTGGCGCATAATACCTCAGGAGGTCGGAGAAGGGTCGTACACCAGAAGGAGACTCGACCTCTTCCCTCTCGCTTGCGCACCATCGCCGGGTCGACGCAGCGAAGCCCACGCCGGTCGAGGCATCCGCATCCAACTGCATGCACTTGTCGCGCCGCAATAAGGGAAAAGCCCTGGTCGGCGCGCCGCCGACCACTCGAGCGCATAGCCCTTTTGCTTCGTGGATCTTGGAGGATTTGGTCCCCAGGCATCTCAGATTCTTCACTATGTTTGAGAACGTGGTGGCCACTGACCCCGAAGAGCACCTCATTAAATTTGAAAGTGCCGCCCTGTTACACCAGTACCCCGAGGGTGTGAAGTGTCGAGCCTTCTTGACAATGTTCTCTGGAGTCGTGCAATGGTGGTTGAGCCAGATACCCAACGGGTCGATCTCTAGTTTCGAAGAGCTTAGGAGGATATTCCTCCAGCACTTCGCTAGTAGCCGAAGGTGTCACCAGACAAGCCTTAACTTGTTTGCCTTAAAGCAAGGCCCAAAGGAATCGCTCCGGACCTACATTAAGAGATTCAATGGGGTAGCACTGGACGTGCCCACGGCCACCCCAGAAGTTTTGATTAGCGCTTTCTCCTAAGGATTACAAGAGGGAGATTTCTTTCGCTCGCTCATCCGAAAGCCCCCCAAAGACTTTGACAGCCTATTGGGAAAGGCAGTTAAATACATCAATGTGGAAGAAGCACAGGCCGCTCGGGAGAAGGAGCTGACCAGCGCACCGATCCCGACTCCCGTGCAGTCTAACCGATCTCCGGGTGGACCCATTCACAGCCCATGGGGGCCCGCGGACCGAATCGGAACAGAACATCGGTGAGTGCAACAAGTGGCTCAGGGGTGCCTGGCGACCCGCTGGAGGCCCTATTGCACATTCCATCACAGCCGCACCCATGACACGGAAGAATGCCGTCAGTTCGGACGGGGTTAAGCTCCCCCGACAGCTACATCCGAACGAAGAAGGCAAGCCTCCCCTGTTGGTGCAATCTTTGTCAGGGTTGACTTAGTTTGACTAGGCTCAGGTGAGATTATGTCTAGTGACTGGAGACTTGATGGGAAAAGACCTAGTGGGACTAGGCACACCTAGTGGGACTAGGTGAAGTCTAGGTGGATCAGGGAGATCGTACGCTGGCGTGGGAAAAGACCTAGTGGGACTAGGCACACCTAATGAGACTAGGTGAAGTCCAGGTGGATCAGGGAGATCGCACGCTGGCATGGGAAAAGACCTAGTGGGACTAGGCACACCTAATGGGACTAGGTGAAGTCCAGGTGGATCAGGGAGATCGCACGCTGGCATGGGAAAAGACCTAGTCGGACTAGGCACACCTAGTGGGACTAGGTGAAGTCCAGATGGATTAGGGAGACCACACGCTGGCATGGGAAAAGACCTAATGGGACTAGGCACACCTAGTGGGACTAGGTGAAGTCCAGGTGGATCGGGAAGATCGCATGCTGGAACAAGAAAAGCCCTAACGGGAAAGTCCTAACGGGTCTCGGTTGACCGTGGTTAGACAAAGGAACCCTAGACTTGAGCTAAGCAGGTTAGGGTTGAGCAATCGATTAGGTGATCGATTGGGTTGTTGTTTCGTCAGAACAGAAAGGTTCTTAATCGATTGACTAATCGATTAAGGTGAACCTTAATGCATTAAGTAATCGATTAAGAAGGGTCTTAATGCATTAGCTAATTGATTAAGGAGGACCTTAATGCATTAGCCAATTGATTAAGGAGGATCTTAATGCATTAGTCAATTGATTAAGGAGGGTTGTAATGCATTAGCTAATCGATTAAGGAGAGTTTAGATGCGAGAACAGAAGGTGGCTGAATCGATTGGGCAATCGATCCAGCTCTCTCTTAATCGATTGATTAATCGATTAAGAGGTTCTGTAATCGATTGGTCAATCGATTACAGGGTTTGGTAATCGATTGGGTGATCGATTACTGCTGTTTTCGCGAGAGAACAGAAGGGTGTTGAATTGATTCAGCAATCGATTAAGGTTGTTCTTAATCGATTGGCTAATCGATTAAGGTTCAAAAACTAGCCATTGAACGGCTAAGTCTGACGTGGTAATCGATTGGGTAATCGATTAGGAAACCCTAGGCGTCGGGTATATAGGGTTTTCATGCAGGTTTGAAGCGCAACTCTTCACGGGCTCTTCGACACTTCTCTTCCTCCTTCCACGCCATTTCAAGAGAAGCTTTGGGGCTTAGTGTTGCTGTACTTCCAAAGTTCTAGAGGCGATCACAAGCTTGAAGATAGCAAGGAAAGCAAAGCTTAAGCTTATCATTGTAAATCTTGTAAGATTTCATTTTGTATTTGCTTGGATTCTTGTTGTATCTTCTTAGAAGCTTGTAAGAGATTTCTCCATCTCAAGAAGGAGATCTTTCATAATGTATGAGAGAGTGAGGAGAGTGGATCCTTGGATTAGTCACCTTAAGGAGGTGGATACCAAGTAAATCCTTAGTGTTAGCATTGCTTGAAGACTTCCGCGGCAACAAATCATCTACAAGCAAATCGGAGCTAATCACCCCCCTCTAGCTCTCTTACCGGTCCCAACAAGTGGTATTAGAGCAAGGTTGCTCTTCTTTGGACTCATCGCCAAGAGGGCAAGAGCTAGAGGAAGAAGAAGAAGTTGGAAGAAACCCTAATTTCAAGAAGTCATCATCAAGAGGGTTCAACTTCAAAATAGAGTTTGGCTACGACACCCGGGCACCTCCACCATTCGACAAGGCAAATTTCGGTCTTTGGTAGTCATAGATTGAAAATTACTTCATGATGGAGATAGAGCAATGGTTTGCTCTAATCGAGGGTTTTGAAGCTCCAACAAGCACCAAAGGAAAGCTCCTCAAGAAAAGCAAATGGAATGAGGAGCAAATCAAGAGATGCGAGGCCAACGACAAAGTGACCAAGTTATTGGTCAATCTTTTGCCAAGCACCATCTTGGACAAGATTGGAGAATTCAAAGATGCCAAAGAGCTTTGGAGCAAAGTGGCAAAGCTTCATGAAGATCCCTCCACTGTACCGTATCAAGATAAATCCGAAGAGGGAGATTCATCAAATGAAGAGGACTCAGAAGTTGAGAGATGCTCAACATCTACACGGACTTAGAAACGATTAAGGGTTAGTGGAGTTAATTAACTCATGTGGTTGATAATTAAAGGATAAGGTGCCACGCTCCCAGTGAGGCGCATGTCCAATAGAAATTTGGACAACACCTCCTCTGTATGATGGACAATTTGAAACTTAATACATACATCTCACCCCAAAATGTAAAGCTCAGCCAGTACGGTTGGCAACCACACTATTATAACAGTAATAAAAACATCACAACCACATAGTTATTAATAATATAATAAATACTAAGCATAATAAAATCTATAGAATAAATGAAGCAAATCAAAAAAATCCAACAGAAATAAATACTAGTCCTCTAAAAAAAATAAATATATTGACATATCCATCATAAATAAATATAAGTTTAATAAAGAGAAAATATAAAATAATCATCGACGCTAAGAGACTGGTAGATGGGTCCTCACCTAACAACACGAGTCACAACTATCAACTACCTGAAACCATAGTTGTCAAACGCGGATGGCGGCGCGTAGCGGCCGACTCCAAAAACGCTATAGTGGGATAGCGGATAGCGTTCCGGCCTCTATTTGATAAAAATGTTACGGAGAGTAAGTAGATGTAAATTAGATAACCATCAATATTACATAAAGGCATAAACATCAAGTTCTAAGGGCAATACAACCAAAAAAATAACACCATCAAATCGTAGTAGAACAATAAAATATAAAAGACAACAATCTAAATTCTCTAAAGCTAAAAATATTCTATAAATCATTCTTCAGCATCATCATCATCATCCTCTTCCACCATTGCCAAATTGTCCTCTCCATCACTTTCTTCACTACTAGACTTATATATCTCTTCTTGTTCCTCCTCCGAGTCTTCTTCATCATCAAATTCTTCTTCCTCTTGAATAGTCTCCTTCCCTTTTCTTGAACTAGAATGCTTTGATACTTTCTTCTTCAATGTTGTAGCAAGTCTAGTGTGTCTTGGAGGCTCCTCAACCCCAACTGCAGCAGAAACATCTCCCCAAGTCAATCCATTATCACCAAAAACAAATTCTTCTTTAGCATCTTCTATGTTAGCACCCATTTTTCCTAGCAACCATTCATTGCTATCATCAATACCGTTTAGGAGAATAGGATCAATCTCATCTTGGCTATCAAAGCGCTCTTTAAGGGTTCGGTTATACTTGACAAATATCAAGTCTTGTAACTTTTGATGCTCAAGCTTGCTCCTTTTCTTAGAATGAATCTATGATATTCATATCATAAATTTTTAAATGTTAGTTTTAAAATTATTAAATTAAAGAATAAAAGTATAAAACTATGCAAAAAAAATTATTTTCATGTGCTTACGTGCTCAAAAGTGCTCCAATTATGTTCGCATCCCGTTGAGCTACAAGTTAAGCTCAACACTTTGATTGCAAATTGTTGCAAGTTAGGAGTGCCTGCTCCATACTTCCTCCACCATTCAGCTATGATTCAATAATAAAAAAATCACCTTTACTAAGAAACATTATGAAACTAAATTTATCAAGAATTAAGTACATATTTCTTAATTCTTATCAGTAGCCACGGTATTCCTTTGTTTGATTGCTATCCTATTTCCAAATATACCTCTAGCCCTCTTAAATATGTCAATCTCATTTGTAATCTTCTCGGCCAAGTCTTCATCTGGAATCAACCTATCAATAGTCTTATAAAATCCATCCATTACTTCATGATCACTCTCAATCTTTGTTGTATTGGTATAGTAAAACTCAGGATTCAGGAAATAGCCAGCTGCATGCAATGGATGATGAAGTTGTGAATCTCATCTCCTATCAATAATAGTAAAAGCATCTCTGTACTTGGTTTCATTATGCTTGAAGGAATTTTGAATAGCTTCCTTAGCTCTATCCATTGCTTCATAAATGTATCCCATTGCAGACTTTTTCTCATTATCAACAAGCTTAAGGACATGTACAAGAGGCCCCATAAGTTTAATAGAGTACACAACATCATTCCAAAATGTTATACTGAGCACAATATCACCAGCCTTCTTCCCCTTAGGCTCTTTAGCTGTCTTGGAGCTCAACCACTCATCTAAAGTGAACATCCTTCTAATGTTATTCTTTTGTTTGTACAACCTTTGCAATGAAAGGAAGGTTGTAGCAAATCTTGTCACTCCATGCCTAACCAACTCCATTTTGTTGGTAAATTTTCTCATTGTATTCAATGCCAAAGTGTGGTTATAGATAAAGCCCACAAGACTAATGCCTCTCTGTATTGCCTTCTTAACTCAAGGAAGCTTTCCAATGTCCTCCAACATTCAATCTAGACAATGTGCAACACATGGAGTCCAAAAGAGATTATTTCTCTTAGCTTGAAGTAGTTTGCCTAAGAAGAACCAAATTAAATAAAATTAGATAAGTGGCCAAATATTAAAGGAAGTAATAAGAAATTTAAGCAATTCATAGTTTTTTACCTGCCAAGACATAATTACTTCCATTGTCAGTCACCACTTGAACAACATTTTGTTCTCCAATCTCCTCTACAAAACTATCCAATAGCTCATATACTTTGTCCCCTGTCTTCATATATGCAGAAGCATCAACACTCTTCACAAACGTTGTCCCAGCTGGACAATTTACCATAAAATTAATCAATGTCCTATCCTTCCTATCTGTCCAACCATCTGACATTATTGAGCATTCATATCTCACCCTTTCCTCCTCATGACCCTTCAACATATCCTTTGTTAACTCCAACTCTTTTTTAAGGAGTGGAATTCTCAACTCATGATAACTTGGAGATTTAAGGTGCGAACCATAACTTCCAACAGCTTCAAGCATCAACTTAAAGGTTTTTGATTTAGCAACGTTGAAAGCAATCCCATTCATATAAAAGAATCGGGCTATGTATTGAATGGTTCTAGCCCTTGCTTCCTTATCACAAGTATCATTAATGCTTGTTGCCTGTGAGACTTCTCCAATTTAATGGTAGCTTCAGGATTTTTCAAGAACACCAAATCCAAAGGACCTTTTATGTTTTTTGCTTTCTTGGGCCGCTTAAGAATAGTTGAAGGAATAGAGTTACTCCCACTTGATGTTGATGAAGCTCTTTTCCCTTCTCATTTGTAGGATCTCTTCCAACTCTTCTTGGTCATCATCATCTTCTCCAACTGTACCAAAATTTAATTTCTTCTCCGCATTTTTCTTCTCAAAAGCTTCCTTGAGAAGTTGCTTAACTTCATGTGCGACTTTTGTACAAGCTTTTGCATCTCCTATCACACCCATTTGATGTCTCTTTGCTCTAGTCATTCCACCATTAGTTGTTTTGCCACAAAAATCACATGTTACATTCTTCCTATTATTGATATCTTTTAAGCTATTCCGTTGCCATGCTATATCAATGTCGTCACCAGTGGGCTTCACCAAACCACAAGAAGAGGGAGCAACACTAGAAACTTGAGTTGATGATGTTGCCATTTGCTGAAGTGAATTGGAAAATAGAAAAAAATAGAGGACGAATAAACAAAAATGAAGCATGGAAACTGGAAAGTGGAAAGATCAAAGAAGGAAAAAAAATTTTGAGAGATGGATGGAGGAAGGAAAACAAACAATGAGATGGAGGAAGGCCGCTGGAAATTGACGCCGCCGGAAATTGACGCCGCCGGAAATTGACGCTGCTGTCGCCATTGGAAAACGCTGCTGTCGGAAATTGAAACGGCGCTGTCGGAAAACCGCCGCCGGAAATTGAAACAAAAATGCTGCTGTCGCCGTTGGAAGTTGAAGAAGGAAAAAAAGTCATCGAGAGATGGAGGAAGGAAAAAAAATGAGATAGAGGAAGGAGAGGGACCAACCGCAGCTGTCGCTGTCGAAAAACGCCGCTGTCGCCGCCGGAAAACATCGCTGTCACTGCCAGACTCGCAGGTTGCCGTCGTCGATCTCGCAGGCTGCCGCAGCCGAAGTATCACGCGAAAAGTTGTAAGCCCGTACCCATCCACGCAACCAAAAAATAGGTTAGTGAAAATGACCATTTATCCCCTCCATTATATTTAAAACGGTAATAAATAAAGGATTTTATGGTCTTTTTGGCAACAATGGCAATTGCGGCCGCAACAGTCGCAAGAGCGGTCGCAACGGGCCGAGATCGCAGCCGCGACACCTGCGACGGTGAAACGCACCGCTCCTGTGTGTGGCGTTGCGCTCCCAGGCCGCTCCGCTCCGCCGCGATAGCGTCGCTATCGCACTATTGACAAGCTTGCCTGAAATTGAAGGAAAAGTAAGAGGTGGTGAGTCCGGGCTCGAACTCTATGGGTTTAAGGATAGATAAAGGCGTGGTAATAAAAAGGATATATCAAACAAAAAGAAACAATGGAATACGATCTTCGAAATCTAGAGCATAAATCAAATACAACCTCTATACACAAAAACATACCTAACATCCACATATCATGCATAGGCATGATCAAAAAATCTCCATGAATATATCAATAAGTTGCTCGTACTACGAAGTAGATCCAGGTCATAACCGAATGCAAATCATAATCCAATTATACATGTCAGTCAAATGTAACAAAACATAGCTCAAACAAATATAGCAAACACAAACAAAATGCATGTTGCATCATATGCATATGATGCAATGACCTGATCTGTATACACTCCAACTACCACTATATTGGGTAGCCGGGTGGACCAAATACAATCGCCCAACACTTGTGGCTATGCAGAAAAGCCCAACACCTGTGGCTATGAAACCCCAAAAGCACCTATGGAGATCCCAAAGCACCTGTGGGGATGCATGAAAAGCCAAACATCTGAGTCTATGCACAAAATATGTAAAGTCAAGGACCTGGGGCTACGTAGAAAGCATGAAGAGCCAAACACCAGGAGCTATATAGAAACCCAGGCATGCTTGATGATATGTTTCAACCACCCAAAGGGGAGCTCTGTGTCGCTAGCGTATGCTAAATGCATAGATGATGCATGATACTATCTCATGTAACACCCACTAGCTAATCCTCCTGTCATCAATATAATATGCAGAGGTCCAAGAAAATCATACACCATATCTTAACCCTAGTTTTAAGTATAAAGTATCCTATTACTAATCCAATATGCACAATAATACATGCGTGCAATAAGGAGTAAAGATATCCAACATCGGAACGGTATAGAAAAAATTTGATCATCTCATCAAGCCACAAGTGTCAAGTGGAGATATACAAAAGCAGAAATAAAGTATAACCCTACCGCTATCCATAATAGACCATGCATAGAAATATTACCATATCTAAAAAGATAAATTAAAAGTACCCACTTCAATGGAGATGTCCGTAACGAAGAGAACTCTCCATCCAAAATATATCCACAGCGAAATAACCTAGTCAATATTCTTTGATTTCACAACAACCGGCATGGCTCTTGATAAACAGATGATCAAGCTGTTTTATCTTCTGAATTGGAATCCTCAGCCTACGAAGCCGAAGGCCATCTCATCAAGCAATATCTCCTCATGTATGATGAACCAGGAGAGGCAGCTGAAAATATTCTCAGTTTCTTCTTTTCTTCAATCAATATTTCTTGGTCACAGCAAACACAGCTAAATAGAGCTTTGTTGCTGCTACACATAAAGATGTCTTTTCCCTCATGTAATTTCTCCTTGCAAGAAGAGCATGATGGTGAATCTTCCTCTTTACGACTAGATTTCTTAAGAGATGGTGATCCTATGATGTGGCTTTCAAGTATGCAATCTCCAAAACTGTGAGTCAGCTTTGGGCTAGGAACATGAGATATAATGCAAGTGTAGTCCTCTGATCGCTCTATCTCACTCGAAGAGATTGTGCTAAGAAGTCTATGAGAAGATCCCAAAACCTTCTGAAAATTGGACTCTAGTTGAACCTTTGAATTCAAGTAGTCCTTGACATTGTTAAAAGACTTAGTAACAAGCCATGAAGAATCAGAATGAGGTTTGGGTGATTGAAATTGTAGCTGCGAGATACCATAGTCATGGGTCGAGGCATTGTTGCTCATCTATGAACCAAACACAATGTTCCTGTTCCCAGGGTGCCCTGAGGCCTTCCCATGAGGTTTGGTTTCCTCATCATCATTGAGAGAATCAAGGAGGCCAAGGCCTACCCTACAGCTTCCCCAACGTTTAAGCCTGCCATGAATGCCTACAGGTGTAGGGCTCCAAACTGCACCACAGTCTGAAGAGCCCTTGCTGGTGAATCTCACAAGCAGGCCAGGGACATTAGGGAAGGAGCTAATAGAGGTCTTTTGGAAGTGCTCTTTATTTTGATCCTTGTGAATTGGTCTGCTCCTCTTCCTCAACATCATCTTATCCAACCTATGAACACTGCTCCTTAATTAGTTGCAAATCTTCAAATCCCTAGTACAACTTTTGAGCCCTTTGTCGATGATATTCTTGATTTCCCTCTTCCTCTCCGTCACACAAACGCGAGTGTGAGAGATCCATGCAATGGAGAAAGAAAAAGAAGGGCAGCAGGTGGAGTTAAAGTGGGGTTTCACAAACGTACCAAAGCTTCCGAGGAGCACTATCACACACACCTCCCTCTCCTTTGGCTGCATGCATGGAATTCAAGGCAGGGCAGGGCAGGGCAGCTTGTGGCCTTTGCTCCAGTCTCTCGATCTATAGCCTCAAACTAAACTCTGAAAACCTCTGATGATCACTGAGCACAACCCCAGCTTCACTCCGACGAATCCCGCGACCTCCTGCAGATCTGCCGACGCACCTCTTTGCCTGCCCCCACTCCTTGGCCAAGACGCAGGGGTGGATGTCCTTCACTAAATGTGGGAAAGGAGATCTCCTCGCTGACTCGATCGCAGAAGAGGAATAAGTGAGGCACATTTTGTAAAAAGACCCTCTAACTTTGGGTTATTCAACTTTTACTCTTAAGTTTCAGTTTTTAAGTCTTTTAGCCCTCTTAATTTTTGATATTTAACAAAAGGCATAAGGGGATTGTTGATTAATTAGATAATGATAATCCGCAATGAACAATTGAAGCATTAGTTAGGTTAATCCCAATACGATTTAGTATTTAGTTTAACGTATTGTTAATTTTATAAATAGTTAAATTGTGTCCTTGATACAAGACATTGATCGGTTGCATGTGTTCGGTCGGGAAGTTCTATCCGATACGTACACTACATTTTACGAGGTGAATATTTATTGTTTGATTCTATAGCTCCGTTTATCTTTAAATGTATGATTATTCTATTATCTAAGTAGGTTTATTTACCTTAATTCTATTGTGTTTGTCTTTCCTGTTTGGTACTTTTCTCTGCTTGACCTTTGAGTAATAATCAAAATTTTCAGTTATACAATCTAAACTTTTATTTGTGGATCTAAAGAGTATCGCTTGTACGCGCGTACTCTAGATCTATCATGTGACCAATCTAGGATATGGTTGACTTTAGATATATCTTACCTAGAAGATTAGTTGCATGGTTATTTTATTATGGTATTTGATTGGATACATGTGTTTAATATTGATTGTATGATGGTTGATCTGATTGCGGTTATGTACATTAGTATCATACACCATATTACATTGTTGCATACTGACGATTATCGGCTTCCTTATGGTTAAGTCTGTCGTCAGTCATATAGTGGTCTGCCCACTCAACGACTCGAGATAGTGGTAGTTGTAAAGTTTAAGCTATCGTTCTGTTGTGTTACACTTAACCACTCAGGGGTAGTGGTAGTTGTTGGAGTTGTAGTCAGCGGTGACACCCCTCTATTGTTTATGAGAGATAGGTAGACCCATGGGGTTTAGAGGTCACACTCCCCCTCGTTCCTAGAGTAGAGGTCACACTCCTCCTGGAGTTTTTGATATAGAGCAGTAGCATTCCCCCCTTATTACTAAAGTTTAGAGGTTGTTCTTCCTTGTTCTTGGGGTTATGGATTGAGATTTTTCTACCAGGGATTGAGGTTTTTCTCCTAGCATCTTGTCTACTCAGCCACTCAGAGTGGTGGTTGTGAGAGTGTGTATAGTTGTCACAGTCCTGCTGAGTTGGTCACACAGATGTGATGTGATGATCGTGAGACTACTATCTAGGGGTGACACATGTCATTGTATCATTTGCATATGTCGCATCTTGCATTTGTTTAAGCTATGATAGTTATATTTGATTGACATGTATATATGGATTAGGATTTGCATTGATTATATGATCTGAATCTGCTAAATAGTACAAGCTGCTTATTGATCATGCCCCTATATGTTATATTGGTTTCTGGTACGTCTATTCATATTGTTGTTGCCATTGATTTTGTTCTTTATTCCAGAGATTGTATACCTTTGATTCTTGTTGCTTGATATATCCTATTTTATACTATGCATTTATCTATCCTTATACTCGTAAAGTTCGAGCCCGGACTCACCATCCCTTATTTTTAATTTTGTTTCAGGTAGCTAATAGCTATGACTTATACTGTCAAGAGAGGATCTAGCTGTCAGTCCCTCGCTATCGCGTCTTTCATTTAGTGTAAAATACGACAATTAAATACTAAGGATAAATATGTAAATAACCTTATAGTATTTTTCAGATTTTTTTTTTGGAATTTTAGTATTTATGGCGATAAAGAAGCTGAGTTTGGGATACCCTAAATAGTCAAGGAAAAGTGGATTTATAAACTTATTTATAAATCTTTTCATTTTTTTCTAAACATAAAGTTGCCGACTTCTCTCCCTCTTTTCCCTCTCTGCTAGTCCCCTCTCCCACTCTTCCCCGATGTGAATCGACACCATCGTTTCTTCCTCCTCTCGCGCTACCACTGCCCTCTGACAAAGACTATGATCTCCCTGACGAGGAGATCCCGGATAAGTGCTTGGTGGATCGCTCGATGATGAAAGTTCCGAAGTTTTATTTCCCTTCTCCCTGCCTTGTCAGATCGCGATGCCGATGCCACTAACCACATGTGAGACCAGCCAGTGACGCAACCCCCATTGTCGTTGGGAAAGCTGATGCCATCTCCAGTGGAAGAGCCCCGGAGTTTTACCTCCCATGCGTTGCCAGGCTTGTGCTGACAACCTCTTCGCTCCACTTTCGGTTACAGCTGGTACAAGGTGTTTCTATTGATTTGGTGTTGAGTTTCCTTATCCCGATCACCGTTTGAGTGCTTTTCCCTAACCAATGAACTACCATTTGCAGCCGCAATCATCGACCATGAGCAGGAGGTTTTTCCCCTCTGTGTGACAAGCTATGGGCTTCGATTCCTCCGACCACTGAGGGTAGCCTCACTGTTGGATGTTGTTTTTCTTTGGGTGCTATTGTGGGTGGCTTTACTTCTCGATTGGGTGGATTCGTAGACTTTCTGAACCACCACTGTAGGAGTTGTAAGGTAATGAAATCTTTCCATGGATTGAACTTATATAAATGTATTGTGTAGTTGGGAAGATTCTGATCTCATCTATTAATGCGTGTATAGCTATGTAGATGGGTTGTGAATTGCTATTGGTGCATGAATGTTAGGTAGATGAATTTTAGGTGGTTCTTTGATTTTTTTTTTTGGGTGGCATCTCTGTTGGATAAGTATTGGTTTGATAAGTTGGGTGATAGTTGGATTGGATAGTTAAGAGGATTTTTGGTATTGAGATTGATGATATCATGTGGATTGGTTAAGTATGTTTATTCATGATAGTGTTATTAGTTAATTAAATACATGAGTTGGATGGGGGGATTGTATTTAATATGAGCTTGATTGGGAATTGATTCTTGTATTAGATTAAATGTTAGCTTAGACTTTGGTAGATGTTAGTTTGAGGGTTTGGATTGGATTCAAAGTTATTTCTTGGGTTATAATTAGATGTTTAACCTTATAATATAATTTTGATAAATTAGGTTAAGAAGGAATCCATAGTTATTTTGGATTTGATTAAACATATGTTGTAATTAAGGTTAGATCCTAATTATGCTTAGTAGTTAATTTAGCTATTTTAGTAATTGAATAAATAGCTAAACTTTGTTCATAATACAAGACTTTGATTTAGACTCGTGTGGTTGATTGTGAGAGAGTTCTATTTATTTCAGACTTCATTTATGAGGCGGGTATTGTTGGGACCGGTAGGAGAGCTAGGGGGGTGATTAGCTCTGATTTGCTTGTAGAAGATTTATCGCCACGGAAGGCTCCAAGCAATGCTAACACTTAAGGATTTACTTGGTATCCATCTCCTTGAGATGACTAATCCAAGGATCCACTCTTCTCACTCTCTCATATACTATGAAAGATCTCATTCTTGAGGTGGAGAAACCTCATACAAGCTTACAAGAAGAATACAACAAAAGAAGCAAATATAATAGAAAATCTTACACGATTTACAACAACAAGCTTTCTTTACTTTCCTTACTTTCTTCAAGCTTGAGATCACCTCTAGAACTTTTGACGTGCAGCAACACTATGCCCCAAGGCTTCTCTTGAAATGGCGAAGAAGGATGAGAAGAGGTGTCGAAGAGCTGCCAAAGATCTACGCTTCAAACTTGCGTGAAAACCCTATATACCCGACACCTAGGGTTTCCTAATCGATTACCCAATCGATTACCACGTCAGACTTAGCCGTTCAACGGCTAATTTTTGAAGTTTAATCGATTAGCCAATCGATTAAGAACAGCCTTAATCGATTGCTGAATTGATTCAACACCTTTCTGTGCTCTCGCGCAATACTACCTTAATCGATCACCCAATCGATTACCGGACCTCTTAATCGATTAATCAATCGATTAAGAGAAGGCTGAATCGATTGCCCAATCGATTCAGCCACCTTCTGTTCTCGCACTTCATTTCTCCCAATCGATTACCCAATTGATTCACACCTTCCTTAATCGATCACCCAATTGATCAAGAAAGCTTTTGTTCTCGAGAAACCAAACCTAAATCGATTACCCAATCGATTGAGTCCAACCCTAACTTGTGTGCACAAGTCTAGGGTTCCCTACCAAGTGTTTGGTCAACCCCTTTGACCAACCTGGATTTCTCCTGCCTATCTCTCAGCTAGGACTTAACCTGATTCTCAACCAGGTTTGCCTAACCCTCGAGTTAGGTCTAGTCTCTCGGTAGACTTCCACCTTGCCAGCGTGCGATCTCCCTGATCCACCTGGACTTCACCTAGTCCCACTAAGTGTGCCTAGTCCCACTAGGTCTTTTCAGTCACGTCTCCAGTCAACCTTGACCCACTTGACATCATACGATATTCAAACATCATTATCAAACATCAAAACATCCAACCTTAAGCTTACCAAGCTTACTAGACATAAGCTCACCCGAGCCTAGTCAAACTAGGTCAATCCTGACCTATCAAAGATTGCACCAACAATCTCCCCCTTTTTGATATTTGACAATATGTTTGAGAAAGACTAATCCCTATTAGTCTTTCAATCTTCTCCTCCTTTGACATACATCAAAAACTCGCCCCAAGAGTCTATATGGTCAAAGACATGCTCAATGAAAGTCCCATACTTTTCATTTGAGCCCAAGCTCAAACTTGAGCATTCCTCATAATGATGATTCCCAATCTTCATTCTTCCACTTATCCCAAAAATAAAAAGATTCAAACACATGCTTTTAAGGAAGACCTCCCCCTCAAAACATGCTCTAACCTTCCATCATTGCACCAACAATGATTTTTGAGTTCCTAAATCTTTAGGAAATCTCAACTCGAGGTTATGAGATTTTGAGAGTCAAAACTTGAGTCAAAAACCTCTTTCTAACCCTATAGGGTTCACCAAACAAACTCCCTTTTTGATTTCACAATGAAATTTACCCAAATATACTTATAAAAGTATTTCAAGAGGCTAGGGATTGTTAGGTTACTAAAAATTGGGTTAACTGACTGAAAACAGACAGTTTCAGTTGTGCCAATCGATTGGTGTTGGGTCCCAATCGATTAAGCTATCCCTTAATCGATCAGCTGATCGATTACGGCTACCCTTAATCGATCAGTGGATCGATTAAGTGTCTGTGACCGCAGAAAAGGGTTAACAATCGATTGACCAATCGATTGAAGTGTCCTAATTGATCACCTGATCGATTGAGAGTTTCTGATTTCTGAAAACAATCTCAATCTGAATTTTAGAAACTCCTAAATAATTCTACAAAATTTAAAAAATTTTGAAATTTTGTGTAGACATTATTTATGACATATACTATCAAGGAAAATATAATTTTATATGAAAATACTTCTCTTTTTCAAAGATTGACACAAAAATGGAAACCATTGAAATATTTCAATGTTTCACTCTATTTTGTATCCAATTAATCAATGATGAGATCTATCAAAAGATAGTCTTCACCAAGGTTTTCCAAGATAGTTTTGAAATAGATTTCAAAAATAATTTCCAACCATGTTCCTTGGGCTAAATGCACATGACTTGTACATTAGCTTTCCCAATGATTGGAGTTCATTTATATTCATGTTTTGATGAACCTAAAACTCAATAGGATGTACATTAATCAACACCTTGAGTTTCATTCATCACCCTAACATCTCACTTGTTTCTAATGCATTTCAAAATACACGCAAGCCAACTTATGGTCTTGGTGAGATGTGAAAGTCATGTTCTCCCTAAACTAAGGGTTCATGCATTTCTACCTAGGCATTATAAACTTTGATCATTCACCTAGAATGTCAATTAATGTCAATGACCTTAATTTCAATAATAATTAAATTCATGCATGATAATGACTATGACATGCATCATATGAGAATTTAAAAATATTGTAACTATATGATGCATGTATGATATGACATATAATATTTTTATAATAAAATATGAATGATGAATTATGATGTCATAGCATGTGATAGGGCATACAAAATATAGCATAGTAGAACAAAAGAAAATACTTAGATTTCCTATTTAAGTATCAATAACTCATCGCTAAGCCATTGATAATCCTAATTTTGCCCCTAATTTCCAAGATAATGCCAAAACTCCTCAACTTGGCCTATCTTTGGATTCTAACTTAGTTGTGCCAACTTTAGTTAGTTCAATTTAAAAAAAATATAGTTTGGCATAATTTTACTCCTTCATTTTCAAGGGTAGTAACTCCTTGAAAATGCCCCAAAGTGTCAACTTCATCAAGGTTGGGTTAACTACCCTTCCCAATTCGAGTTGACACTTCCTAGACCTATCTAGGGTGTGGCAAACACACTTTTAGGAATCCAAAACCTATTGGTGCCCCTTGGGTGTTCTAGGTATTCATTAGGGGTAACTTCCCTTGATACCTTCCTAATGACTTTTCTAGGCTTCTCCGAAGCCTTAGTCATGTTGGTCTTATCTTTGTCAACTCTAAGGATGGCTTCCCTTGTGACCTTGACTTGACTCCTAGACCTAGATAGAGTCTCATACCTATATGGAACTCTATGATAGGATGGACCATCATCCTTGGTTTTAGGTTTGTATCCCAAACCTTTCTTTCTCCTAGAGGGTCCTTGATTTCCTAACTCTAGGTTTTTATCCTTAGGTCTTTAAAGAAAATTTTCTATTCTTTTGAGGGATTTTTCTAATGTTTCAAGTTTTGACCTCAAAACTTGATTTTCAATCATTACTCTCTCAAGGCTTGGTTTTCTAAGATTGTCTTGGTGATTATTCTTCTTGGCCTTCGGTTTGGTAGGTCTACCATAAAATTTTTTAACTTGTTCCCTATCCTTAGATGTGGTAGTCCTAGCATGAAAGGCTCTATATATCTCCTTAGGTTTTTCATACCTCCTATTTTCATGATAAATAGCATTTAAATGATAATAATTATTTCTAACATGCATATTATCATGACTTAAATGAGTACCATTACCTAATGGTACCTTAGTCTTGATCTTGGAGGCTCCCCATTGATTTGAGCTCCTCGTTTTTGCCTTGGTCAGATCCTTCCCCTTTGGACATTGATTCCGATAATGTCCCTTTTATTTGCATGAGAGTCACACAATGTGCTTTTTATCCTTCTTTACCACAGGGCCGACCTCCTTTGGCTTCTCCTTGGTCTTGGATGCCATTTGCACCTTCTTCTTGACCAATTTGGGATACTTACTCTTATAGTGTCCTCTTTCCCTACACTCGAAACAAATGATATGATTTTTATTTTTATAAATTGAAATAGTTATACCTTCATGGGGTATAGAGATGACACTCGATTCTTCTTCTTCTTTATTGACCTCGGATGATGATCTTGATGTTTTTCTTTGATCCGATGTCAATGGAAAATTTTGCTCCTCCTCAATCCTTGAAGTGAAGGCTTCTTGAACTTCATCTTCGGATGTTGAGCATCTCTCAACTTTCAAATCTTCTTCCTCCGATGAATCTCCCACTTTGGATTTGTCTTGATTTGGTATAGTGGAGGGATCTTCATGAAGCTTTGCCAATTTGCTCCAAAGCTCTTTGGCATCATTAAATTCTCTAATCTTGTCCAAGATGGTGCTCGGCAATAGATTTACCAATAACTTGGTCACTTTGTCATTACCCTCGCATCTCTTGATTTGTTCCTCATTCTGTTTGCTTTTCTTGAGGAGCTTCCCTTTGGTGCTTGTTGGAGCTTCAAAACCCTTCATTAGAGCAAACCATTGCTTTATCTCCATCATGAAGAAATTTTCAATTTTTGACTTCCAAAGATCGAAATTTGCCTTGTTGAATGGTAGAGGTGCCTGGGTGTCATAGCTAAACTCCATTTTTGAAGTTGAACCCTCTTAATGATAGCTTCTTGAAATTAGGGTTTCTTCAAACTTCTTCTTCTTCTTCTAGCTCTTGCTCTCTTGGCAATGAGTCCAAAGAAGAGCAATCTGACTCTGATACCACTTGTTGGGACCAGTAGGAGAGCTAGAGGGGGGGGGGTGATTAGCTCCGATTTGCTTGTAGAAGATTTGTCGCCGCGGACTACTCCAAGCAATGCAAACACTTAAGGATTTACTTGGTATCCATCTCCTTGAGGTGACTAATCCAAGGATCCACTCTCCTCACTCTCTCATACACTATGAAAAATTTCCTTGTTGAGGTGGAGAAACCTCTTACAAGATTACAAGAAGAATACAACAAGAGGAAGCAAATATAATAGAAACTCATACACGATTTACAACAACAAGTTCTCTTTGCATTCCTTGCTTTCTTCAAGCTTGAGATCGCCTCTAAAACTTTGGAAGTGCAGCAACACTATGCCCCAAAGCTTCTCTTGAAATGGCGAGGAAGGAGGAGAAGAGGTGTCGAAGAGCTGCTAAAGATCTATGCTTCAAAGCTGCGTGAAAACCCTATATACCCGACGCCTAGGGTTTCCTAATAGATTACCCAATCGATTACCACGTCAGACTTAGTCATTCAATGGCTAGTTTTTGAAGCTTAATCGATTAGCCAATCGATTAAGAACAACCTTAATTGTTTGCTGAATCGATTCAACACCTTTCTGTGCTCTCGCGCAATACTGCCTTAATCGATCACCCAACCGATTACCGGACCTCTTAATCGATTGATCAATCGATTAAGAGAAGGCTGAATCGATTGCCCAATCGATTCAGCCTCCTTCAGTTCTCGCACTTCATTTCTCCCAATCGATTACCCAATCGATTCACACATTCCCTAATCGATCACCCAATCGATCAAGAAAGCTTCTGTTCGTGAGAAACCAAATCTAAATTGATTACCCAATCGATTGAGTCCAACCCTAAATTGTGTGCACAAGTCTAGGGTTCCCTATCAAGTGTTCGGTCAACCCCTTTGACCAACCTGGATTTCTCCTGCCTAGCTCTCAGTTAGGACTTAACCTGATTCTTAACCAGGTTTGCCTAACCCTCGAGTTAGGTCTAGTCTCTCGGTAGACTTCCACCTTGCTAGCGTGCGATCTCCTCGATCCACCTAGACTTCACCTAGTCCCACTAGGTGTGTCTATTCCCACTAGGTCTTTTCTGTCAAGTCTCAAGTCAACCTTGACCCACTTGACATCATACGATATTCAAACATCATAAGATATTCAAACATCATTATCAAATATCGAAACATCCAACCTTAAGCTTACCAAGCTTACCAGACATCAGCTCACCCGAGCCTAGTCAAACTAAGTCAACCCTGACCGAACAAAGATTGCACCAATAGGTATTTCTTGCTTGATTCTTTAGCACCTTTTACCGTAAATGCATGGTTATTCTGTTATTTGAGTAGGTTTATTTACCTTAAATATGTTTTGCTTATATTTCCTGCTTGATACTTTTCATTACTTGACCTTTGAGTTAAATCAATGTCTTCATGTATATAATCTTAACTCTTATTTTCTGATCTAAAGAGTACCGTTTGTAAATGAGTACTTTAGAACTGTTATGTGACCTATCTATTAGATGTGTATACTAAAAGACTTGTTCTTTATATATACGAGATCATCTAATTTTTGAAAAGAGAATCACAACAACACTAGATGCGTGTTTACATTAGTATATCCATAAAAGTCCAATACTGTGTATTGTAGATAATATGGTGTGTGGTGACACACAGAAGATTGTGTTATCAGTCCCTTGCATAGTATAAGTGAGAGGCTCACAACCGAGATGGATTTGGACAAACCATCGGGATGGTTATAGTATAATTATGTGTGGTTTATCTTGGCCATAGAATTACATTAGTGTGCTTTGTGTGCATTGAGCAGGACCAAAACCAGAGGTCATCCAATTTGTACTGACTTGATAATTAGATTGAACATCGGATTTATTATGGAGTACAATCCCTGAATCCCGAGATAATAACAGGCATGTGTTATTAATAATTATTTTTTTGATTTACTAATGGGCGAGATTTATTCTGTTAAATCAATAGGCCTGGTAAGTTGGGAAATAATATTAATTATATGGTGTGTCATTGATTATTGACAGAATCCGTGTCCTGGTGAGTCAGGATGATGATGCCCCCTTGATGAGCTCAAAAGGTTCATCATGTTAAACTCTGCAGGTGGATTTGACCGACATGATGATAAGGTTGAGTGGTACTAGTCAAGGAGCCAGAAGTCGATTAATTAAATTGTCAGTAATTTAAATTAATTGACAGACATTCGATTTCTTAAACACAGGGGGATGGATGACTCATAATAGGTGGAGCCCATATGAAAATATGGGAGTTGGTGAGGAAGTTCAATTAATATCTTTTAGTGGAATGGATCTTAATTAATGGATTGGTTTTAGATCCATTAGTGGGCCAAGATCCAACTCCTCCTCTTGGTCCCTACTTTAGCCCTATAAATACCCCATGAGATCATGAAACCAAGGCTTAATCCAATACAAAAGAGATCCCTAGAGCCTCTCCCTTTTTTCTCTCATCTCCTCTCTCCTAGGTCAAAGGTGGGCGCCAACACATAGGATTTTCTTTCGGTGAGGGTGAAGGAAGAGGCTTGGTCTCTTCTTCCTCCATCAGCTACCTTCTCCTTTCTTCCCCTAAGGGCGCGCATGGCTTTGGAAGGAGAGAAAGCCACCACCGGTGGCACTTATTCTCCCTTGAAGCTGGTCGGCGATAGAGAGAAGGAAGAGGGAGAGTTGGGTGGTTGTTTGGATTGTTGAGGAGAGATTATCACATCTTCTTCTTCCATTCTATCTTCCTCACCTTGATCTTCTCTTCCTCTTGACCGTGCATGAGCGGGGAGCTAGAAGGAGGGGCGGCGGCGCCGGCCAAAACTAGGTTTTGGGTCGGCGGCAAGAAGAGAGGAGGTCTTAGGGTTTCGGCCAAGCTAGGAAGAAGAGAGAAGTGCCTTCGTGATCTAGGTTCTCGGAAGCTCATCGCCCACACGACGTTCGGAAGGGAAGGGACATAAGGTAGAAGGCTACGAGGTAAGGGAAGGTATAATTCTCTTCCTTGGCTCCTTTTGTTCTTTTGATTTGGCTTCGTCATTTTATGTGGAAATTAATTGACTATTGTTGTTTGATTATTTGTTAATTAATGTTCAATATTAATCAATTGGACCCCGATAATAAACACAAAAATCGATGATCCACTCGTCGTCTTTTTCGCAGTCGTTTGGTTAAAAGAATTACAAGGCTCGATCTTTGTGATTGGCCAAGTTGTAATTTGTACCGAACGATACGATGACGGGATGGTCATTGGGAGACAGGTCTCCATTCGGATTAAAATTTTAATCCGTAGACATGGAGAGGTCTCTCAAGGACGACTAAGTATTCGCTAGGGAAACCCACCAAGCCATACCCAACAATTGGTATCAGAGCGAGGTTTCCGATTTTGTGTGTTCAGGATTGGTTAATTATTTCATTTTTCATACATTTTATTTTGCTGGATGATATGTGGATGTGCGTAGGCTAACTTTGTGTCGTAGACACTAGATTCCAACTTATCATGGCCAAATATTTGATATGTGTGATTGGATGTGCAATGTTATATAATTAATTAAATCCTCGGGGTTGACGAGGCTAGGTAGTATTTAATTTTTGTAATTAAATATGACACGTGTTTAGCCGAGCTTTTTGTTTACTTTTCGATCTAGATTTCATGTACACTCCATCGTGGAGTATAGGATCGATGATGTAAATAATTAGCTAGTCATTTCGGCTCGGAGATCCCTCAAGGTGGTTTGCGCATGGTGTAGGGAGGAGAGGACAAGGTGACGACACGACTGGAGGCGCATTGGAGACCAAGGCTATGAAAAGTTGGAAAATCTAGAATTTTCTTTTTCTTTATGTTGGTTATGTGCTTGTCGTGTGCGTGCTTGTTAAAATTCCTCGAAATCAATAACTAAGTGGGAGAGGGACCCTAAGGGTCCCGTGGCCACCATTACAATCTGATAAATGATGGGAACAAGCCCACGCGTTGGCTCTGAGTGTCTTCCTCCATAACGGATAGGCTTGTTCTGCGGATCACTAGGTCGGAAAAGATTATAGAAAATTATTAAAGAGCGTGTGTACTTCCCCAACGGAAGATACATAATCGGAAATAATTTTCTTAGTGTCGTGTAATGGTAAACACTTAGATACAAATATTAGTATCCTCCACAATGGAGTCACTGCTATTATTTGTAGGGCCGAAGTGAACCAACTATTAATCTTATTTATAAAAAAGTTAGGTTGACAAGATAGTAAGATTAATGGGTAAAACCTCCTCTAACGAATGTAGAGTTCGTATATGTCCACACTAACGTAGCATGCGAATTCTCGGTGTTTGAGGTGATGGTTGATTTTTAAAATTTATTGTTTGAGGAATCAATTTATTTTTAGAAATCTAAAGTTGTGTTGGTTGTGATTCTCAGGATTTTTCAAAATGGTCTTTAACCCACTAGCAACCATACTTAAGGAAAACAAACTTACTAGATCCAATTACATTGACTGGAAAAGAAACCTAGACATTGTCCTTACTGCTGAAGAGTACAAATATGTGCTCTTTGAGGACTGTCCCGAAAAGCCTAGCGAGAACTCTAGTGAAGAGCAGAGGGAGCATTACAAGAAGTGAATCAAGGAAGATGAGATGGCGCGGTGCTACATTCTGGCATCTATGTCGAATGTATTACAACATCAGCATCATGCCATGCCCATTGCTAGTGACATAATGCTAAACCTCAAGGAGCTCTTCAGGCACCAGGGCCGAGCCGCTAGGCAGGTTGCAATGTATATGAATAAAATGAATGCTGGAAACCCTTTTTGCAATCAAAGAATAAAAGCGTAGTAAAGGGGCCACAGGTCGTATTTTTCTCGGGGCTAGTTGACGTTGTTTGATTCGCGCTTGTATTTAGGTGTCGTTTATGTTTTTGGGTTTCAAACAGGTAATTGGATTTTGGGTTATAATTCAGATATGAAAGCACAATGAAAAATAGAGAACTCAACTTATGAACTAACAAAGAGATGACACTTAGTACTCACCCTAATGGAAACCTAATCAATGCACTTACCAAATTTTATGGGAAACTGATTTCCGATTTCAACAACACAAAAGGAATGCCAAGCAATGAAGTAAAGGCAGTGATGGAGTTTTGGGAAACAAACTAGCTTGATACAATGAAAAGCATGCAAAATTAAGAATTTGAACAAGTACCAACTTCAATTCAATTTAGCTACAAGTTTTGTAGCTAACAAATGCAAACTAGGTTCGGAAACGGATGAATGCAATACCAGTTGATTTCAGACGATATAGCACACTAGAAACACCCTATAACTTGGTGCCAATCACTGCCTAAACATGAACTTGATACAAAGTGCTGAATTTCAGCAAATTGGCACGCAAGAGAAGTAAAACTGCTTCCCAAATTCTGCTGCCTTTGCAGAAAATTTCCAACTCAGAATTCAGAGTGGAAGCTGGTCAATTGAGCTTAGAAGGTAAGGCTAATAGTGAACAAATTTGCAAGAGTTGAAGGAAGAAATTTAGCATCCAAATGCAGCTCCAAATCAGACACGTTAAGGCAAACAATGTGCAGAATTTCATGTTCAATTCAGATGCAGGGCAAACAATCAAGGTGAGCTGAAAGTAATTGCTCAAATTAACGCTTAAATGGGATTTATAAGAGCTAACGTTCCATTGGTGTAGCTTCAGAAATAATGAACCGAAACAATTCAAACAACAAGCCTGAAACTGTCAAATGAAGTGATGGATTAAGAATCTCAGAAACTGATATTCAGAACAAGGAATGAGCAGAACAAACACTAAAATGCAAGAAACAAAAGCAGAGATGTAACCACAACTCAATTGCAGCTACAAAAGGAACAGACTGACATCAAACTCATCAACCTCAGTTGCAGAAAAGAAGAAGAAAACCAAACTGAAATTGGCTGAATTCTAAACTGATACGCAGGCTGAAATTGCAGAAATGCTAAGCTAAACAAAAAGAATTCAGAAACAAATTAAGAAATGAAACAAAATTAGATCAACTAAATCCACACACTACTGTGATCTCTAATTGCAGTAATCAAGCTAAACACTAATCTGAATTCGGAAAAAACTGCAACAATTCAGTAACTAAGTAGGAAATGGCAAAACAGGGCTGATACACAAACTACAGCTGATACGCGAGAATTTAAGCAAGAAATAACTAAATTTAAAGGCAAATGTCCATTAGACCAGCTTCCTAAACTACTTAACTTGAAGGATATGATCTTACTTAAGCAGAAACAATGAAAAACCGAAAGCTAAGTGCTGGTAAGAAAATTCAGAACTAAATTTGAGTGCAGAAATAAATTTACAGCTAAATACAATGAAACCAAATTATCTAAGCTACTCCTCAACCATTCTCCAACTCAAAAGCTCCTTGGTCGTCAATCAAGGGAGAACCTCGGACCCGCAAGCTCAACAAATCAATGAGGAGCTATCTCTGCTACCGAATCAGATCAGACCATGCTCAAACTGAAATTTGGCTCCGAATTCTTCAAACTCGCTGTGGTGGCTTGCGATTGGGATTAGGGAATGACCGAAACCTTCCAGGGAACCCCTCTGGTGTAACGCCCCAAAATTTCCATTTTTAGTTCTTAAAGTCCTTAGAATTATTTAAAAATGGTTTAGAAATATTCTAGATATTTTTAGAAATTTTTGGAGTATTTTTATGGAATTTTCCGAGTCCGTTTGGTATTTTTGGAAAAGGAAAAAGAAAAGGAAAAAAGGAAAATTTGGAAAAACGGATTTAGTGCAGCCGGTGGATTGAACCCGCGACCTCCACCGAACAGCACAAGCGCCCAACCGGCTGGGCTAGGGTTTCAAGCACAGAAAAGGAAAGAATGATAGATATTTAAGCTGTAGTTAAGTTAATCCGCCCCTTAAGTATAAATAGCTAATTAAAGGGAGAAGTTTTATTTTCTCTCAAACCCTCTCCCTCTCCCAATTGCGCCGACCCCTCCTCTCCCTCTCCTCTCTTGGGCGACACCAACACCAAGCCAAGAGAGCCGTCCGAGACCCTTTCTCCAAGAGATAATCCTATATTCGGGATCCCCGCGACGAGAGGAACGCGTAGACGTGAAGAATTCTTCGAGATCTCAAGTTTCTCCCGAGCTCTAGACCCCAATCTTGGTTGTAAGTCCAAGATATCAATGTAAGTACTGCTCACCTGCAGTAAGAGGCGGTTTTTCCGCGAGAATTTCCTTTAAAAGTTTTTTTAAAAGAGATATTTCCTTTTTGTTTCAGTTTTTCATGTAATCTTAGTTTCTTACATGTTTGTATATGTTTGATAAGCACCCTATATGAGATTAGGGACCAAGAAAAGCTATGAGAAAAGAAAAGAGAAGATAAAGATAAGAAAGAGAAGGCCAAGGCCTTAAGAAATCCCCAAAAGTCAAGACTTAGGGATTTTAGCACGCAAGGTGCTCCAGAAAATGCCAAGGCATTTACAGATAAGAAAGAAAAGAAAGAAAAACTATTTTATTTTATAAGGCCAGTACCCGGCGTCCAAGGGCGTCGTTAAAGAAATCCAGGTGTCCAATTCCAAGGTCTTGGCCCTGGTAGACCAAGGTCTGCTCTATTAGGATTGGTGGCTCGCTACCCCAACCTTTTAGGGAACGCGCATTCAGATGGTACTTACGTCTTCAGTGGATCCAAGTGATTAGTATTTTCAAGTATATGCTTTAGCAAAGTTTTCAAAAGTCTAAGAAAGTTTTCAAAAGTTAAAGAATAGCTAAAGTTTCAAGTTGAGCCAAGAAAAGTAGATTGAGATTATTTATTGCTTGAGTATGCATGTTTTGAGTTATACATGTTCTTAGTTTTCTTTCAAGCATATTAGTATCTCATATGATGTTCAGTTTGATCTAGAAGCATGTTTTGCATATTTCGAGATTTTGTGAGCTAGATAGTACTTACTAAGCTTTTTGCTTATAGATGCATTTCCTCTTATTGCAGATAAAGGTAAAGGCAAGCAATTCTGAAGGAAGACGACAAGGCGGTGCTGAGTAGAGTGTGTGTGGTGGCTGATTATGGAGAGATCTTCGAGACAAGACAATTTAACTATTCAAACTACAATGTTATAGTTTATTCAGATTTTAAGTTCTTGTTTTATGGAGTTAGTAAACATTTAAGTTTTTGGATAGTTTTACATGCTCAATTGCTGAGAGTAAAGTTTCCATGTCATTTCATTTAGCTTATATAATCTTATGCTTGCATTGGATGAGTAAAAGTGTGAGTAGTTAGAAATATTGATACTTTGTTAGAGAAAAAGTGTTTGTGCCAAGATAGTATCAATTTTCCTTTTGAATTAAGTTTCATAGTTTAAATATGCTTAGAAAAGTTGCTTTCTCATTCCATAATGCCTTAGTGATGTTATAGAACTTTGTATGATGAGTTTAAATGGTTAGAAGTCAAGATTGGTACAAACTCTATTGTTTAAGTTTATATAAACTTGTTTAGTTTATTTTCTCCCATAAAAGTCCTAAATTTAAGTTTATGAATTCGTTTGATTGGTTGAATTGTTTAGGAACCTGACATAGAGTATAGAAATGATATCGTAATTTGATATGGCTCGAAATTGAAGGAATGGTGGCCTTGGACAGCAAGGGCCGAAATCTGTAAAACAGATTACAGCCGTATCAGTCGACTGCCACGTCATCAGTCGACTGATACAGGCTGTTTAAGAGGGGTAAGGTTGTTTTCGATGGGTATTGGCTATGGGATTGAAAAGAGAGTATGACATGGTATTATTATACATGATTGCTTAAGTTAGAACATAATTGTTAGCAGAATTAAAAGAAAAAAAAAGATTTCCGCAATTTTCTTTAGTCATGTATAGAAGTCAAGAAGTAGAGATAAGTAACGATCCGTCTAAGGTAGAGAGAAGTCGGGTCGCTACATCTGGTCAGCTCGGATGCAGTGGAAATGAAGTACAGCTGAGCTCGCTGAAATCGGATAGCAGACTGCCGAAACCTCGCGTAGCCTTGCTATT
Organism: Boesenbergia rotunda; assembly: GCA_024364735.1. Lineage (NCBI taxonomy): Eukaryota > Viridiplantae > Streptophyta > Magnoliopsida > Zingiberales > Zingiberaceae > Boesenbergia > Boesenbergia rotunda. The sequence goes on along the minus strand of JAGFNQ010000819.1, from coordinate 85,026 downwards.
GAGCAAGAATCCAATCTGAAACCTCACTGAGAACTCTTCACTAACCTAGCCCTTGCTTTGATGATGGATTGAGGGATCGCGCCCCGGAAATGGAGAAAAACACTGAAAAAAACTGAAGAACTCGATGAAGGTTACTATAGCGGCGGAGACGCGATGAGGAGAAGCTGCTGGGAATTTTTAATTAAATAGCTAACAATGGACGGCTGTGATTGATTTGAGAAAATCCAACGGCTGATCTTGCTCCGATTTGAGCCAAACTTTAATGATGATGATCAGGGGTCAGGATCTGCCTTGTGGTAGCTCGGATCCTCCAGATGTGCAACGGATAGTCCAGATCAACTTAATCTTTGAACGGACGATCTAGAGCCCTCTGAGCTTGATCCAACGGTTGATTGAGCTCTGATTGGGATGAAACCTTCAGATCTTGATCATAGCACTTAATCAACCCTAATCCTAGCTCGGATTGCTTCTGATGGTCCCGGATGGCTCAGATCTAGCCGCTCTTGAATCGGACGGCTCAGATTAATCGTAAGCTTGATAATTCGATCCGGTTCACTTCCGACTCAAGTTTGACCCAATATGCTCTAGGTCCAGGATCCTTTCATGCCTACAAAAATATATCAGAAAATTAGTGGCCAAATAATCCAATTTAATGCAATTTTGCAATTAAGTCCAAAATAAAGGTAAGTTCTAAAACCTAGGGCAATTTCATAATTAAGCAAGTAAAACATGGGTCAAATTTGGATTTTAGCAATTAAAATAATCAATAAAATGATATTTACCAGTCAGCAAACTGGACATTGGAAGGCGAACTATCCTCGTTGTCAAGAGAAAGGTATTTCTTCGTGCTTAGTCGTTGAAACATATTTAGCGGTGCTATCTACCGGTATCTGGTGCGTAGATACGGAAGCCACTGATCATGTCTGCAATACCGTGTAGGGGTTCCAGGAAATCCGACGACTAGCTAATGAAGAGATTACTGTCTACATAGGCAAGGCTATGGAGGTGGCGACTATTGCAGTGGGAGTTATTTATTTGTCTTTATATAGGGAAATAAAATTTTGGTTTTAAGAAGATTGCTTTTATGTACCTAAGTTTTAGAAAGAACTCTAGTTCAGTTTCTGAAATAAAAGATATTCTATTGCTTTTTATTATGAAAAGTGGAATAGAAAGATTATCTATTCAGGTACATTGATAGGCAATTGGTACACTTTAGAACCAGAAGCTCCCATGATGTAAATAGTTGTTAATAGCTCATCATCTAACCAAAATAAGAGAAAGGTTCCTTCCGAAATGAACTCGACATATCTTTGACATCTTAGGCTTGGTCATATTAACCTTAGTAGGATTCAGAGGTTGATAGCCGATGGGCCCTTGGGTTCATTGGTGGTGGAAGACTTCCCGACCTGTGAGTCCTACTTGGAAGGTAAGATGACCAAGAAGCCTTTCAAGGCTAAGGGGTATAGGGCCAAAGATGTGTTAGAACTAGTTCATTATGATTTGTGTGGTCCCATATCCATCCAGACTAGAGGTGGCTTTGAATACTTCGTCACTTTTATTGATGATTATTCAAGGTATGGATACATTTACCTGATGCACCGCAAGTCTGAATGCTTTGATAAGTTCAAAGAATTTAAGGCTGACGTGGAGAAACATCGAGGTAAAAGTATCAAAATACTACGATCTGATCGTGGTGGCGAGTACCTCTTTGGAGAATTTAGGACCTACTTATCAAAGGTTGGGATTCAGTCCCAGCTGACTGCACCTGGTATGCCCCAGTAGAAGGGTGTGGCAGAAAGAAGGAATATGACTCTTATGGAAATGGTTAGGTCAATGATGAGCTATTCAGACTTACCTGATTCGTTCTGGGGATATGATTTGGAAACGACAGCATACATTCTGAACTTGGTACCATCTAAGTCAGTCCCTTCTACTCCTACAGAACTGTGGACTGGGAGCAAGCCTAGTCTAGGACATGTTAGGATTTGGGGTAGTCCAGCACATGTGCTGAAGGGAGATACTGATAAGTTGGAATCTCGTACGAAAGTACGTCTGTTCGTAGGCTATCCTAGAGGGACGAAAGGTGGTCTGTTCTATAGTCCTAAGGATCAGAAGGTGATCTTTAGCACGAATGCCAGATTCTTAGAAGAAGACTATGTGATGAACCACAAGCCCAAGAGTAGACTAGTGCTTGAAGAGTTAAGAGGGGACGTTTTGACCTTAGAACCAACTGTACAAGAGGATACACCACAAATCACTACACCGCGTGTCACAGAAGGTACACAGGTGGTTTTTCGCAGAGTCTTCGGACATGGTCCCTGGGAAACATGAACCGGATCCCTGGACCTATGACGAGGGGCTCCAAGATACGGATGCAGATTCTTGGCAAAGGGCAATGAACTCTGAGATAGAATCTATGGATTCTAATCACGTCTGGGAGCTAGTAGAACCACCTAATGGTGTAAAAGCCATTGGATGCAAGTGGATCTACAAGAGAAAGAGAGGATCAGATGGGAAGGTTGAGACCTTCAAAGCTAGGCCTGTTGCGAAAGGGTATACTCAGAAAGAGGACATCAATTATGAGGAGACCTTTTCGCTGGTAGCCATGCTTATGTTTATCCAGATTCTCTTATCTATTGCCGCTTATATTGACTATGAGGTATGACAGATGGACATCAAGACAGTTTTCCTTAACGGAAGTCTTGAGGAGACCATCTATATGAAGCAACCAGAAGGGTACATTGCAAAGGGCAAAAAGCATTTAGTGTGCAAGCATAATCGATTCATTTATGGATTAAAGAAAGCTTTGCGATCTTGGATCATCCATTTTGCAGAAGTAATCCAGTCATATGAATTTATTCAAAGCCCGGATAAGTCATGTGTATATAAGAGATGTGACGGAAACGTAGTGGTGTTTCTTGTACTTTATGTAGATGACATTTTGTTAATTGACAATAATGTCAAAGTGCTATCAGACGTAAGGGTTTGGTTGTCCAAACAATTCGATATGAAGGACTTGGGAGAAGCGGGACACATCCTTGGGATCAAGGTCATAAGGGATCGTCAGAAAAGGATGTTGTACTTATCCCAAGCTTCATACATTGACACTGTCCTGACTCGTTTTAGCATGGAAAACTCCAAGAAGGGTTTTCTACCCTTCAGTCATAGAGTTCCTCTATCCAAGGAGATGTGTCCGAAAACATCAAAGGAGATATAGGAAATGAATGCAGTTCCTTGTGCATCGGCAGTAGGAAGCCTCATGTATGCTATATTGTGAACGAGGCCAGATATATATTTTGCCGTGGGCATGGTCAGCAGATATCAGAGTAACCTTGGACAGGGACATTGGACTGTGGTAAACCATATATTGAAATACTTGAGACGAACTAGGGATTATATGCTGGTTTACTGGGCAAACCAAGTAGTCCCTGTGGGTTATACGTATTCGGATTTCTAGTCAGATAGGGACAAGAGTAAGTCTACCTCGGGGTTTGTGTTTACTTTAGGAGGTAAAGCCATAGTTTGGAGGAGTGTCAAGCAGAAATGTGTGGCGGACTCCACCATGGAAGCTGAGTATGTGGCAGCCTCAGACGCAGCCAAGGAAGTTGTATGACTCAAGAACTTCATCATGGACTTGGATGTGATTCCTGATTTACCCAGATCTATCACAATCTTTTGTGATAACAGTGGTGCAGTGGTAAACTCGAAGGAACCACGAGCCCATAGGACGAGTAATCACATAGAACACAAGTACCACCTGATACGAGTAATCATAAAGCGAGGAGAAGTAGCTATCGCCAAGATTACATCAGAGGACAACCTGGAGGATCCTTTCACTAAAGCTCTTCCAGCTAGAGCTTTTAACCGGCATGTGAAGGATATGGGAGTTAGCTGTATGGCAGTGAGAGAACAGCAGAATCTTTGAGTATAAGTGAGAGATTGTTAGATGTGTATACTAAAAGACTTGTTCTTTTTATATATGAGATCATCTAATTTTTGAAAAGAAAATCACAACAACACTAGATGCGTGTTTACATTAGTATATGCATAAAAGTCCATACTGTGCACTGTAGATAACATGGTGTGTGGTGACACACAGAAGATTGTGTTATCAGTCCCTTGCATAGTATAAGTAAGAGGCTCATAGCCGAGATGGATTTGGACAAACTATCTAGATGGTTGTAGTATAATTAGGTGTGGTTTATTTTGACCATAGAATTATACTAGTGTGCTTTTGTGCATTGAGCAGGACCAAAACCAGAGGTCATCCAATTTGTACTGACTTGATAATTGGATTGGACCTCGGATTTATTATGGAGTGCAATCCCTGAATCTCGTGATAATAACGGGCACGTATTATCAACAATTATTTCTTTGATTTACTAATGAGCGAGATTTATTCTGATAAATCAATAGGCCCGGTAAGTTGAAAAATAATATTAATTATATGGTGTGTCATTGATTATTGACGGAATCCGTGTCCTGGTGAGTTGAGATGATGATGCTCCCTTGATGAGCTCAAAAGGTTCATCATGTTAAACCCTGCAGGTAGATTTGATCCGACATGATGATAAGGTTGAGTGGTACTAGTCAAGGAGCCAAAAGTCGATGAATTAAATTGTCAGTAATATAAATTAATAGACGGGCATTCGATATCTTAAATATGAGGGGATGGATGACTCATAATAGATGGAGCCCATATGAAAATATGGGGGTTGGTGAGGAAGTTCAATTAAAATCCTTTAGTGGAATGGATCTTAATTAATGGATTGGTTTTAGATCCATTAGTGGGCCAAGATCCAACTCCTCCTCTTGGTCCCTATCTTAGCCCTATAAATACCCTATGGGATCATGAAACCAAGGCTTAATTCAATTCATAAGAGATCCCTAGAGCCTCTCCCTTTTTTCTCTCATCTCCTCTCTCCTATGTCAAAGGTGGGCGCCGGCACATAGGAGGAAGAAAGCTTTCGGTAAGGGTGAAGGAAGAGGATTGGTCTCTTCTTCCTCCCTCAGCTACCTTCTCCTTTCTTCCCCTAGGGCGCACACGACTTTGGAAGGAGAGAAAGCCATCGCCGGCGGCACTTCTTCTCCCTTGAATTTGGTTTGCGATAGAGAGAAGGAAGAGGGAGAGTTGGGTGGTTGTTTGGATTGTTGAGGAGAGATTATCACATCTTCTTCTTCCATTCTTTCTTCCTCACCTTGCTCTTCTCTTCCTCTTGACCGTGCTTGAGCAGGGAGCAAGAAGGAGGGGTGGTGGCACCGGCCAAAACTAGGTTTTGGGTCGGCGGCTAGAAGAGAGGAGGTCCTAGGGTTTCGACCAAGCTAGGAAGAAGAGAGAAGTGCCTTGGTGATCTCGGTTCTCGGAAGCTCGTTGCCCACACGACGCCCGGGAGGGAAGGGATATAAGGTAGAAGGCTACGAGATAAAGGAAGGTATAATTATCTTCCTTGGCTCCTTTTGTACTTTTGATTTGGCTACGTCATTTTTTGAGGAAATTAATTGATTATTATTGTTTGATTATTTGTTAATTAATGTTCAATAATTAATCAATTGGACCCTGATAATAAACACAAAAATCGGCGATCCACTCGTCGTCTTTTCCGCGGTCGTTTGGTTAAAAGAATTACAAGGCTCGATATTTGTGATTGGCCAAGTTGTAATTCGTACTGAACGATACAATGACGAGATGGTCGTTGGGAGTCGGGTCTCCATTCGGATTAAAATTTTAATCCGTAGACATGGAGAGGTCTCTCAAGGACGACCAAGTATTCGCTAGGGAAACCCGCCAAGCCATACCCAACACTATCTAGAGTGTGATTTGCATTTGATATATTATACCTAGTAGATTAGTTGTATGTTAATTTATTATGGTATTGATTGGACATGTGTATTTTGTATTGATTGCATAATGGTTGACCTGGTTGAGATTGTGTATACTGGTAACATGCACTATATTACATTGTTTGCATGCTGACGACCACTGGTTCACTTGTATTTGAGATGGATCATCAATCATATTTAATGTTCTGCCACGCTCAGTTAGAGTTGTGTGTAAACAGTTGATACCCTCAGCTGCTAGGAGTCCTCACATGTTGTTTTGGGGTTTTATAGCCACAAGTGTTGGGATTTTTTGCATAGTCATAGGTGTTGGGCGCTTGTATCTTGTCCACCCGACTACCCAATATAGCAGTAGTTGAAGTATGTACAAATTAGGTAATTGCATCATGTGTATATGATGCATTGTGAATTTTGCTTGTGTTTGCTATATTTCTTTGAGATATGATTATTACATTTGATTGACATACATATATAAATTATGGTTTGCATTGATTATATGATCTGGATTTGCTCAATAATATGAGCAGCTCACTGATGTATTGCAAGGAGTTACTGATCATACCCTTGCATGCTATACTGATTTTAGGTATGTTTATTCATATTGTTGCTGCATTTGATTTTGCTCTTTATTCCAGAGATTGTATACTCTTGTTTCTTGCTGCTTGATATCTTGTTTTATACCGTGCATTTATTTATTCTTATACTCGCAGAGTTCGAATTTGGACTCACCACCCTTCGCCTTTAATTTTGTTTTAGATATTTGATAGCTGCGACTCATACCGCTAGGAGAGGATCCAATTGAAAGTCCCTACATGTTGTTTGCATTGTTTTTTTTGTATTTTCATGGTATTATTATATTGCATTTATAATTGTGGTTTTTGTTGTTTGTGGATTCCACATTTGTGGGTCTCGGAGTCATGTCGGTATGCATCTTTGATAAGTTTGGTTATATTTGACTTGCGTTATTTTCGATTTTGTTATTGCTGCCAGTCGTGTTGGCTTTGCTTTATATTGTGTATGTGATTGCCTTGTATATTGGTTTCAGATTGTCCGCCGTGTAGGAGAGATATTGTCCGATTTTCTATCCGATATGCGGCTCCACGGGACATTGCATTTTGAGTTGTCGTTATTTTTATTTCTTTATTAGACCTGTCTTTTATTTCTGGTTCCTTAGTGGACTTGTATTTATTTCCATTGGACTTTCGATTTGTTACATTTATGCTACAGAGTTTATTATACTTAGTATTTATTATATTATTATTAACTGCGTGGTTGTATGTTTTTATTATTTTATTTACTATTATGATTATGTTATGTGGTTGTCAGCCGTGTGAGGCTATGTTATATATATATATATATATATATATATATATATATATATATATATATATATATAGAGAGAGAGAGAGAGAGAGAGAGATATGGATGTAGACAAGATTTATTATACGTCCTATAGGGAGATGTTGTCAGATTTTTGAGCAAGCATAACTCTTGGGGGCATGACACTAGCTGTTCAGAATTCACTTCCTTTCTCAAAAGCTCTAGTTTATATGGGAAGGAGTACAGTATTTGTCACTAGTTAAGGGTTTTTTTAATCTAATTAGGGACCATATGAATGGGTTCTTTCAAGTTAGTTTAATGTCTACCACTTGTGATAACAGTCATTTTCGACCATTGCACATTTTATTGATGTAACGAGATTAATACGAAAAATGACAACAAGAACAATAGAGAGCACACCAGATTTACGTGGAAACCTCTTGACAGGAAAAACCACGAGCAGAGGAGGAAAAATAACTATGAACGATGGAATACAAAGTCGGCGGCTCTGATAAAGTAAAGAGAAATAGAGAGAAAAGAGAGGTAGAGAGAAAGAAAGAAGAGGTAACCAAATAACTTTCTTAATTGATTAAACTTATCCATGAGATACACAATTTATAGAGACCTTAGGATACTTAGTCAAATGAAAAATTAATAACGAAACTGTTAATTAACAGATTTATAAAGAATCTGTTAATTAACATATTAATAAGAAAATATATAATAATAAATTAAAGGATCAAACTGAATTCGGGTCACCAAACTCTAACAATCTCCACCTTGACGCGAATTTCACAAATCTTCAAAAGAACATTCTCCACCTCTTCGACAAAAGCCCCAAAGGCAAATCTCACCATCTAGCACCAACCAAGTCCAAACAATGCTTAAACTTGTCTATAGGGAGTGCCTCACATCAATGTGCTTTATCCTCTCATGAAACATCTGATCCTTCGTGAGGAAAATGACACTCTGACTATCACAAAAGACTGTAGTAATCTGCAAGTCTTCGCTAAGCTCACTAAAGAGTCCTTTCAACCAAATAGTTTCCTTACAAGCTTCTTGTAAGTGATCTTCTTTTATCAATGTCACATTGTGACAGTAACATTACCTATTATTGTGGATCCCTGCAGAACATATAAACTGGCGGTTCTCCTTAGTCCCTTCATCACAACAAGAGACCCTTTACTGACTTTCACAGCTCCACCTTCACCAGTGTACTTGTACCCTTTAGAATCAAGAATGCTTAAAGAGATCATATTTCTTTTCAAATCAGGGATGTGCCTCACATTACCAAGTGTCTGAATGACACCATCAAACATCTTAATTCTGACCGTACCAATACCAGTGATTCTGCAGGATGTATTATTGCCCATCAAAAACGGCACCACTCGAAACCGTTTCATATGTTGAAAATCAGTCCCGATTGGGACACATATGAAACGTACAACCAGAATCAAGAATCCATTCCTCACTCTGCTTTAAATCAGCATCAGATGCAACGAGAAGTTCACCATCCCTGTGATTTTCGGCAACATCAGCCTCACCAGACTTCTCTGATTGTTTTCCTCTCGAATTTTCACCTGCCCTTTTATTCTTATTCTGCAGCTTGTAACATTTTGATTTGATGTGATCCTTCTTCTTGCAATAATTACAGATCTTATCGCCATTTTTGGATTTCGACCTACCCCTGATATTACCATCAGAGTCTTCCTCTTGAGTCCTTCCTCGAATAATAAGACCCTCACCCTGAGCCTCATATCCTTCGACAAGCTGTTTCATTTTCTATTTTGAAAATAATGAATCACAAACTTCATTCAAAGTAAGAGTATCACAACTATATAAAATAGTATCTCTAAAACCCGTATATGACGAGGGTAAAGAACACAGTAAGATCAATGATAAATCTTCATCGTCATATTTGACCTCCAAAGCCTCTAGGTCAGAGACGATTTCCTTAAACACGGTCAAGTGATCTCTTAACGACGTACCTTCTGCCATGCGATGAGAATACAAATGGTGTTTCAAACTCAGTTTGCTCATAAGACTTTTTCTCATGCACAACTGCTCCAGTTTTAGCCATAGTGCAGCAGCGGATTTCTCCTTCAAAACATCCTATAAAATCTCATTTGATAGGTGAAGGTAGATCTGAGATAGGGCTTTTCGATCCTTACGTTCCTTTTCCTACTTTGTCCATGTCGAGGGCATGTTGTCTATCCCAAACAGTGCGTCGTCCAAGTCCAGATGCGCTAACACCGCTCGCATCTTAACTTGTCACAGCGTAAACCTGGTGTTGCGATCTAAAAGCGGAATATCATACTTCATGCTTGCCGTTGTCATTAATCCCGGTTGAAATCCTCAAAATCAACCTGGCTCTGATACCACTTGTAACGAGATTAATATGAAAAATGACAACATGAACAATAGAGAATACACCAGATTTTCGTGGAAACCTCTTGACGGGAAAAGCCACGGGCAGAGGAGGAAATATCACTATGAACGGTGGAATGCAAAGTCGGCGGCTCTGATAAAGTAAAGAGAAGTAGAGAGAAAAGAGAGGTAGAGAGAAAGAAAGAAGAGGTAACCAAATAACTTTCTTAATTGATTAAACTTGTCTATGAGATACACAATTTATAGAGACCTTAGGATACTTAGTCAAATGAAAAATTAATAACGAAACTGTTAATTAACAGATTTATAAAGAATCTGTTAATTAACATATTAATAAGAAAATATCTAATAATAAATTAACGGATCAAACTGAATTCGGGTCACCAAACTCTAACAATTTAAATGATAACAATACGGATAAAAACCGTCATTTACTTTCTTATTTTCATTCTTTTTGTTTCTCTTCAAGTAAATGAGACATTAGAGTTTAGCTCTGGGTCCCTTCTCACGTATGTCTCTAGGATGAAGTTGGAGTTCTTTCCAGCCTTCAATCTCAGGTATCTTTGTCAAATATGTCTCCACCATAGCATTGCTAACCAATTTCAATTTCGAAGGTTCCCACTGTCAAGTATGATAACAAAATGGTGGAAGAAATTAATATGAAAAAAAATAAATGTAAAAGTTTATTTAAAAGAATTTTGGTACAACTTGTGTATGCATATATATCACCTTTGGTTTGTAATTTTTCTCTATTATTGTTGCCCTAACACCCTGCATTCAACAATATATTTTTTAAAATAAGAAAAAAAAACAAACTAGATCCAAGTAAAGGTAAATTAGTTAATACCTCAAGGAAGTCGTTCGACACTGTTCGTCGAAGAGTATGAGCAGATATTGTACTTTCTCGAGTTAGGCACTCTTCCAGTGGTTCAAATCGACCTTTCCTAATCTATGAATTAAGACGAGAGAAATGAAATCTCATTATTTATATGCATCTTTTATATCGCTTGTCCTTTTCTCTCTTTATCTTCATCCAAGTAAATAAACTCTTGAAAGAAAATATCTAAAAGAAAGATAATAGATAATTTACCGACATTAGGAAGATCTTAAGATTAATTGGTGATGCTGTCTGCATTGATCTTATTGACCTAGTAATCCACTCTTGTTTCAAAGTTGCATTTTCATATTCCTGAACAATCATAAATGGGATAAGTAATCAATAAATATATTGATATAAATTATGACTCAAGGTATACAAACACATACATAAACATGCATAAATAAATACATGTGTTGTATCCTTACCAAAGAAGATAAGATTTCTTCTACTGATTTGTTTTGAGAAAAAGTGGTTGATGAGGTCAAGCCTACAAAATGATATGAATTGAAAGATGTTGAGTATATTTCGCTGGAAAGAGAAAATGTGTATGTATTAATGTATGATTTACCTATGAAGAACACTGTCTTCTTCAATTGCATTTGTTGAGTATATTTGCTAATAATTCCCTGGATTGTATTTGGTTCAGCAACATCCACCTCATGCAATGATTTCTCCAACAAAAGTAAATTCTATTCATTGGTTAGGAATAATAGTGTAAGAACAATTATATTCAAAATAAATTTTGATTTTTATTAAAGGGAAAAATATCTATTTTAGTAAAACAAGATAAAATACTTTTGAAAGAACAAAGTGAGTGGTAAGTCCACATGCTACCATCTCAACGCCATTCAGTCTTGTACCAATCAGGCCAAGATATTCTCCTAAAATGAATAATCACAAAGTTTAAAACTTATAATGTCACGCCCCAAGGAGCTGCCGGTCCGATACTGACCGAACGGCCGCTCCCTCCGGTCGACGGACAATGCTGAACCCTAACCTCTACGACCACCTCAGTTGGCTGTACCGCAGCCTATAGGGCTGGAACAACCGTCGGGAATACACAAAAGCGAGACGATGATAAAAACTGCGTACCGGTACGACTTACGACAACCGCAAAGCAAGGCCTCCATGGCTCACAAAAGTACAACTATACCGCCGTATAAGTTGACAAAACCAAACACGAGTACAGCAGCGGAAAAGTAAAGTAAAAGAAACGGAAAACGGGTACTAACATATACCCCTAACAAAATAAAAGAAAAACCTCCCGGAGTCATCTCGAAAAAATACGCGAACTGGGACAGGCTGCCGGGCACTCCAGACAATCATCCTGAAATAAAAACAGGGAGCTAACGGGGTGAGTCATAATACTCAGCGAATATCTCATCAGATATACAGGATAGTCTAAGATAGCAATAGAGTAATAGCAATCGAAATAACATAGGTACATGCAGTGGTAAGCATAACTGGAACAGGAATAGAAATACCATACCAAACAAGCTGAGTCGTCGAAACCAGACATAAGGGTCTCCTGTATGGGCATGGCAAACAAATGCAACATCCAAGTATAACAAGCACGGCAAGTGTTCGCTCACCCTCCTGCATAGAGCTGTGACTGCCGTCCGTACTTTTCCGATGCTACTCCTGAGCAACCGAGTAGACGGTATGTTGACGGTGTAACACCCCTACTCCATGACCTATCCTGGCGATATCACTAATAGCCCCAGGCTAAGACCTATCCTGGCGATATCTCTATCAACCCCAGGCCATCACCTATCCTGGCTATATCACTAATAGCCCCAGGCTACGACCTATCCTGGCGATATCTCTATCAACCCCAGGCCACCACCTATCCTGGCTATATTACTATCAGCCCCAGGCCATCTCTGGAGGATATCTCTATCTGAGTGTTAACACCTACCCCATGTATATAAATGGGGGAAGAGACCTCTCTTTCTCTCTACTCCTGGTATATGGACTACTCCAGGAGGGACCTCTGTCCGCCACCACGCTCCGATTCACTAACCCATGAGTGCATGAGCTGAGCAGCACAGAGCACACTACCCATACTCCGTCAACCACTAACCCATGAGTGGTCGTATGGATAGGTCAGTATGACTGTCGACCTGACTCACCCATAAGGGGCCCCTGATCGACAGTGATGCACAGTGCACGATGATGCATGACTCTGGTCAAACAGCATCCACTATCTAGTCCACCTATATCAACATGATATGCAAGGATCATAAACAAATGCACCATAGCCTAAGTCCTAAAGGTATAGGTATCACATGTCAGATACATCATAAACAGTATCAGCCATGGTAGAGCAGGTATAAAATACTACATTACCCTACCGCTAAACATAGCATATCAAGCATATCTGCTAAGACTAATCTAAAAGATAAGTCAGAGGTACCCGCCTCCAATGTAGAAGATCGTAAAGGTCGAGAATCCCCCGTCCAAAAATAATATCCGCGACAAGAATCTAAGTCCGGCCCTGCATAAAGAATAATAATTATTTAGCTAATACCTCAAATGATATATAGCTAAATAACTATTAATCAAGACTAATTAATTAGCCTAAAGTTTATACCATGTACACACCCGAGTTAATCACAAATGACAAGCATGAAAACACCTAGGAAGAAATCTACAGCCGATCACCCCAAATTCCCATGACAGATCAAACAACACACTGAACTGCCCAAGAACACTCAGAACTCCACTGATCAGACAATCCACAACACTCTCTGCTACCTCCACTACAACAAAGAACATGGTAGAGTTCGAAGATCAAAATAATTACAACCCGAACTCTAATTAACCACAAGCTGCGACACCACTAAATCTGCAAACAACAATTCAACCTCACGGCATAAATCAGAGGCCCCCAACTAAGACCAAGGAAACAGAATAGCAGATTCCACCTACGCATCAAGCAATTCAACACACCTTGATTCAATCCCTTACCTGATCGAGGGTCGGCGAGCACGTCTCGTAAGGTTCCAAGATCACCGAATAGGAATGAGCAAATCCGACCTCAAACCCCCAAAATCATATAGCTCTCGGTAAAGAAGAGGGTAGCTACATCAATCACCATTAACTCAATTAGGATTCTATGTTAAACCGAGGAACGTCACAATTCAAAATGCCTTACCTCGATCCAACGTCCAAATCTGTCTCCCCTCTTCGATACCGCGCACGGAGGAAGAAGGTAAGTGTCGAAAACCCAATCGCCCAACGAAGAGCAAAGAACTCTCGATCTGCCCTAGATGGAGAGGAAGAGAACCGAAAACTCAGCCCTAGCTTGATGGAGAAGAGGGACAACCCAAAAATCTCGATCAGGCTCAGTGGGGGAAGATGAAGTCGCCTTCCGGTGGTCGCCTGGACGCCGCGCAGAACCAGTTGCCGACGCTCCGCTCGCACGAGATCGGGTCGCCGTCTGGTGGCGCTTCGTTCGCACGGGAGGAGCAAGGAAGACGGAGAGGGAAAGGGAAAAGTCGGCTCGGGCTGTGGGCTAGGGCAACTGAAACGAGATACCAATCTTAATATATCATTGGCCCTTTTTCAATTAACCCCACCCTATTTTCGGTTTTTCTAACATCAGCCCTCTGGTTTTGGACCTTTTTCAGTTTAGCCCTTAATTAATTTTTTTTTTGTATTTTAACATTCTCCCCCACTAATTAAAATTTGGTCCCCAAATTGTCATTGCTAATAGTAGACACTAACAGCGGTATATATGAAGTATGCATGTTGAATCGAAACGACAGTACATACCTCAGTCAAATAAATGGGGATATCGTGCTCGGATAGTATCCTCGAGCTCCCAAGTCGCCTCTGCATCCGAGTGATGCTGCCATCCGACCCTGACCAGTCGGATCGTTTTGTTTCGTAGCTGCCGCTCCCGGAACCCCAAGATCCGTACAGGTACCTCCTCATAAGTAGCGTCGGGCTGGAGCGGAACAGGTACCTCGGATAGGATGTGTGTGGGATCTGGCACATAAGCTCTCAGCATGCATATATGAAACACATCGTGGACGCCGGCCAAAGATGGTGGAAGAGCTAAACGGTAAGCTACAGCTCCAATCCTCTCCAGAATCTGAAATGGACCGATATACCGTGGAGCTAGCTTACCTCTGAGACCAAAACGTTTCACCCCCTTCGTGGGTGAGACTCGAAGAAAAACATGGTCACCAGCAGAGAACTCTAAGGGTCTGCGTCTCCGGTCAGCATAACTCTTATGGCGATCCTGTGCTGCTGATAGTCTCTGTCTGATAGTGCGTACTAACTCTGCCTCCTGCTGAGCTCTCTCTGGTCCTATCAGCTGGGCCTCCCCAACCTCCTCCCAGAGGATTGGTGTCCGACATGGCCTACCATACAACGCCTCATACGGCGCCATCTGAACCGCCGAATGATAGCTGTTGTTGTAGGCGAACTCCACCATGTGTAAATGATCCTCCCAGCTGCCTCCGAAATCCAGAACACATGATCTCAATAGGTCCTCCAATGTCTGAATCGTACGCTCTGACTGACCGTCTGTCTGCGGGTGGAATGCCGAACTGAACCGAAGATCCGTCCCCAAGGCTCTCTGCAGGCTCTGCCAAAAACGAGAAGTGAATCGAGGATCTCTGTCCGATATAATGCTCAGGGGTACTCCGTGCAATCTGACGATCTCTCGACAATATAACTCCGCTAACCTGTCGAGGGAATCCGTCCTCCGCATAGCTAAGAAATGTGCCGATTTGGTTAATCGATCAACGATCACCCAAATCGCATCGTGCCCTCTCCTAGTCCTGGGCAGGCCCACCACAAAATCCATCGCAATGTGTTCCCATTTCCACTCGGGAATGGGAATCCTCTGAAGTAACCCAGCAGGTCTCTGGTGCTCTGTCTTAACCTGTTGGCAGACGAGACATCTAGCAACAAAACTCGCAATGTCTCTCCTCATGTTGTTCCACCAATAGGAACGCCTCAAATCATGATACATCCGAGTCCCGCCGGGGTGTATAGCAAACCGCGAACGATGAGCCTCCTGTAACAACTCCTCCATGACTGGGTGCGACTCTGGCACACATAGTCTCCCTCGGAAAAATAGAATGCCCTCATCGTCCCGCGTAAAGTCAGACGGCTGCCCGGCGGAAATGCGACTGCCCAGAGACTGCAGATGCTGGTCACTGGCCTGCGCCTCTCTGATCCTGGACCTAATAGCTGACTGCGCCACCATAGTCACCAGCAAACCCCTCTCTGTCTGGGACCGCTCCTCTAATCCCAGCTCCGAAAAACTCTGAATCAACTCTGTGACAATCACCCGCTGACAGGCTAAGACTGCTCTGGTCTTCCTACTCAGTGCGTCCGCTACCACATTGGCTTTCCCAGGATGATAGCCAATGGTGCAATCGTAGTCCTTCAGGAACTCCATCCATCTCCTCTGTCGAAGATTCAGCTCTCGCTGAGTGAAGAGATACTGAAGACTCCGGTGGTCCGTGAAGATCTCGAAGGTGATCCCGTAAAGAAGGTGCCTCCAGATCTTCAGCGCAAAAATAATAGCGGCCAACTCTAAATCGTGGACGGGGTAGTTCCTCTCATGCTCCTTCAGCTGCCGAGAAGCATACGCAACCACCCGTCCATGCTGCATGAGTACCGCGCCCAATCCCAAGAGTGATGCATCGGTGAACAGAGAGAAACCATCCTCTCCTGAAGGCAGTACTAAAACTGGCGCGGATACCAGCCTCTGCTTCAGCTCCTGAAAGCTGGTCTCGCAAGCGTCAGTCCATACAAACTTCACGCCCTTCCTGGTCAGGCGCGTGAGTGGAGAGGCAATGCTGGAGAATCCCTCGACAAAGCGTCGGTAATAGCCAGCCAAACCCAGGAAACTGCGCACGTCATGGACTGACTGGGGCTGCTCCCAACTGGTGACTGCCTCGATCTTCTGGGGGTCTACTGAGATGCCTCCACTGGATACTCCACTTGGTTTGGCATGGATTGGGCTTGCATGATGGTATTAGAAGAGCTCTTCAAAATTCCAAAAGATAAGCATGGGAAAAAGCTTCAACCTAAATATTGGATCAAGGAGCAACAAGCATACTCAAAGGCAAATGAGAAGGTAATTGGAATATTACTTAATATTTTGCCTAATGATGTATTGAGTGGTGTAGGTGAATACAAAAATGCACATGAGTTATGGAACAAGGTGGGAGTATTTCATGAAAATCCTACACAAGCTCAATTGGTGGAAGTGCCGAAGTAAATGAGAAGGTAATTGGAATATTACTTAATATTTTGCCTAATGATGTATTGAGTGGTGTAGGTGAATACAAAAATGCACATGAGTTATGGAACAAGGTGGGAGTATTTCATGAAAATCCTACACAAGCTCAATTGGTGGAAGAGCCGAAGGAAATAAGTTCAATGGTCCAAAAAGAGGAAGAAGAAGGAAATTCATCCATCTCATCAAGTGAAGTGGCGTAAGGAAGTGAAAGATCATCCACTTCATCAAGAGAAGAAGAAGAGATCTCCACTTCAAGGATTGAGGGGGAGGAGAGACCTGTTGATGCAGTCTAACCTGATTGTTATTTTAGTGTTGACACCGATTTAAGTTTAGTTGAGTGAGATAAGTTTGAATTAAGTCTTGGTTGGGGACTGAGCACGAATTTTGGTGAGTGAAGTCGGGTCCTAGTGAGTGAAGCTAGGTGAAGAAAATCCTGGTGAGCGAAGCCAGGTCCTAACAAGGGAAGCTAGGTGAAGGAAACTCTGGTGAGTGAAACCGGGTCCTAGCAAGGGAAACTAGGTGAAGGAAATCCTGGTGAGTAAAGCCGGGTCCTAGCAAGGGAAGCTAGGTGAAGAAAATCCTAGTGAGTGAAGCTATGTTGGACTAAGTCCCGGTGAGTGAAGTTGGACATGAAGTCTTGGTCCGGGGGACTGAGCATTAAGTGTACTGGTCGGAGAGGGCTCGGGAGCTTGTTCTCCGGACCAGACTGAGTCAGAGAAGGCAAGGGAGCCAGTTCTCTGGACTCAGGGTCGAAATGATCAGAGTTGGATCGGTCTGAAGTCCGATCAAGGAGTTGGCACGAACTCCCTCTGTTGTAGATCGGTCTGAAGTCTGATCAGGGAGTTAACACAAACTCCCTTGATAGTAGATCGGTCTAGTGACCGATCCAAGATGTCTGATCGGTCTGGTGATCGATCAGAAACAGATCAGAAACATTCTGTGAGGTGACTGATCGATCTGGTGAACGATCAGAAACAGATCAGAAAGGTTCCGTTTGATTCACAAGGAAATCCTGATCGGTCAGAGCGACCGATCAGGGCCCTCCTAGACCGATCAGGATAGCTCCTGATCGGTCAAGAGGTGACCTGATCGGTCACTTTGACCAATCAGGACCTAGCAGGATTGATCAGTACTTGACCGATCAGGTGGCTGTGCTTTGAAAGGTCAGGTTGTGGCCTGATCGGTCAGTGAATCGATCAGGCCGTGGTTGATCGGTCAGTAAGACTGATCATTCCCTGACTGATCGGTCCGCTGACCGATCAGCCCCTGGCGGGGTTCTTGAATCAAAGCCCTGAGAGTTCAGTGGTTTTAGGATTGGTCTGGTGACCGATCCCTGATCTCTGATCGGTCAGTGAGACCGATCAGATCTATACTGGATCGATCAGAGTGGAATCTGATCGGTCAGGAGGGTGTCTGATCAGTCAAGGTGACCGATCAGCACCTGAACTTTAATTTAAATCACTGTCAGACTTCTCTGATTGCTTCTGATTTCCTGTCGATTTCTTTCTGATATGTTTGATTTGCTTCGTTAATCAGTCTGTTGAGTGTGCAGGTGATACAAAGACAATACTAAGCCAAGAAGGAGGGTCAATGGTAACTTTCACCATGGCAGGTTTGTTTGTTATCTGTTTGTAGGTTTCAACGGCTTCTGGCGCGGCTGGCACTGACCTGAGGCTCCAACTGAAGAGGTCTTCAGTGGACTGGGAGCACAGACGAAGTCAGTGCGTGACGAAGCCGTGGGTCAATGGCTGACGAAGCCTGGTGATGAGTAGAAAGAAGACTTAAGAGGAGGCTGGGAAGCAGAGACAAGAAATGATCGAGGATCAATCAGACAACGAGAACGAAGAGCTGAGTGAAGGATATAATCCAATAAAAATAATCCCCTTAAAAAACTATTTATTTGATGGCAAACCATATATATTAATAGTTGTGTGCATGAAAAAAATGATTAACGGGGTTTTTTCAAATCTCGGGCGACCGGCCCTGCGTCACGGAGGTTTCCCACCGGCCGCTAGGATAAATCGGGAAGCGCTTGCAGTAGGCGGTCTAAAAGCCTAACGTCTCAAGATTCGCGTCTTATTTGGAAGAAAAATTCCTACAATAATTGTGTGTGCGCGCTCCTTTTAAGAGTTGTCATATATTTTAATAATATTATTAAGACATTCAATTTGATGACTTTAATTTCACTTTAATAATGTAGTTAAATATTGTGATTACTATTTACTTTTTTTTATAAAAAAAAAAGTAAAATCACGTTTCCATCATTAATGTAAAAGTCATATGTTGCCGCGCGTTTACTCAAGTCAAATTTATGTCTTATATATAACTATATATAATCCAAATGCAATAGTTGAACAGAATATATTGTCAAAATAATAACAATAACAATAATAATAATAATATTCTTACTCATTCTCTTATATATTCTCTTAAATATTTTACCACTCCATAATATTCATATGATGCATAGGAAGGACCATCAATTATCATTTCAAATATTTACGATTTAATTCTTAACTATGGTATATTTTATAATTTTTTTTTCCAAATATAACATGAACTCTGAGATATTAGGTTTCTGGACCGTCTACCGTCAATATTTTTCCGATTAATCCTAATAATAGATGAAATTTTTTTATAAAATCGAATCAATAGAGTAAAAAGACCTCATTCATCATTCTCTTGAATACTTTACCACTATATAACATCGCGTGGAGATTTGATTTAACATATTGATCTTTTCAAAATGTCAGATGTTGAACGTTATTGTTTTATGTTGGAAAATGTTGTCATTGACTCAGTCAATTTCATATCTTATATATATCTATATATAATTCTAATGCAATAGTTGGAGTTTGGACCACAATACAAATATACAATGTATCAATGAGAGAGACATGTTTGACGACTTGACTTCCTTCTACTATCATTTGTCCAGGAGGGAATGGTATACTTGGTCTCTTCGGAAATGTTAGACTTTTTTTTCTCTACTGCTTCTTTTCATTTTCCAAAAAGTGAATACGTACGTATGTATCAATGAGAGAGACATGTTTGATGACTTGACTTTCTTCTACTATTATTTGTCTATGTTTGATGACTTGACTTCCTTCTACTATCATTTGTCTAGGAGGGAATGGTTTACTTGGTCTCTTCCCAAATGTTAAGATATTTTTTTTCTCTTCTTTTTCTTTTCATTTTCCAAAATGTGAGTGCGTACGTATGTATCAATGAGAGAGACATGCACTACAAAAATAACATGAAATAGCGACGACAAAAATCCATCACTATTCCGTTGCAAAACACGAATAGCGACGGATTTGTCGCCGTCGGCTGAGAACCCGTCGCACAGCTTGTTAGCGACGGCGAATTTTAGAACTCCGTCGCTAAATTAGCGACGGCTATTTAACCCCGTCGCAAACACCAAAAAAACGGGTCGACGTGGTCGGCCAAATAGTAGCGACGGATGGTCAAATATCCGTCGCAAACTCTATGGGATAGCGACGGATACGGTCAAAGTCCGTCGCTAATATATCGTAATAGCGACGAATTCGGTCAAAATCCGTCGCTAATCGATCGTTATAGCGACGGAAAAGTCAATAATCCGTCGCTATTTGTGACGGATTTTTAAAAATATCTGTCGCTAAACCTGGAAATTTTTGACAGACAGTACCTATTTTTTCCACTTTCCCTGAATACATCAATAACATATACAAATATCGAAACAAATATCAAATAAAAATCTATATTTCAACATCCAAACATTCAGAACAATCCAAACATTCACAATTACAATCCAAACATTCATAACAATCCAAACATTCACAACAATCCAAATTGTTGTTTCAAATCGAATACAATCCAAATTGTTGTTTCGAATCGAATACAATCCAAACAATCATTTCCAAATGTATACATTCAATCCACTATTCAATCCAAAGTTTAATTTCCAAATTTTTACAATCAAAACTTTGAAACAAGAGTAAACTGATATAATCTAAACTTTCCAATGGTTAATCCAATCCAAAAAAGAGTAAACATATGATGTATCCAAATGTAACAGAGTAAACATATGTATCCATATGATGTAAACATTTGTCAAAGTAAATAAAAAAACTATATACATCAAAATTCAGAGTTTAGTAGAGAATTATTACGTACATGAATATCAAAGTGAATAATGGATGGAAAGGAAAAATATTCCTGCACAATATAAGATAAAACAATAAGAAAGCAATCCAATACAGAAAGAAATCTGAATTAATAACAATAAGAAATAACAAATAAAGTAAGCATATGTAATAGAAGATAACTCTAATAGAAGAAAAATAACAAATAGAAGATAACTCTAATAATATTAAATATGTAAATGAAAACTAACAAATACGAAACAATAAAGGAATAATATCGAATATTCATACCTTTCAAGCAAGAGAAGAAATGTGAATTCAACTCTGATAATGCAGAATCTGTAAACATAAATTCAAGTAATAAGAAAATAAGTTATTATGGATATAATAACTTAATACATTATTACTGAAAAAAATTAGGGGAAAAATTCATCATACCACTATAATATCTCTACTCCTCTGTGGGATGCTCAGGATCCTGTCTCCTGAGACTCAAAACGATGGGCGGGAGCGGGAGCGGCTGACATCTGTGTATCCGGAGCGTCAAAACGAGGGGCGGGAAGGGTTGGCATCTGTGTCATCGGCGATAGGGTAGCTGCAAAAGCTTGCATATGACGTAATACATTCTCAGTATTTGCCTGGCGAGCCCTCAAATCTTTCAACTCAGCATCCCTCGCTGCGTCCCTCTAAGCCCACTCTGCGCTCGTCTGAGCCCACTCTGCGCTGGTCTTAGCCCATTCTGCGTCCCTCCCGGCACACGTCTCCTCTATTGACGTGAGTCGAGTCCACAGGGCTTCATTTTCCTCCCGCAAATGGTGAACCTCACTAGAGGTAGAGGAGGAGGATGCTGGACGGCCCCTAACCCCTGGAGCTCTCATCTGATCATATGTAACCTTTGCCTGAGAGCCCAGGCCGTAGCAAGCGGTCTTCCTCTTCCCACCGACGACTTCAAAATAAATCCAATTCACATCGTCGGTCGAAAGAGGCTGTACATCCTCCCCCTTTGCAGCAGGCTGAGATGCCTGTGCCTCAGCAACTCTAGTGGTCATTGATTGTTGTGAAATAAAAATTTAATTAGTCTATATAAAATGTTAAAAGAAGTAAAATATAATTAATATACTTACATTAATAGATAGGGAGCGACGATCGACAAAAGACCCATCTTTTTTCTTGTGGGTCTTGCTGAATAACTCCCAACTAGTGGGAGGTCTCTGTAGCTCAGCAGCCTGTAAACACAAAATATAATGTTTAAATATATCCAAAAAAACATACTAAATGCCTTTAATAACCAAAATAAAAACTACTTACCAAATCACTGCCATGCTGGACAATGGAACGGGATCCAGCAGTGTGCTTCGTCGATCCCGTGGTGGGCCCAGTAACCTCTGAATTGTGATTGCCTCGAGCAATCGCAGCATTCTCTTGCCAGTGTTGGCCATCCCATACAACTCGCCATGCTGCCCAAATCGACTCAGGGACCTCTGTAGGCCTATCAGCCTTCTTTCTCCATTTGTAGAGCATGTCCCTGTACAATTTGGAGCAGTAGGCATTCCACGTCTTCTTAAATTGCTCCTCTGCACCCTCCTCCCAGGTGTACCTTTTCTGTAAAAAAAAAAAATAATATGGTTAGTATGAAAAAAAGTTATAATATCAAATTAAATATACATGTAAAATACTTACTAAAAACTCTCCGTAATAGAATGATTTCAAATCATTCTCAATTAATGTGGCCCCATGTCGTCGCAGGTGACAGTCTTTCTTTAAATTTTTTAGATATATAAGATGACACCTGATGCCCATCTGGCATGAAACTGTAGGAAAAAATAAAATATATTAGCAAATTCTATAAGAAAATATATAAGAAGAATAGGTATACCTGTCACCGACGACTGTAAGTATAATCCGCTGATCACGGGGTGCAGCCATGGTACCTGATTAGACACAAAGTTTAGGCAGATAAGCAGAATAGGTAAAACATGCAAATGAGACATATTAGAGACAAATGGAAACATGCACTAATGAAGAATGCTCAATACAAGCAGAATGATCTAAATAAAGCTAGCAAATGGATAATCAAGCATCGTATAAACATGTTCAATACAAGCAGCATGATCTAAATTAACAACTCATCTTAATACAAACTCTGATTAGTTAATGTTCACTACATCTAACTCATCCTAATCTGATGGAACTAAATTAACATGCAAGTTTTCATCGCTTGAATCCGTTGATACATTGACCTCCTCACTGCTAGATATTTCACCATAATCAATTTCCTCGTAAGAGACATTCTCATCTATAAGTAATTGAGATGCTGATTGTATTTCTGAATCAACTAAGTTGATTATAACTTCTTCATTTTGATAAGCATCGGAGTTTTGGATAGTGATCGTATGTGGCATTTCAATTGTTGACCTAGGCTTCGTTTGACATACAGCAAACCATTCACTAGGTCGTCTTCTCTTAGTTGGGTACTCCAAATAAAATACTTGACCAGCTTGCACCGCAAAAATGAAAGGTTCGAACTTGTTGAATCTTTTGCTTGAATTAACCTCAACTAAATTGTATAACCGATGTTTTCTTGTGCCCGTCCTTGGTGTTGGATCATACCAAGAACACCTGAATAGTACACATCTTTTGAAAGGCAACGCTGGGTATTCAACTTCGATAATTTCCTCTAGCTTGCCATAATAGTTAAATTCATTATCATTATTGTTTGTTGATCCTTTGACACTGATGCCAGAATTATACGTTAGCATCCCTGAATCACGTTGGCTCACATGAAATCTGTATCCATTCACGTAATAACCCGAGTAGACTGTCATAGTACGAAGAGGTCCAAATGCCAGATTTTTAATTCTGTCGTCTTCTACATTTGAAATTCTGTCATCATTGACCTATAATAGTGGTGGGTGATCAAATTAGATTAATAAGAAATCAAGAATTGTTAACAAAAAATGCATATTGACTCACTTACATATATTTGAAACCAAAATGTAAATTCTTATTCTATCTTTTGATCTACCTCATTTGCACTTATCGATGGATTTTGAATGTACAACTGTTCTTGGTATAACCTGACATATAAGTTCATTTGATATCATACTAGAAATTTGATTATATCATTTGATATTAATTTCATTACAACAAGAGATAATACCTTAAGTATGGTTTGACATCTTCACAGTTTAAGAGGATATATGTCCTGGCGGCATGATATTCTCTGTCAT
>JAGFNQ010000819.1:0-35730 GCA_024364735.1 Boesenbergia rotunda | reverse complement strand
TTATTTAAAAATGGTTTTAGAAATATTCTAGATATTTTTAGAAATTTTTAGAATATTTTTATGGAATTTTCCGAGTCCGTTTAGTATTTTTAAAAAAGGAAAAAGGTGAACCCGCGACCAGCAGGAGACCAGGCGCGCGCGTGACCAGCCGGGCTGGATGGTTTTGATGAAATAAACTGGGCGAAACAATAGATAAGGTATAGTTAGGTAAATTCGCCCATAAGTATAAATAGATAATTAAAGAGAGAAATTTTATTTTCTCTCAACCTAAACCCTTTCTCTCCCTCGCCCAACACCTTGCGCCGACTCCTTTCCCCTCTCCTCTCTTGGGCGACACCACACCAAGGCCTAGAGGGCCGGCCAAGGCTCTCCTCCGAGAGATATTCCTATATTCGGGATCCCCGCGATGAGAGGAACGCGTAGGCGCGAAGAATTCTCCGAGATCTCAAGTTTCTCCCGAGCTCTAGACGTCAATCTTGGTTGTAAGTCCAAGATATCAAAGTAAGTACTGCTCACCTGCAGTAAGAGGCGGTTTTTCCGCAAGAATTTCCCTTAAAAGTTTTTAAAAGAGATGTTTACTTCTTGTTAAGATTTTTGCATGTGATCTTAGTCCATTATATGCTTATATATTTTATTGAGTGCCCTATATGAGGTTGTTGGTGCAGTTTGCACTGACGGTCAAACTCGGGTTTTGATGTATGACAAAGTGGTTAAAGTTAGGGTTGTGTATGTTTAACCTCTTTACCAAGTGTGCAGAGTTGAAAGACTTAGGACCAGACACCAGGCTGAAGTCCAGGATGGTTGAGTCCTGGCGGAAAGTCCAGTTGGGTCCGCGGGACCTGACAACTGGCTGAAGACCAAGTTGGTTGAGACTTGGCAGGAAGACCAAGGTGGTTGAGCCTTGGCAGGAAGTCCTGGTAGGGTCAAGAAGTCAAGCAGAGCTGCATAATGGGTAAGTAAGGTAAGTCACTGGAGGAGCGACCCAGTGAGGACGAGTCCAATCTTGGACTTTAGGCGCGGTCCAACTTAGACCCATTTAGGTGATCTAAGTTGAGTCCTGGTTAGATCCTGGTCTGGGAGACAGGATCTAATTAACTTAGAATTGTATCTTAGTCCATATAAAATTGTGCTAGCCTTGTTTTGGACTAACCCTGGATGCAGGACCAAAGGACTATGATTCTGCAGCTCAGAGAGCTTCAAAGGAGTGAGGCCGTAGCTGAGCAGGGCGCCCCGGATGTGTCGGGCGCCCCAGAGTCAACCCAAAGTCAGCAGAGAGGTAAAACGCCCCGACAGCCGCGCGCGTCGGGCGCCCCGCATGTCTCGGGCGCCCCCTGTGCCACCTCACTGCCAACTGCCGAAGCTCACCCTCGCGAAGCCAAGGAGATGTGGCTTTGACCGGTCAAATCGGGCGCCCCGCGCGCGTCGGGCGCCCCAGTCAAAGGTGATCCCGAAGATAAAGAGATCAAGTGCTTGACCGAGAGGGCTGCGGATCGGCAGCCACGCAGAGGGGCGCCCCGGACGTTTCGGGCGCCCCCAGGGCTATAAATAGAGCCCCTCGACCAAGGTTCAAAGACAACACTTCTTCCAAAGCTTTCAAGTTCTTCTACGCTCACGCCTTGCTCCGGAAACGCTACACTTCGAGCCGACGACGTCCCGCTGCCCCGAAAGAGTCGACCTACTCCGGACGTCGGTAAAAAGAAGAATTTCTTTTAATACTTTATTGCACTTAATTACTTGAAAGTGTGGGGTTGTCACACTTTCAATTCATTTGTACTCGCCTACTCTATCGGGGTTGACCGATAGAGAGTTTTAGTAGATTGCCCAACGGAAAGGTCCGAGGGACCTGGGCCTTCGAGTAGGAGTCGCCGAAGGCTCCGAACGAAGTAAAAATCGTTCGTGTTTGTGTGTTTGTTTTTCGTCTCTTTCATTTCCGCTGTGCACGCTTTTTAAAGCACTCTGATTTAATATTTTTTAAAAAGTCACGTGATTCACCCCCCCCCCTCTCACGTGCATCGATCCTACAGAGGTTAGGGTCCAAGAAAAGCTATGAGAAAAGAAAAGAGAAGATAAAGATAAGAAAAGAAAAGAAAAGGCCAAGGCCTTAAGAAATCCCCAAAAGTCAAGACTTAGGGATTTTAGCACGCAAGGTGCTCGAGAAAATGCCAAGGCATTTACAGATAAGAAAGAAAAGCTATTTTATTTTCTAAGGCCAGTACCCGGCGTCCAAGGGCGTCGTTAAAGAAATCCAGGTGTCCAATTCCAAGGTCTTGGCCCTGGTAGACCAAGGTCTGCTCTATTAGGATTGGTGGCTCGCTACCCCAACCTTTTAGGGAACGCGCATGAGATGGTACTTACATCTTCAGTGGATCCAAGTGATTATTATTTTCAAGTATATGTTTTAGCAAAGTTTTCTAAAGTTTAAGAAAGTTTTCAAAAAGTTAAAGAATAGCTAAAGTTTCAAGTTGAGCCAAGAAAAGTAAATCGAGATTTATTAATGCTTGAGTATGCATGTTTTTGAGTTATACATGTTCTTAGTTTTCTTTCAAGCATATAAGTATCTCATATGATTTTTATATTGTTCAAGAAGCATGTTTGCACATTTCGAGATTTTGTGAGCTAGATAGTACTTACTAAGCTTTTTGCTTACTAGTTGCATTTCCTCTTACTGCAGATAAAGGTAAAGGCAAGCAATTCTGAAGGAAGGCGACGAGGCGGTGCTGAGTAAAGTGTGTGTGGTGGCTGATTTTGGAGAGATCCTTGAGACGAGACAATTTAGTTATTTGAATTACAATGTTTTAGTTTATTCAAATTTCAAGTTCTTGCTTTATAGAGTTTAGCGAACATTTAAGTTTTGGATAGTTTTACATGCTCAATTTCTTAGAGTAAAGATTCCATGTCATTTCATTTAGCATACATATCCTTATGATTGCATTGGATGAGTAGAAGTGTGAGTAGTTTGAAATATTGATACTTTGTTATAGAAATAGATGCATGTGCCAAGATAGTAATAATTTCCCTTTGAATCAAATTTTTATTGCTTAAGTATGTTTAGAAAAGTTGCTTTCTCATTTGATAATGCCTTAGGGATGTTTCAGAATTTTGTGTGATGAGTTTCAATGGTTAGAAGTTAAGTTTGGTACAAACTCTAGCTTAAAGTCTATGTAGATTTTTCATAACTTGCTAAATTCCGCAAAAGTCCTAATTTCAAGTTTATGGATTCGTTTTGATTGGCTAAATTGTTTAGAAAACTGGTATAGAGTATAGAAATGGTGATTCGTTTTGATTGGCTAAATTGTTTAGAAAACTGGTATAGAGTATAGAAATGGTGTTGTGTCTTGCTATGGCTTGAATCTATAAGTTTGGTGGCTTTTGGAAACTAAGTTTCGAATCTGAATTTTCAGATTTCAGGCGTACCAGTCGACTGGTACAGTACTAGTCGACTGATATCCGTAAGCTGAGTTGAGCGAGGCAAGTTTCCATAAGTATTTTCTTACGAGTTTTTGAGAAAGAAAGTGTGACATGGTATCATGCATGACTATTAGAGTTAGTATATCATAGATAGATTTAAATTGAGAAGAAGAAAAAAAAAAGATTTCTGCATTTTTAGTCGTGCATTAGAGTCAAGAAGTAGATAAAGTAACGATCCGTCTAAGGTAGAAGAAGGCGGGTCGCTACATGAACCCATTGCTCTTCCAGGATACTTGAAGATAGAAAGAATGTCTGGGTCAACTGATGGAATGTCATCTTGATTGCGTGGACACTTTCGATGACTGATTTTCACATTTTCAGCAAAGTAATAGGAGCAAAATGAACTTGCTTCTTCAACCAGATATGCATTACATATTGATCCCTCAACTCTTGCTTTGTTACGCACATTATGCTTTAATTTTCTAACAAACCTTTCAAAAGGATACATCCATCTGTATTGTACAGGACCACCAATCTGTGCCTCGCTAGGTAAATGAATAGGCAAATGCTCCAATGAATAAAAAAAGCTTGGTGGAAATATTCGCTCAAGCTTACATAGTATTAAAGGAATCTCTGTCTAAAGGCGTACCATATCTGCTACCGTAACAACTCTGGAGGTCAGATTTTTGAAAAAAAAACTTAATTCTGTAAGTGCTTGCCAAACATTATTAGGAAGTAATTCTTGGAAAGCTATTGGAATTAATCTTTGCATGAACACATGACAATCATGACTCTTCATTCCAACCATTTTAGATCTATTTGTATCCACACAACGAGACATATTAGAGGCATATCCATCTGGGAATTTTATGTTTTTCAACCAAGAACATAATGCTTGCTTACTTTCTTTGTCCAATGTATAATAAGCCTTGGGATATTTACCAATTGTTTCATTCTGATGCAACTCAGGCTTGCTAACTAATTGTTTCAATTCTTCACGAGATTTTGTTGTATCTTTTGTTTTCCCATGCACATTTAAGACAGTATTAATAATGTTATCAAAGAAATTTTTCTCAATATGCATCACATCCAAATTATGACGAATGAGTAAATATTTTCAATATGGAAGCTCCCAAAAAAATACTTCTTTTCCTCCAACCACATTTGTTGACTCTAACAATATACTTGTTGATATCATCTGATCCATCCTGATATACTGGTAGAAATCCATAATTATCAATTTCATTTAACACATCTTCGCTTGACATCCCAAATGGAGGTAACTTCCTAACTACTTCATTCCTTTTGAAATGTTTCTTATTTCTTCTGAACGGATGATCAAGAGGTAAAAATTTCCGATGATTATCAAACCAAGAAATCTTGCCACTGCAGGGCAAAGAAAATGCATCTGACTAACTCATACAATGTGGACATGCTAACTTTCCAACTGTGCTCCATCCTGATAACATTGAGTAAGCAGGAAAATCACTAATAGTCCATAATAATGCTGCATGCATTAAAAAGTTTGACTTTGTAGCAATGTCATACGTCTCTGAACCTATATTCCATAAATAATTCAGCTCAGCTATCAAAGGTTGTAAAAAAAACATCCATGTGCCCTTTTGGATTTTGAGGACCTGGAATTAAAATAGTAAGAAACATGAATTCATCTTTCATGCACATCCATGGTGGTAAGTTGTATGGTGTTAAGATAACAGGCCACGATGAATATTGTTGTCCATAACTTCCAAATGGCTGAAATCCATCTGCAGAAAGTCCAAGTCTGATATTACGTGATTCCATAGCAAAGGAAGAAAATGTTGAATATAAATGTTTCCATGTAGGGGAATCACAAGGATGACACATAATGTCTCCATCATGTTCATGGTTTTGATGCCAGATCATATGACTTGCTGTTGTTGCTGATGCATACAAACGTTGGAGTCTAGCAGTCAAAGGAAAATAATACATGACTTTGTAAGGAATATTTTTTTTCTTCTTCTGATTTACCATGCGATCACCATGCTTGTAACGGGGATGGTTGCAGATTTTGCATTCCATCAATTCACTATATTAGTTCCAAAAGATCATGCAATTATTGACACAATAATGTATCTTCTCAACTGGCAAACCCAAGTCTCTGATTAGTTTTTTAGTGTTGTAGAAACTATCAGCCATGCAGTTATCAGTTGGAAGCAACTCTGACATAAGTTGACATATGTCATCATAACATCGTTCTGAGAAATAATGTTCTGCCTTCATATTCAATAATCTTGCAGTAGCAGATAATTGAGAATGATCAGAAGGAATACCTTCCCATAATTCTCTTTCACTAGCTTTTAACATGTCATACATTTTCTGAACATCAGAAGTAGGTACTTGTTCTACATTTGATTGATCAAAAGCATTCATTGCATCGTAAACCATTGATTGCATTGCATCAGCAGGGTTATATGATGTCTCTGGTCCAATTGAGTTCGATGATGATGCAACAGAAAGTCCACCAAATTCATATACATACGGCTCTCCATGACAATACTAGTTGTAATAATCTGGAACAAACTCATACCTGCCGATATGAGTTTTAACTGTATCTTCATCACGGAAAGTTGTATTTCTACATTTGCGTTGATTACATGGACACTTCAACTCTGTGCCACTCAAACACTTAGGATGAGACTTTGCAAAGTTAACAAATTCTTCCACTCCAGCAAAAAATTCGTCACGGATAATCCATTGTCTAACCTATTATACATCCATGACTTGTTCGGATACATTGTATCTGAATTCAGATAAGACAATTTAATCAACCCACACATATAAAAATGAATAGGCAATATGATATTTATGGTATACTAAAAAAATAAATCTTATTAATCAAACATGATATTATTTCTGAATCAATTATAATAATTAATCAAACAATTAATCAACAAATTAATCTAATAATTCAAACAATTATTCTAAATTTAATCAAACAAGATCTAATTAATAGATCAAGTAATCTCCTTAATCAAACAATTAATCATCTTAATAATCAAATTAATCAAACATTTATCTAAAATAAATAAAACATTTGATCAATTAATTACACAATTAATGGTTTAACAAATTATCTAACAAAATTAATTGGTAATTTAAATAATTAATTAACTGATTAATTATTGAATTAATCAAATTAATTGAACTAATTACTCTAATTAATTGAACTGGAGCAGGGGTCGCCGGCCGGCCGCAGTAGGCGCCGCGCGGCCGCATCAGGCGCCTAGCGGCCGCAGCAAGTGCCGCGCGGCCGCAACAGCCGGCGCCCAGCCGCACTGGGTCGCGACCGCCAGCAGGCGCCGCCTGCAAATGCGAGGCCGCGCCTGGCCGCGCGAGACCGCGGGGGGCCGCGCGCGGCCGCGGGAGGCCACGCGCCGCCGTGCCAAGAGCCGGCTGCCCGGAGAAGACGACGATCGGTGCCACGTTAGCACAAACACACGAGAATATATGGCAAATGGAGCTTAACTTGCGTACCTAGGATCGGAGGAGGGTTCGTCGGAGGAGAGTCGCCGGACAATCGCCGGAGGAGAATCGCTCGTCGCTCGAGTACCGGTCGCTAGGGTTCGCGTTGCCCCGGGGGAAGGTGGGCGTCGGCCTTTTTTAAGTAATATATTGCGACGGATTAACTTGTCCGTCGCTGATTAGCAACGGCGTTGACAATTCCGTCGATATATTGAGGCGGTTTGACCCGTCGCTTACAACTAGCGACGGATAATTTTTATTATCCGTCGCAATAGCGACGGACTTTGACCATGTCCGTCGCTATTGACAGGATTTCGACTTCCCGCGCAACTTTGGCGACGGAGACTATATATCCGTTGCCACTTGCGACGGACTATTAAAAAAGTCCGTCGCTATATCATGTTATCTTTGTAGTGATGTTTGATGACTTGACTTCCTTCTACTATCATTTGTCCATGTTTGATGACTTAACTTCCTTCTACTATCATTTGTCTAGGAGGGAATGGTTTACTTGGTCTCTTCCCAAATGATAGATTATTTTCCTCTTCTTTTTCTTTTCATTTTCCAAAAAGTGAGTGCGTACCCGCGTACGTATGTATCAATGAGAGAGACATGTTTGACGACTTGACTTCCTTCTACTATTATTTGTCTAGGAGGGAATGGTTTACTTGGTCTCTTCCGAAATGTTAGGGTTTTTTTCTCTCTTCTTTTTCCTTTCATTTTCCAAAAAGTGAGTCCGTACGTGATATAGAAAAAGTTAATAGTGCCAATCAAAATGCTGACTTACAAATACATGCATTGAAGTCTTGGTACTCTTTGAATGGTCATGATGCTTCAAGGACTGTGATATAACGAAATTTGTGTTTTGTAGAAATTTTTTTTCAAAATGGAATGTGAACATTAGAACGTCGTCGGGCTTCTTGACCGTTCGCCACAAACACTTCCCGATTTATCCTAGGTATATATAAACTTCAGAGGCTGGGCATCAAATTACATGCATATATCTTTGTCTGTTCATATATATTGTGGCAATTACATCAACCTAGCTAGCTAGCTACGTATATGCAGTACACATTAATCCAATAATCCCAGTGATATACACATATGATCTATATATATCATGTTAATTAAGTTGTAACTACACTTTTTGTTTTCTTTTTTCTTTGCTTAATTTTGTTATTGATCGAGTAATATATAGACATACTAATATTGTCACGCCCCCAGAGGCACGTGCTTCCTCAAAAATCGGGCAGCATCTCCTCTGTACGACGGATAATATGGGGTAAATATACATAATATCTCCACCAATATAGCTCAGCCACAAGCGGCTGGCATCACAACAATAAGTATAAACACAACCACGCAGTTCTTATATCAACGAAAGAAATAATGGATGGCTCAGCCACCTTAATCATAAAAGAACTACAACTTAATAAGACACTCCACAACGAATAAATCCGACCAATAAGACATGACTATAAAGTTGTCAAGACCATACCAGAAATAATATAAAATGTGGAAACAAAGAAACTACGGAGAACCAAGTCTAAAACAACTCCAAACCAAAATCACCCGGTGAAACTGAAGGACTGAGGGACTGGCAACTGGATCATCTCCTGGCTCCAAGCAATACCACTACCTGCTATCTGAAACAACAAAAAGGGAAGCAGGGGTGGTGAGTCCGGGCGGACTCTGCGGGTATATGAGTAGACAAATAAGCATGGCATAAACAAGATAACGAAGTAGAGAATCAAAAGGTACCTAATCATGCATAACCAAAATAATACGACATGGTATAAAATCGAATAACGACTAAGCAGGTATAGAACAACTCAATAACAATAATATCAAGATAGACATGCATGTCATACATATGCAACAATCATAGCTCATATAAGTGCATCAAACACAAACAAATGCATAAAAGAAATACGTATGCACATGATGCAATGACATGTGTCACCCCTGACGCCAGTCAAGCCGTCAACACATCCCATTTGTGTGACCGAGTGGGTAGGGCTGTGACAACTGTACCACTCCAACAACAATAATAATATCACATACAACAATAAATACCACATAAGGCGTGGTTGAGTGGACAGGATGCTGGGGAGTCTATACTCCAGACCCCGGTACATCGGGGGAGCTATCAACAGCTACAATATATATCCCTCGAAAAACAACAACGGTGAGGGTGAGCCACCAACAGCTCATCCCTCTAAAATAACGGTGAGGGTGTCACTGTCTGGCATGACAGGACAAACACTCGCACTCCAACCACTACCATGACAACATGTGGTTGAGTGAATCGAGCAACAATATGACTAACGACGGCTTAACCAAATGTAAGCCAACAGTCGTTAGTATGCAACGTGCAAGTATGGTGCATGATATACGATGCACGAACAACCGGAGAAACAACGATGCAATAAAAATCCAACAAGTAAAACATGCATCATACAACCAACCAGAAATCGAAAACCAACGATTATGCACCTACACTACTAGGTAGGGAATTTCTAATGCCAAATAAACCTATCTGTGTTTAATGGACTTCTAAGTACTCGCGTACAAGCGGCACTTTACAGAACAGAAAACTAACAGGGACTGTACGGATACGAATTTGGAATACTAAAAGATCAACGAAGAATAAGTCTCAACGGCGATGTTTAAATAACGACAAAGAACAAGGTCAAGCAACCTATAAGACATAACTAGTCATACTTTAAGGTAAAAGAACTACTCGAGTACAAAGGAGAAGTACCCGCCTTTTAATTGTAGAACGTGACCGAAATAACCTCTTCACGATCAACCGAACGAGTCCAAAGTCAAGGTCCTGTATCAAGGACTAAATTTAGCTATTTATACTAATTACTAAAAGTAGCTAAACTTCACGTAAAATGAAATTAGGATAAATTTTTTTTTCAACATATGTTCCATTAAATCTAAACAACTCTGGGTTCCTTCCAAAACCATTTAACAAGATTAAATCAACTGTTTGAAACAAATCAGTAGGGTTGTACAGATCAAATAAACCGAGGCCTAATTGGGAGTTGATTCAATCGTGGTTCACTAAACCAATATAATGAAAACTACCCGGAAAATGAGATACACAATCCTCCATTCATGTATCATTCTATAAGTAGAGATCTGGTCAAAATTAACATGATTATAGACTTAGCAATACTTTTAACAACTTTGAAACAATTCCCACGGAGTATCAAAGGCAGGGGATACAACATAGATTAAAGCCCAAATCTACACTTAAATTCAGAACATCAATTTATCTCTATTGATCACTATTAGTCATATTACCATGATTCTTCAAAACAAAACTCAAACACCCAACCTTACCTGAAAGTCCACGCAGGAAGACCTCCCCAACCCTTTTCTATTTCGATCTGATGAATTAGATTCTGATCCGTCAAAATCAGTCTTCAAGGATAAGAAGATCAACAAGATACCCGATCAATCTTGGCCCAATCGCTTAACCCCGGACTGCCTTGCCTGACCTCACCCTTTGCTTCATAGATCTGTCATAGACGGCGAGAGAAACTCACGATGGCACGCAAGGAATGGTGAGGAAGAAAGGTGGTCGTCAGTCGGCCAAGGAAAACTCACAAGCGACGATCGGCTGTTCCGGTTGCAGCGTCGGACAGAGAGAACCGGCGTCGGTTAGGGTTTCGAGCGAGGCAACAGCACACGGGGCGTGCGACGCCCTGTTCTTGCGCACCGGAGAAGAAGAAAGAGAATGGAGAGAAGAGAGGTGCGGCAGCGTTCGATGAGGTGCTCGCTGCGGAGTCGGCGTTGGGCGAAACCGCTCGCGTGCGGGGGTCTGGGGAGAAAACTGAATCGGTGAGAGGGATTTAGGGTTTTATTATTGTTTTGGCTTTTTGCAAATAAGCCCTCTAAGTCTGAAAAATCACAACTAGATCCCTAATTTGCAAAGAGACCCTCTAAAATTTCGATTCTCAACAAATATATATTTGCTTAATTTGTATCAGGTTCGTAACCGTGGCTGTACGTGCTTCTAAACCAGTTAATTATTAAGGCTAGCAACGGCAGTTGTTCTTTTTATTTATTTATATATATATATATATATATATATATATATATATATATATATATATATATATATATATATATATATATATATATATATATATATATATGTTGGCTATCTAAGTTTTATTATCTTAAATAAATGTTGTCATGCCTGTATGGAATACTACTTAGACTGTTGTATTAGCACTCGTTCAGTATGCTGAAATGAAGCCTGTTGCTAGCTTTTCATGAATACAAAATATCTATGTGTGTGTGTGGTGCTTGAATTTAAAGAAAAACCATGTTGCTTGGTTGTAGAATGCATAGATACAATTTTTATCATACCTTTATACGATAAAAGTTCTTAAGAAATGGCTTCAAATATATATATATAGTAATGATACGCATAGTGAAAGTGAATACTTTAGTTAAAAAATTTGATCGTCAATCGATGACACGTTTGACGTTTGATCGTCGATTGGACACCGTCGGCGGCCTTTCGCCACCGCCCCAAACCAAACTATACTCTAGAGGCACGGTGAACCCGTCGGGGATCATCGCAATTACGATCTCACATCATTCACCATCGATTCTGATGGGTTCACTGTTGTCGACGATCTTGACGGGTTCACCGTCCCCCCAAAGTATAGTTTGTTTCAGGGCGACGATCGGGGTCTCTTAATGGTGACAAGGTCGTCTGACGAATGTTGTCTCGTCACGTGCGCTCTGTCATTCTCTGTGCGGCGATCTCCCGCTAATACGCGCCGCGGGCCATACGAAGCAACGATAGTAAAGGATGGTGGCTCCTCGGGATGCCCAATCAGCATCATTGGCGTCCTGCCTCCCCATTGCTCACAGGTGGGCAGCTTCTTCCTATAAAAGCGGGTGCAACGACACCCTTTTTCCTTCTTGCCGTATGTATTTTCAAGCATCCTTGCTCATTGTTGTTCGTTTCGCTGCCGTATTCCCCAAATGTAAATCTCCTTCTGTTTTCTTTTTCCCTACATCTCTATGAGTCCGGTAGAGAGAAAGAAGAAGACCCGATGCGAGGACGAAGATTCCTTAAAGGAACCAACTTATCATCCGGAGCGGTATGATACCATCTCCTCTGCGGTTAGGTTAGAATCCCTCCAGGCCGCTTGCCAGAGATATGGTATCTCGAAGGAATGGGAGGTAAGAGTTCCGGCCTTAGGTCAATCACCCGTAGAGACTCCTGCGGATTTTTTCACCTTCTTCTTAGGGCAGGTAAAATTAGGGCTTCGTTTCCCTATTCCCCTCTTTTTCATGAATGTCGCCACCTATTTCGACATACCGCTTCAGCAACGGGCTCCAAACGCCTTTGCCTAGATGGGTGGGGCGTTTGACCTCTTCAAACTTTTCAACATCCCTTTGACGCCTCGATTTTTCCATTTTTTCTTTGTCCCGGTTGGCTCGCTAGGGGCATTTTGTAGCGGCCCCGCCTCTATGGTCCCCGCAGGCAACCCTCTAGGCCGGCGACCCTACGGTATTCCCACTTCTGGCAGTGGGTTTGTGCCTTCTCCGGGATTCGAACTCTAGACTTCCAGGCTAAGTACTAAAGTTCCTGAATCAATTGGTACCAGGATTCTGAATCAATTGGTACCAGGATTCAGGAATTTTAGTACTTAGTCTGGAGGTCTAGAGTTCGAATCCTGGGGAAGGCAAAAACTCATTGCCAGGGGTGGGAAGATCGTAGGGTCGCCGACCTAGAGGGTTGCCTGCGTGGACCATAGAGGCGGGGCCGCTACAGAAGGACTTTGAGGAAAGTGAGGTCGGCGATGGCCGGAGATATCGTGCCGGTTAGCCCGAGGGACTCTAGTCTCACGGCTGTCACGACTCTACGGCGGCCTTCAGACTGACAGCCGATTCCGTGCCAATTGCACACGTTCAAGGTGTTGTTAACGTTCCAGGAGGATAAGGTGGAGTGGGGATCGAATAACAGGGACTTGAAGGCTAGTAAAGCCGCGGCATCGCCGGCGGCGGACGTTGCGTTGAACGTGGGTGAGGGGGAAGCAAGGTAGAATTGGTAGGTTGAGGCGGCGATGCAGGTTAGAAGGATTCTTTGGAGAAGAAAGAGTGGAGTCATGCTCAGGAGAGAGTCCATATGATTGCTACAAACAAGCTGGGTGAGTAATTGCGGTGCGTGAAGAAGGCTGTTTGGTTACTAATTTATGCAGATATGTGCACGAGTTCTTTCATGGTGTTATTATTTAAAAAATAAATAAAACCATTGAAATTCTATATTGGACGTTGACTCGAGTAAACGATAAGACATTGACTCGAGTAAACGATATAATTTTCCAACATACAGCTGTGCCATTCAAAATATGACATTTGGACGAGATCCATCTGAAATTGATACGATAGTTGGACTACAATCAAATAAAAAAAAACTAAAGAAAGTAGAATCATGTATTAATTATGACAGATCATATATCAACAATTGTGTGTGTGAGTTTTGATATTGTAATCGAGTCCTGTACTGTGATATAGTGGTAGGACGATTATTCGTTATCTTAGATTGATTCTAAATTACGATGCATTTATTATTTTTTTAAATGGAGCGTGAATCCTGTGATGTTGGGTTTCTAGATCGTCCATCGCGAGTGCTTCCCAATTTATCCTGACGATCAATGGAAAATTTCTATCGGACCAAATTGATCGTCCGAGGTTAAAAAAATCTCGTTACACATTTTTTTTTTTTTGTTAGTGTAATCGATCTCAAAATTGGTCATAAAATTGATCAAGTTCGTTGGTCAAATTGTTGACTTTAATTTAATTTTAATATTTGATTAATATATTAATTAAGTAATTAAGATATTAAATTGGTTAGGTTTATCGAATACTTAACAATCGATTAATATATTTGTTAATTAGAATAAAAGTCAAATAAAAATTAAAGTAGATTGATTATGATTTGAAATCCGATATGAAGTTAGAATGGTGAAGTGAAAGTAGATAATAGTTGATCGAATACTTGACAATTTGAAATTCAACATAGAGTTGACAAATGAGAAGTCTATGTGGGTCATTATTCACCGGACACTTGATGATTTGAAGTCCAATAGAGTGTTGGTAAGGGAGAGGTCCGAGTGAGTCACGATTGATCGAATACTTGATGGTTTAAGTCCAATAAGAAGTTGGCAAGGGCAAAATCTAAATGGGTCATATACGAACACTTGCCAGTTTGAAATCCATTATGAAGTGGGTAAGGAAGAGATCCAAGCGAGTTACAGTTAACTAGACACTTGGCGGTTTAAGTCCAACAAGGAGTTGATAAGGGCGAAGTCCAAGTGGATCGATGTTGATCGGATAGTTAGCAATGAGGAAAGTTCTAACAAGTCAAGATTGACCGGATGCTATATCTGAAACGGAAAGTCCTACTAGGTTAAAATTGGTTGGATGCTAGGCAATAAGAAAATTCTAGCAAGTTAAAGTTAACCAATTGCTAAGCAATAGGCCAAATTCCAACGGTCAAAATTGATCGAATGTTGAAAAAAAAAAAATCTCGTTAAGCTGAGGTCAATAAGATAGTATTCAAGGTGAAAATTTAGCTTGGGAAAGGTTGAAATAAAAATATCAGTCCATTAATGAATTTAAACCCCGAAATTGGGATTTGAATGGGTTTTTAGCATCGTGAACAGTTTAGGAGTTGCTGTGTTTAGGATTTGCTAGTGTTTAAGGTATGTGCTATACTTATTTGTCGCCGTCGGTGAGTATTGCCGTCAGGGAGGATGCAATCTGATATAATATCATCGAGGCTAGTGTTCAACACTATCTCCGTAAAATGATATTGCTCCGCTTAGGTGCTTACGGATAGCAGCAATTTGTTTCCAAGATATAACGACGATGTCTCAGAATAGTAGCACTTCAAATTCCGAGACTTGCGAACCCTCTCGTAGGTTTTTTGGACTCCGGATGCAGAAGATGGAATAGATGCGAGGTTGATTAGACTTGAGTGAGTTAATGTGATTTTAGTTGTTTCTTTCCATCATCTAGGAGTCCTATTTATACTAGGTAAAGAGGTGAAGTACCCCTTGATGAGTTCATCTGAGCCGTTCGATCTAGAGGGTGTAACCCTTCAACCATATCTCTTAATCTCAACCCTAGATCTGGAGGATGTTGGGGCAATCGACCCGAAGGTGATCTGGAGGATCATGGGATTTTGAAGAACTGCAAACGTAATATCAGGAAGCGTAATAGTAATATACTGTAAAGCTCCAACAATATTTCGATAAACCTGGGGATCAACCATCACTGAAGAGGAAGAAGGTATAGAGACATTATTTGGAGCAATAGGTGTAGAGATCGGACGTGCTCCATCCATTTTAACTCTTTGAAAAAACCTAGTAATATATTTGCTCTGAGAGAGGATATAACCTTCATCATGTAGAATAAGTTCAATACCAAGAAAAAAACGAGCATTTCCTAAATCTCGAATAAGAAATTCCTGATTGAGAAGGCTTAATAAATTTGAGATACCCTTTTGATCATTACCAGTTAACAGAATGTCATCCACATAAATAAGAAAAAATATCATAGATCCATCATTATGTCTATAGAATAGAGAGGAGTCAGTTTTTGATCTAGAAAACCCTTGAGCCTGTAATCATTTAGATAATCGATGAAATCATGCACGAGGAGCTTGCCGAAGACCATATAAAGATTTCTTGAGATGACAAACATGAGATGGAAATTGTGGATGAATAAACCCAGGTAGTTGCTCCATAAAAACCGTTTCCTCAAGAATACCATGAAGAAATGCATTAGAAACATCTAATTGTCGGATAGACCAATTAGAACTAATAGCTATTGATAACAATAATCTGACAGATGTAATTTTGATGACTGGGCTGAAGGTGTCATTGATGTCAATACCTGGTTGTTGACTAAATCCTTTGGCTTCAAGGCGAGCTTTATACCGTTCAAGAGAAACATTAGCTCGATGCTTAAGACGGAATATCCATTTTGAGCCCACAACATTCATGGATGGAGTGCATGGAACTAGGCTCTATGTTCCATTGCGAAGAAGTGCATCAAATTTTGTAGTCATTACATTATGCCAATTTGGATCCTTGTTTGCCTGTGTAAAGCAAGTTGGTTCAATAGTTTTTGAGGAAACCACTAGAGCTCGAGGAAGAGGATATCGAGTAGCCATTGGTGGGTATCGTGCATATATGTCACTTAAGGGAAGCATGCGACGAGGAGCATTATCATCCGAATCACTTGTTGACGGTGATGAGGAAGTGGGTTGGCATGGTGAGTTTATTGTCGAACCTGTATTATCCGAGGATCCAGAACTAGAGAGCATATTATTTTCGGCTGGTGAGACTTCTAAGATTGGAGCAGCAACTTGAGGCGATTCTGATAGAATAGGAGAGTTATTAGGGAGTTCCGGAGCAGGACCTAGGATGTCATCTCTTCTGATAATGTTGGGTGACATCAAGAAAGTACCACTTGTATATGGAGAAGAGATTGAAGAGACTGCCGAAAAAGGGAACAGAGATTCATCAAAAGTAGCATGTCGTGATGTATATATCCGTCTAGTTGGTATATGTAAGCAACGATATCCATGATGCATATTACTATAACTAAGAAAAACACATAATAATGAACGAGAGTCAAGTTTGTGTTTAGAGTAGAGGCGTAACCATGGATAACATGCGCAACCAAAGATTCGAAGAAAGGTGTATTCAGGAGTTTGATTATAAAGTTTTTCCAAAGGACACTTATGATTGAGCAATGGAGTAGGAAGTCGATTTATGAGATATATTGCAGAACAAACAGCTTCATCCCAAAATTTTCGCGGAACCGATGCATGATGAAAAAGAGCTAAGGCAGTTTCAACTATATGTCTATATTTTCTCTCAGCAAAGCCATTTTGTTCTGGAGTGTGAGGGCAAGAGACTCGATGAACAATCCCACAAGAGACAAGATGACGATGAAGAGTTTGATATTCTCCTCCCCAATCAGAATGAAGAGAGAGAGTATTTTGTGATTAAAATATTGTTCAACTTGTTTTTGAAAATTACAAAATATATCAAATAAATCAAATTTTCTTTTCATAGGATAAAGCCAAGTGTATTTACTAAAATGATCAATGAAGGTAACATAATATAAGAAACCTTGGTTAGACAAAATAGGTACAGGACCCCAAATATCAGAATGAAATATTTCAAGTGGAAAATTGGAAACACGTTCAGATGAAGAAAAAGGTAACTTATGACTTTTAGATTTCATGCATGCCTGACATGAATGAGATGGAGATGAAGTAAAGGAAGTAGGTAAATCATACCTATTTATGATCGACTGAACAATACGAAAGGAAGGATGACCAAGTCAAGCATGCCAGGTTGGTTTATTTGCGCGTTCACCAATAAAAACTTTGATTGAAGAATTTTGAAGATAGTAGAGATCATTTTTTATTTTTCCAAGAAATACAGTAGTATTTGTTCCTCTATCTTTTATAAGATAATGATCATGATGAAATTCAAAAAAAACATTGTTATCAAGGGAAAACTGACGTACATAGAGTAAATTTTTAGTAATGGATGGAACATGAAAGATATTGCGCATGTGAAAAGTACAAATAGATAAATGAATGTATATGTTTCTAAGATTAGTAATATGCAAACCTGAGCCATCACCTACTTGTACCGTATCCGAACCAGTGTATGGTAATACTTCTGTAAAGATATTGTAGTCTGATGTGACATGATGAGTTGCTCCAGTGTCAATATATCATTCAGTAGATAAAAATTTTGAAGGTTTGTCATGAGTAAACACAGATGAGAGAATTTTAAGACGGACTTGTGAAGTTAAAGATCTTCTTAAAGCTGAAGGGTCACCGATGAAGGTTCTGTCGAGTCTTTTAGGACATTGAATACCAGAATGTCCAATTTGGAGATAAATTTGATATCTTCTTAAAGCTGAAGGACCACCGATGAAGGTTCTATCAAGTCTTTTAGGACATTAATACCAGTGTGTCCAAATTGTAGACAAATTTGACATCTCTGAACATTCGACATCAAAATAATAATAAAGAACCAAAAATTGTTGTAGCTTAGGCCAAAAGGCACGGAGACTATTCCTCTTTTCCCCTACTTTCCTGTAATGAGTTGGCGGGTGATAAAAATGAGGAACGAGGATGATGAGCAAAAATAAAAAAAAAATAGAGGAGGAAGTTTTTTTCGAAAATAAAAAAAATGGCGATAGCAAGCATCACATGAAGAAGAAGAAAGACGTTGCATAAAATAGCGGCACGTAAGGTATGAGGAGCTATCACTCTAATGCCCTATTAAAATGAAAGAAGTAGAGAGAGAAGAGAGGTAGAGAGAAAGAAAGAGGTAACAAAATAACTTTCTTGATTGAAAAATCTTGTCTAAGAGATACACAATTTATAAGGACATTAGGAGACCTAGTCAAATGAAAAATTAATAACGAAACTGTTAATTAACAGATTTATAAAAAATCTGTCAATTAACAGATTAAAAAGGAAAATATCTAATAATA
This sequence comes from Boesenbergia rotunda, assembly GCA_024364735.1. Classification (NCBI taxonomy): domain Eukaryota; kingdom Viridiplantae; phylum Streptophyta; class Magnoliopsida; order Zingiberales; family Zingiberaceae; genus Boesenbergia; species Boesenbergia rotunda. Next base: position 17,244 of record JAGFNQ010000819.1, on the reverse strand, counting down.
TAATAATATAAATTTATTCTCTTTAATCTCTTTTAGTTGTAGTGCTGTAAAAATTTTGGAAAATAAATCGAAGTTTGCACTTTGGATTGCGAACTTTTATCGGCTTGTATTATCGCAACCCAAGTATGCACTTTCGATTGCGGCAATCTTGGTAGTGATGGTCTTCATCTCCATCCTTGCATCAGGTGCTTCTCTTGAGCATGATAAGCCAATCTCAACCATGGAGGCTAGACACACTTCAATCTTGTCCTTCTGGCTGTCATCTCCCATAGTCAACAATATTACAGGATCAACAATTTCAGCTACATTTTGCAAGTACTCCTCCACATAACTTGGAAGCGATCGACCATCATAGAACATGTTATCTGTAGGCCTCTTCCCAGTCACCATTTCCAGCAGAAGTATGCCATAGCTATACACGTCTCCATGTGTGGAGACCTTTCCTCCTATGCCATACTCTGCCATGAAGAATCATGCTTATATTCATATTATCTCATAAGAAAACGAGAAATTATATTTTTACCTGGAGGTATGTATCCGATGGATCCTTTTACTGCGATGGAGTAACTCGGATCTCCGGTCGTCGTCGCCGTGGATGCTCCATGGATGAACTTTGTCAAGCCAAAGTCACCCAACTTAGCGCTCATGTCGTAGTCAAGCAGAATGTTGCTTGGCTTCACATCACAGTGGACAATTGGAGTCTGGCCATGGTGATGGTGGAGATACTCTAGTGCAGAGGCAATATCAATGGCTATTTTCAATCTTTGCTCGAGGCATAAATACATCGAGGGATGTTTTGGATGTAGCCAATCTTCAAGACTGCGGTTAGGAACGAATTCTAAGACCAGAGCTTTGAAATCATTGCCGCTGTGGTCAATGCTAGAGCAGCAAGTGAGGATCTTAACTAGATTTCGGTGTCTGATACATTTGAGAGCCTCGCATTCTGCCATGTAACTCTTTAGAGCTCCTCTCTCTGCCAGGTTCAGCACCTTAACAGCGACGGGGGTCTGATAACCATCGAGATTTCCTCTGTACACTGAACTGAAATGGCCAGTGCCAATCAGGTTGACAGAAGAGAACCCATCGGTTGCTTTATGCAGCTCTAAATAGGGAACCATTCTAAATTGATCCATTGAGGAAGAAAGCCTCGGTAATCTCTGGCTCCAAACCTTCTTCTTTCTCAAGATAATGATGGTGGCGAGGAGAATGAAACAGAGAATAGAGCTGAGAATTGTGAACATAATTATCCGTGGAGTATTGAAAAATTTTCCATCTTTTGAAAAATGCACGAGGCATGATGGAAGTTGTAACGCTGGGGAACCTCCACAAAGTCTAGAATTGCCATTCATGAAAATTTCGCTTGTGTTTGCAAATACGCCTTTTGTTGGGACAGGACCTTCGAAATCGTTGAAAGAGATGTTGAGATATTGGAGACTTTCGATCTCTGTGAAGAACTCTGGAATTTGGCCTGAAAATTTGTTACGTGAAATATCAAGCCTTTGGAGGGATCTCAAGTTTCCCATTAGCCAGGGTATGGAGCCTTGGAAGGTGTTTCCTTCCATGTAAAGGATATTCAAGGTCTCACAGCCACCAAGAGCAAGAGGAAGTTCGCCGGAAAGCTTGTTCTCGGAAATATCAAGTAGGACAAGACGATTCAACTGGCCTACTTCGCTTGGAATTGGTCCGGTAAAACAATTGTGAGACAAATCGAGAACCTTGGTTAGAGAAGAAATTTTGACCAATTCGTTAGGAATGGTGCCATTTAGCCGATTAAAGGAAACGTTTAGCTGGTTCAGTTGAGTGAAAGCTGAAAAGCTTGACGGAATGATCCCGTGAAGATCATTGTCCCCCAGTTGGAGGACTTCCAGCCAAGTGATGTTCCCTAGAGATTCAGGAATGTGGCCGGAAAGCCTGTTTCCGAACAAATATAATTGAGTCAATCTGGGAAGGCCTGCAATTGCGCTAGGAATGAAACCGGTTATAAAGTTGTCAAGGAGATCAAGAAACTCTATGCCTTGGAGCTTTCCAATCTCCGGTGGAATTTCTCCTGATATTTGGAGCCTATCCATGGCCAACCACTCGAGCCATGAAGAGAGGTTTCCGATGGAAGTAGGAAAATTCCCAGCAAGATTATTATGGGAGAGAAACAACTGAGTGAGATTTGTGCAATTGGCCAAAGAAGTTAAGAAATCCCAATCCTTAGCCTCCTTCGCCTCTAAGCGATTAATCGCCAGGCCTAGCACGACGAGATTGTTAAGCTGGCCTAGATTTGCAGGAATAACTCCTGACAAACTGTTGTCAGAAAGATCGAGGTATTGGAGCTGAGAGGCATTAGAGAATGACTGTGGAATGGAACCTTGCAGATAGTTACAAGACAGATAGAGGTATTCAAGCTCAGGAAGTTTCTGAAAAATATTAGGAGGAATAGTTCCCACAATACTGTTCACGGACAGGTCGAGAATAGTGAGGGATGATAGATTATACAGAGACAAAGGGATGACACCTGATAAAGAGTTGGTGGAAAGATCGAGATATGTTAATCTTGTGAGCTTGCCTAGGCTATCCGGTATGCTCCCCTTCAAATTATTGTCACTCAGGGAAACATCAGTAAGATTCATGCAGTTTCCGAGGGAAGGAGGTATGCGTCCTACTAAGAGATTTCTATAGAGGAAGAGATAAGTGAGGGAGCTGAGGTTACCAAGAGATTGTGGAATTTGCCCTGTGAGACTGTTATTGAACAACCAGATTTGGGTGAGCTTCGAGCATCGGCCCATGCTCGACGGGAGGCTGCCTCCGAGCTTGTTGCTGTGAATGCTGACGGTGTGGAGTCTGGAGCATCGCGACAGAGTGTCGGGAATTGCACCGTCCAGAGCGTTGGAGCTGAGGTTGAGGTATCGCAGGCGAGACAAGTCGCCGAGCTCGCGCGGGATGCTTCCGTTGAGTTGATTGTTCGGCAAGTGAAGAGCTCTGAGGAAAGTGAGGTCGGCGATGGCCGGAGATATCATGCCGGTGAGGCCGAGGGACTCTAGTCTCACGGCTGTCACGACTCTCCGGCGGCCTTCAGACTGACAGCCGATTCCGTGCCAATTGCACACGTTAAAGGTGTTGTTAACGTTCCAGGAGGATAAGGCGGAGTGGGGATCGAATAACAGGGACTTGAAGGCTAGTAAAGCCGCGGCATCGCCGGCGGCGGACGTTGAGTTGAACGTGGGTGAGGGGGAAGCAAGGTAGAAATGGTAGGTTGAGGCGGCGATGTAGGTTAGAAGGATTCTTTGAAGAAGAAAGAATGGAGTCATGCTCAGGAGAGAGTCCATAAAATTGCTACAAACAAGCTGGGTGAGTAATTGTGGTGTGCGAACAAGGCTGTTTGGTGACTAATTTATGCAGATATGTGCCCGAGTTCTTTCATGGAGTTATTATTATTATTTTTTAAATAATACCATTGAAATTCTATGTTGGACATTGACTCGAGTAAACGATAAGACATTGACTCGAGTAAACCATAGAATTAGGAATTATCAAAAAAGTATATTGAAATTTCTTTTTTATCAAAGACACATCAAATTTACTGATCTTTCTCTTATATTTCTTCCATAAAAAATTTTCTTTCTCTTTCTCAGTTAGAATTCCAAGACATCTGAACCTGTTTTTTCAGACTTTTCAATTTAAAATAATATATTATGAGTATCGACTAAAAAATCCAAATATCTTAGGTTCATCAGAAGGTTTCCATCGAAACTCACTGATGGACCTATAAAAATCCTATTGCAACAAATTCTGAAAATATGAGTTGATGGTCTGCAAGGAACCTAATTTTATTATGTATTGTGTATTTAGGTAGTATCCAGATAGAACCTTCCTATTTCAAGTTTAAATAAATGTAAGCATGCTTTGATCATACCTTAATATTTCAATAAAATGAGAGAATTTTATCACAACTTATAAAATTATTTAAAATATTATCCTATAAATAATTAATTTAATAAATTATGATTAAATATTATAAAAAATATTTTTAAAATAAAAAAAATTTGAGTCCATGTTGGGTCTGGAGTCATCTGATTTCAGGCCTAACGTGGGCTTAAAATCAAAGATTTCAGGCCTATGCTGGGCCTGAAGTCAAATGACTTCAGGTCCAGCGTGGGTCTGAACCTGAAATCATATATTATGATAGATTTTTTTTATATATTAATATATTTATTAATATATTATTTAATATATTAATTTATATTAATTAAATATAAAGAAACATCTCTTTATATTTATGAAATCATGCTAGAAGAGATGTTTATTTTAACTGAAATATTTTTTCTTTATTTATCCTACGTTTTTAGTCGATTCCCATAATATATTATTTTAAATTGAAAAGTCTAAAAAAGCGGGTTCAGATGTCTCAAAATTTTAACTGAGAAAGAGAAAGAGAATTCTTGACGGGAGGGGTACAAGAGGAAGATCACTAAATTTGATGCGCCATTTGGTGAGAGGAAACCTCAGTATGCCTTTTAGTAATTCTTAATTTTTACGTACGTCATTTGGTAAAAAGCCGAAAGAAAATAGAATCATGTATTAATTATGACATATCATATATCAACAGTTGCGCGAGTTTTGTTAGCGTAATCAATCTCAAAATTGATCACAAAATTGATCAAGTTCAGTTGGTCAAAATTTGAGTTGAGTTTAATTTAATTTTGATATTTAATTAATATATTAATTAAGTAAGATATTAAATAGGTTAAGATTAATTGAATATTTAATAATCGATTAATATATTTGTTAACTAGAACAAAGTTCAAATAAAAATTAAAGTAGATTGATTATGATTTAAAATCCAACGTGAGGTTAGAACGGAAAAGTTAAAGTAAGTAATAGTTAACCGAATACATCACAATTTGAAATTCAATATAGAGTTGACAAAGGAGAAGTCTATGTGGGTTATTATTGACCGGACACTTGATAATTTGAAGTCTAACAGGGTGTTGGCAAGGGAGAGGTCCAGGTGAGTCACGGTTGATCGAACACTTAATGATTTAAGTCCAATAAGGAGTTGGCAAGGAGAAAGTATAAATTGGTCATGTATGAACACTTGTCAGTTTGAAATCCATTATGGAGTTGGTAAGGAAGAGATCCAAGTGAGTTAAAGTTGACTAGACACTTGGCGGTGTAAATCCAACATGGAGTTGATAAGGGCGAAGTCAAAGTGGGTCGAGGGTGATCGGATAATTTGCAATGAGGAAAGTCCCAACAAGTCAACATTGACCGGATTTTAGATATGATACGAAAAGTCCTACCAAATTAAAGTTGGTTGGATGCTAGACAATAAAGAAATTCCGACAAATTAAAGTTGACTAATTGCTAAGCAACAAGCCAAATCCCGACAGTCAAAGTTGATTGAATGTTGGACAAAAAAAAAAAATCTTATTAAGCTGAGGTCAATAAGATACTATGCAAGATGAAAATTTGACTTGGGTAAGGTTGAAATAAGAATATCAGTCGATTGATAGGGTGAATCAGTCGATTAATGGATCTTAAATCCCGAATTTGGGATTTGAATGAGTTTTTAGAATCGTCAACCATATTTAGGAGTTGTTGTGTTTAAGATCTGATATTGTGTTTAAGGTATATGCTATACTAACATTCAATTGATGAACATTAATAACCAGCTTTTACGATAGCAACAGAAAGTTACCACTCGATCAACTTTACTAATCAGTGTTACCGCTACAGTAGCTATTGTTTGATGAAAAGTAGTTAACTATTAACTACTATAACAACAGAAAGGAAATTAATTGATCAGTTTAACTGATCTCCTAAAATATTACCACTCGATGAACTCAACTAATCTAATGTTTCTGCTATAGTAATAATCAATTGATAAATAATAACAGTCGATTATTACTATAGCAACCAAAAATTTAGAAATCAATTGATCAACTTGAATGATTTGATCAGATAAATCAATCAATTGATGTCACTATTCTAGCAAACAAAAAATTCAAAACTTAATTGGGAACTCGACTTGTTCCTCATCAGGTGATTGATGAGTTTGATTAGTCGACTAATAATACTATAGCAGCGAAGAGGATTTATGAGTCAACTGTGACACTCGACTATTTGGGTATTAATCAACTGTTTATAGTCAAACAAAGTTGTTAAGAGATGTTTTATGTGTACAATAGTAAATTTTATAAAAGCAATTCATTTATGATGAATAAATTGATATATAAAAATCAACCTTGATCTTGTAAAGTTATAAAAACCTTGATCTTGTAAACTTATAAAAGATAGATTTCGAAGAGAATTTCTTAGTTGATTCTTAAGGGTTTTAGAGATATGATGCTGCATTTCTAGGCTTCAAAGGTATTATAAAGCAATCAAAGTAGGCAAGAAATGTTCATGACTAGCTTCTTCATTATTCTCAGCCTCCGAGATTATAATACAGCGGTAAGATGACTAGTCGTTATCCTAGATATTCATGATTCAATCCCCAACTATGGCGTATTTGTAAGAATTTTTCTTCCAAATGAGACGCGAATCCTAGGACGCTAGGCTTCTAGACCGTCTACCGTGAGCGCTTTCCGATTTACCCTGACAGTCGGTGAAAAATTTTCGTAAGATCGAATCGGTCGTCCGAGATTGAAAAAATCTCATTAATTATTCATTATTCTCATGCCTAGCTAATAATAGTGAGTGATGGATTTGGTCGAAGTACCGTGCGTTGCAGCGTTGGACGGCAATATATTAGAAAAGTACCAGACAGTTTACTTTATTAGTCAAGTTATTGTCACACTACCGCATATGTGTTGAATGGTAGTATGTTCTTGTGACAGTACCATATTCTGAATGGTAGTATACCGAACAATTTAAGTCAAGTTATTGTCATAATGCCATATGTTGAACGACATTTTTGTATGTTGGAAAATGTTGTCACTCAGTCAATTTCATATCTATATATCTATATATATAATTCTAATTCAATAGTTGGAGTTTGGACCACAATACAAATATACAACGGCAATTTACCAAAGGGCGTACTTAAAAATCAAAAATTACCAAAGGACGTATTATGGTTTTTATTTTACCAAAAGACGCAGGTCTTTATGTGAACTTCCTCTTATATCCCTCCTTCTAACTACTGTCTTTCTCTTTTTCTCTCTCAGTAACAAATTTTGAGACGTCTGCACATGATTTTTCAGACTTTTATTTTAAAATAATATATTATGGAATCGACGCTAAAAACGTAAGGTAAAAATTAAAAAAATATTTCAGTTAAAAATATCTTATCCAATGTGATTTAAATATATAAATAAATAATTTTTATATTTGATTAATAGAAATTCATATATTAAATAATATTTAATAAATATATTAATATATTAAAAAAATATTTAAAAAAAACGTCTGCAGAAATAAAAAAAAGCGTAAAAAATTTCAAAAAAAATGTCTGCAGAAATAAAAAAAAACGTGGGCCTGAAATTTATTGATTTCAGGCCCAGCGTGGGCCTGAAATTTTTTATTTCAGACCCATGTTAGCCTGAAATCTTTTTATTCAGGCCCGACGTGGACTCAAATTTTTTTTTCTATTTTAAAAAATATATTAATATAAAAAAAACATATCAAAACACTTAATTTCAGATTAAAACGCAGGGTCTGAAGTCACGCTAGGAGGGCCTAAACATAGATGTGATGTTCATCAGTGGGTTTTGGTCAAAACCCACTGATATGGCTAAACTACTACTATTGCATTGATGATATCTAATATATAGATGTTTGGACACCTAAAACATCATCTCCTACCTCTAACCTCTCTATTCATATGGAGTTTTCAGAAATCCAGATATGGAAAGTCCATCAGTGGGTTTTGGTCAAAACCCACAGATATTTCTAAACTACTCCTATTTCATTGGTGATATCTAATATATAGATGTTTGGACACATAAAACATCATCTCCTACCTCTAACCTCTCTATTCATATGGAGTTTTCAGAAATCCAGATATGGGAGGTCGATCAGTGGATTTTAGTCAAAACCCACTGATATTTCTAAACTACTCCAATTTTATTGGTGATATCTAATATATAGATGTTTGGACACCTAAAACATCATCTCCTACCTCTACCCTCTCCATTCATATGGAGTTTTCAGAAATCCAGATATGGGAGGTCCATCAGTGGGTTTTGGTCAAAACTCACTGATATTTCTAAACTACTCCTATTTGATTGGTGATATCTAGTATATAAATGTTTGGACACATAAAACATCATCTCCTACCTCTAACCTCTCTATTCATATGAAGTTTTCAGATATCCAGATATGGGAGGTCCATCAGTGGGTTTTGGTCAAAACCCACTGATATTTCTAAACTACTCCTATTTCATTGGTGATATCTAATATATAGATGTTTGGACACCTAAAACATCATCTCCTACCTCTACCCTCTCTATTCATATGGAGTTTTCAGAAATTCAGATATGGGAGGTCCATCAGTGGGTTTTGGTCAAAACCCACTGATATTTCTAAACTACTCCTATTTGATTGGTGATATCTAATATATAGATGTTTGGACACCTAAAATATCATCTCCTACCTCTACCCTCTCTATTCATATGAAGTTTTCAGAAATCCAGATATGGGAGGTCCATCAGTGGGTTTGATCAAAACCCACTGATATTTCTAAACTACTCTTATTTCATTGGTGATATCTAATATATAGATGTTTGGACACCTAAAACATCATCTCCTACCTCTACCCTCTCTATTCATATGGAGTTTTTAGAAATTCAGATATGGTATGTTCATTAATGGGTTTTGGTCAAAACCCACTGATATTTCTAAACTACTCATATTTGATTGGTGATATCTAATATATAGATGTTTAGACACCTAAAATGTCATCTCCTACCTTTACCATCTCTATTCATATGGAGTTTTCAGAGTTCCAGATATGGGAGGTCCATCAGTGGGATTTGGTCAAAACTCACTGATATTTCTAAACTACTCCTATTTCATTGGTGATATCTAATATATAAATGTTTGGACACATAAAACATCATCTCCTACCTCTACCCTCTCTATTCATATGGAGTTTTCAGAAATCCAGATATGGTAGGTCCATCAGTGGGTTTTGTCAAACAAACCCTAAACCCTAAAACCCTAAAATCCACTGGCCAGGGGTGGGAAGTACTTGTGAGTAACGACCGCCCAAGAGGTCGCCAAAGGGGCCGCCAAATGGGATTTGGCCGCCCAAGGGGCCGAAGGCCGCCAAGTGGGCCGCCAGTTGGGTCGCCCAAGGGGCCAAGGGGTCGGGTCGTTACAATAAAAGAGGCGCCTTTTTATTGTAACGACCCCGACCCCTCAGCCCCTTTGGCGGCCAAATCTCTATTTGGCGGCCTCGGCCGTGTCGTTACTCACAAGAACTTCCCACCCCTGGCCAGTGGATTTTTGTCTTTCCCAGGATTCGAACTCTAGACCTCCAGGCTAAGTACTAAAGTTCCTGAATCCTGGTACCAATTGAGCTGTCAAAACTCACTGATGGACCTACCATATCTGGATTTCTGAAAACTTCATATGAATAGAGAGGGTAGAGGTAGGAGATGATGTTTTAGGTGTCCAAACATATATATATTAGATATCACCAATCAAATAAGAGTAGTTTAGAAATATCAGTGGGTTTTGATCAAAACCCACTGATGGGCCTCCCATATCTGGATTTCTGAAAACTCCATATGAATAGAGAGGGTAGAGGTAGGAGATGACGTTTTAGGTGTCCAAACATCTATATATTAGATATCACCAATGAAATAGGAGTAGTTTAAAATATCAGTGGGTTTTGGTCACCCGCTGATGGACCTCCCATATCTGGATTTCTGAAAACTCTATATGAATAGAGAGGGTAGAGGTAGGAAATGATGTTTTATGTGTCCAAACATCTATATATTAGATATCACCAATCAAATAGGAGTAGTTTAGAAATATCAATGGATTTTGACCAAAACCCACTGATGGACCTCCCATATCTGGATTTCTGAAAACTTCATATGAATAGAGAGGGTAGAGGTAGGAGATGATGTTTTAGGTGTCCAAACATCTATATATTAGATATCACCAATGAAATATGAGTAGTTTAGAAATATCAGTGGGTTTTGACCAAAACCCACTGATGGACCTCCCATATCTGGATTTCTGAAAACTCCATATGAATAGAGAGGGTAGAGGTAGAAGATGATGTTTTAGGTGTCCAAACATCTATATATTAGATATCACCAATCAAATACGAGTAGTTTAGAAATATCAGTGGGGTTTTTGACCAAAACCCACTGATGGACCTCCATATCTGGATTTCTGAAAACTCCATATGAATAGAGAGGGTAGAGGTAGGAGATGATGTTTTAGGTGTCCAAACATCTATATATTAGATATCACCAATCAAATAGGAGTAGTTTAGAAATATCAGTGGGTTTTGACCAAAACCCACTGATGGACCTCCCATATCTGGATTTCTGAAAACTCCATATGAATAGAGAGGGTAGAGGTAGGAGATGATGTTTTAGGTGTCCAAACATCTATATATTAGATATCACCAATGAAATAGGAGTAGTTTAGAAATATCAGTGGGTTTTAACCAAAACCCACTGATGGACCTCCCATATCTGGATTTCTGAAAATTCCATATGAATAGAGAGGTTAGAGGTAGGAGATGATGTTTTAGGTGTCCAAACATCTATATATTAGATATCACCAATGCAATAGGAGTAGTTTAGCCATATCAGTGGGTTTTGACCAAAACCCACTGATGGACATCACATCCATGTTCAGGCCCTCCTAGCGTGACTTTAGACTCTGCGTTTTAATCTGAAATTAAGTGTTTTGATAGGTTTTTTTATATATTAGTATATTTTTAAAATAGAAAAAAAATTTGAGTCCACGTCGGGCCTGAATCAAAGGATTTCAGGCCCACGCTAGGCCTGAAATCAATAGATTTCAGGCCCACGCTTTTTTTTAATTTCTGCAGATGTTTTTTTTTGAAATTTTTTTACGCTTTTTTTTTATTTCTGCATACGTTTTTTTTGAAATTTTTTTAATATATTAATATATTTATTAAATATTATTTAATATATTAATTTCTATTAATCAAATATAAAAATTATTTATTTATATTTTTAAATCACATTGGATGAGATATTTTTTAACTGAAATATTTTTTTAATTTTTACCTTACGTTTTTAGCACCGATTCCATAATATATTATTTTAAAATAAAAGTCTGAAAAAGTATGTGCAGACGTCTTGAAATTAGTTAGAATGAGGGGTATAAGAAGATGTTCACATAAAGGCATGCACCCTTTGGTAAAATAGAAATCATGGTACGTCCTTTGATAATTTTCGATTTTTAGATACGTCCTTTGGTAAATTGCCAAATATACAATGTATCAATGAGAGAGACATATTTGATGACTTGACCTCCTTCTACTGTCATTTGTCTAGGAGGGAATGGTTTACAAGGTCTCTTCCGAAATGTTAGGTCTTTTTTTCTCTTCTTTTGCTTTTCATTTTCCAAAAAGTGAGTGCGCGAGTGATATAGAAAAAGTTAGGGGCGTTTGGTTTGTGTTATTTTCCATTTTCATTTTCCAGAAAATCGTATTTTATAGTTTTCTGGAAAATGACTTTTTTTCATTCTCCAGTTTTTCAGAAAACGCTATGTTTTTTTCTGGAAAACAAAGCTGGAAAATGCAAACCAAACATGTTTTCCAGAAAACCGTATTTTCTACAGAAAATGAAAATGGAAAACAGACTGGAAAATACAAACCAAACGCCCAATAGTTCTTATCATTTTCCAAAAAATGAGTGCGCGCGTGATATAGAAAAAGTTAAAGAGTGCCAATCAAAATGCTGACTTATAAATACATGCATTGAAGTCTTGGTACTCTTTGAATGGTCGTGATGCTTTTAGAATTAAGATATAACGGAAGGATGATTAATTATTAATATTTTTTTTCTTAACGATATTTGTTTTTCTTGAATACTCTGATTCATGGCTACAAAATTTCCTACTGCTACCCTATTAGCTCATCTCTATTTGGTGAGATCGATTGGACTTTTTGCATTTTGGACATTATCCTCGATGCAGTCGGAACCCGTCTGACTAAGATACTTGCTCTATCTACTGAGGCAATTAAGACTTCTTCTTAGTATCAACCTCCCAGCTGATCCAACTTAAAGGGGGAACCTACAATGTAACTCGGGTAAACCCGGTTAGGTTGTTGCTCTCTTTTACACCCTCACATTGTTCAACCCCCTTTAAGGGCTCCACTCGCTCCTGGCCTCTCCATCCCACTTAGTTATAATTAATAACCCCTAGACATATACTTCAAGTACTTGATGGTCGTCGTTGTCGCTCCATACATAATCAAACTTCATTCGACTTCACTTCCCAATTTGACTTGGAGGAGGGGCATCTGATGGTATCCAGTGTTCTCGTCCGGGTTAACTACCTTCACATAGCCCAGCATGGCTTGAAAGCCCTTCTTTCACCCTGCCTGACCTAACTTATTCGACCCAACACTTCTATCAAACTTTATTCGACTTTGTTTTTCAGTCCGACTCAGAGGAAAGGAAAGACAAGTATGATATCCAAGATGATTCCTAAGCACACATCAATCGTCCAATGATGCCTTAATTGGACTCGGAGACCCATAAACTCGATAATCGAATACTCAAGCAATTCAACACTCGACTTCAACCTCTGATAACTTAACACAATTTGAGACCTGACCAACGACCTGATAATGTCAAGTATACGATCTAACGGCTATCAACCTTGGCACCCTAATCACTGACAATGTAAAGTATATAGGCTAACATTGTTGCCCTTGGTGGCCTAACCGACCTTTGTGCAGCTACCTGGCGTGCAGTGTCTCGCTAGTACTATGGTCACCTAGGAAACTATTGTAACTTTGACTAATAAGGCATCAAGAGTTTTCTACCGAGTACCAAGATAAATAAGAAAATGCTCACGAAAAATCATGATGGTCAACATTTTTAGATTTGTTGTCGCACTTGACGAAAATTTCTATACACCCTGTTTGGAAACCTTTTAAGTAAGGAATTGGAATTCAATTCCGGTCGCATCCGGAATTGAATTTCAATTCTCATGTTTGGAATGAATTGTAAAAACAGAATTGAATTCAATTCAATTGTTATACTTTTACGATTGTATCCTACGAGGATGGAACCGGAGTAACTTTAATTTGTTTTGTGAGGGGGTGATTTGGTAATTTAATTCGTTTAAGTGAATTCCTTTCACAAATCACATGTGTTTAGGTGTGATTTATTTTGAGGGGTTTGAAAGGAATTGAAATTCAATTCCTTAGCAATTTCTTCCTGAAAATTGCTATCAAAGGATGGAATTGAATTCCAATTCCCAAAGGAATTCCAATTCCTTCCTTTCCAAACAGGGTGATAATATATCACAGTTGAGAATGAAATCTTAAATGTCTAATTCACCGCTTAAAGGGCTTAACCGCTACACTGAATAGTAACAGTAGTCTCGGATGAATCTAATCAAAATACCATACGTTGAATGCCATAGTTGTACGTTGGACAATTATGTCACTTGATCAAGTCAATTCCCTATCTTATATGATCCGGGCGTATGATTTTTAGAAGAATCAATAGCTCGGTCAGGTTCGATTGTTGATCTGAACCGGTAGTAAACAGGCCAGGTCGAAGGTCATCTCTAGGTAGGTCACCCGAGGTCGAGACCTCCGAGGTCGAGGTCGGGACCCCCGAGGCCTGTTGTCCGAGGTCGAGGTCGGGACCCCCGAGGTCGGGACCCCCGAGGCCTGTTGTCCGAGGTCGAGGTCGGGACCCCCGAGGCCTGTTGACCTCGTCCGAGGTCGAGGTCGGGACCCCCGAGGTCTGTTGTCCGAGGTCGAGGTCAGGACCCCCGAGGTCTGTCGTCCGAGGTCGTGGCCCTCGAGGTCGGCCATCCGAGGTCGGGATCCTATAGGTTGGTCATCCGAGGTCAGATACTAGTGATCATACGGAGACGATCGGATAACTGCAATCCCCTCTTGTCGCATGAGCCTTCCTCATCAGATCTTCAGAAGATAATCCCCCTTGACATAATCATGGCCTGGCAAAGCCGCCAATAATTAAAGAGGGACAGAAGAGATATATCAGGCAATGTGTCAGACGGTTACGAGTGTCAGGCGGCTATGGCAGTTTCACGGCATTAAATGCGGATGTCACTATCGTGATCCGTCGATTGATCTTCTCTTAATGAGACATGACAGCGCACACATGGGAAGATCCTTTCTTCCCCTATATAAACCCCATTTGAACTTCAGAGAAAGGATCGCTGCCATTTTGCAACCACTTCACCATATTGAGAGCCCTACTTCGGTCCGACCTCCCAAGCCATAGCAGACCGAGTCGACCGAGTTAGATCGAGTCACCCAAGGAAGAACCGATCTTCGTTTGTCGACAGGATCAAATTTGGTGTCGTCTGTGGGAATCTCGCCTGATCGAAAGCCGAAGATGAGTGAATCCAACCAGGTGACCGTCACTCTTTCACGGGACGACCTGGAGCTGCTGATAGACGCTAGAGCTAGGAAATTGGCGGAGGCACAGCAAGCTACTACCCGACCTGCTCAGCCCGGCCCGGCCGAGCAGACTACTAAGGTAGGCACTGAAGGAGGGGCTCGGCAGGATGAGAGCCCTCACTTCCACCGGGCGCTGTTTGGCCCAGCTGAAGGAGCGGGGCAATCAGACCCCCATGAAGCCACCTCCAGTCACACCAAAGCTGACAAAGGGAAGGCTCCCCTTATGTCAACCCCGACTGAGCGCACGGGGTTCCCCTTCTCCAGTCGAGTCTTGAACGAGCCACTACCCAAGCGTTTCAGACTCCTGTCCATTACCGAATACGGAGGGGCTGCTGATCCTGAGGAACATCTCAAGAAATTCGAGAATGCCTCGATGCTGCATCAATACCCTGATGGTGTCAAGTGCCGGGCCTTCCTGACCACTCTCGCCAGGCCGGCTCAGCGATGGTTTGATAGACTCCCAGAGGGATCGATCAAGAACTTCTCTGATTTCAAAGAGCTATTCCTGCAACATTTCGCCAGCAGCAAAAGACACCACAAGACCAGTTTGAACCTGTTCACCATGAAGCAGGGCTCCAAGGAATCCTTAAAAGCCTACATCAAGAGGTTTAATCAGGTCGCGCTGGACGTACCCACCGCCACGTCCGAAGTGCTAATTAGTGCCTTCGCTCAAGGGTTGCAGGAAGGAGAGTTCTTCATATCTTTGATCAGAAAGCCCCCCAAGGACTTTGAAAGCCTCCTGGGTAAAGCCAGTAAGTACGTAGATG
Organism: Boesenbergia rotunda; assembly: GCA_024364735.1. NCBI lineage: Eukaryota > Viridiplantae > Streptophyta > Magnoliopsida > Zingiberales > Zingiberaceae > Boesenbergia > Boesenbergia rotunda. Next base: position 1,878 of record JAGFNQ010000819.1, on the reverse strand, counting down.
TGGAAGAAGCACAAGCCGCCAGGCGGCCAGAGGCCAGACCCGCGCCCGAGAACCCTCAGCAGCATCATAGGAATGCGCCTCCCGGAGGACCTCTCAGAAGCCCTCGAGCCGGCGGACATCGACCCGTAGCCGAGAGAGGGATAGTTCAGCAAGTAGCCCAGGGTTGCCTCCCTTCCAGATGGCAACCCTACTGTTCCTTCCACAATAGCCATACACACGACCTTCAAGACTGTTGGCAGGCCGGTAGAGGTCGGGGCCGCAATGGCCGAGGAAGTCCGAGAGGAGCCTCTCGGGGAGGTGGTCGAGGTCGAGGAAGAGCTCCGCCAAATCAATCCGAGTCCCCTACCCGACCAACCTCCCATACCGCTAGACATAAAATAATTTCTTAAATTATTTTAACTTCGTATCTAGCATGCATTCTTATGGTGTGTTGACATAATCATAAAATAAAACATTGCGGAATAGTAAACAAATTTACCAAGTACCTCTCGTAACTCGAAGTAAGGGACGAGATCCAACCGTAGCGTCCCTTGGAAGCTTCGCCTCTATTCGCGTCCACGCCGAGTTCTCTTCGGGATGACTTCACAAAGTCACGAGTTTTGTGCCGACGAGAACTACTAGATTCTCGGAAGGCACAACTAGAAGAATAAGAGAAACAATGGAAAAACTGACCAATGAAGAAACGGAATCGAATTCCGAGAAGAGAGGAGTCGCTATCCGCTTCTTCTTCTTCGTCTTCGGGTTCTCCTCCTTCTTGGAAGCTCACGGCAACCACTTGGGGTTGCTAGGGTTGCGCCGGCCCTAGCTTGGTTGGAGGGAGCCGGCCCTAATTCTCAAAGGGGCGCCGGCCCTAAGGGAAGAAGAGGAGAGAAGAGAATAAGAGGAGAGAGAGGGAGAGCTCTAATTAATCTCTTGATTAATTGATTGATTGTTATGTATAAAGGGCTAGCCTTTGGGTCCTTTATATAGTAGCAACTCTTTGCTAAGTCTCCCTCTAAACGGAATTAGTTATAAGAAATTTATCCTATAAATTTTCTTAACTAATTATTCCGTTTATACCAAGTTTTATTATAAACTAATTTATAATAAAACTAATTTTTCTTCTCTTTAAATCATGGAATAAATTTTATAAGAAATTTATAAACTTTCTTATTATGGAAAAATCAATTCATAATTGATTTTATAAAATTAAAATAAACCAATTCATGGATTATTTTAATCTTCCATAAAAGAATAAATTTCTATAAATTTTATTTATATAAATTTCTTTATACAAATTTATTTATCCATAATTTATAAAACAAATCATACTAGATTTATTTTATTAATTAAACCAAAATAAACTTGGTTTAATTTCCTCCATTGGCCGGCCACCCAAAGAGGGATAATACCCTCTTTGGCCGGCCCAAATCGACCCGAACCGGTCGCGAATTAAACTCATTTAATTCGCCCAAAAAGCCTTCAAAAGACTTAGCCATTTTAGCTTCCATTGCGCCTCTGACTAACTCAGATTCGACTTTTTTCTCTTGATCGGAAAATCCAATTTTCAACTCGTTTTAAATCCCTCGGATTACTCGTATTGCGTGTGACTAAATAGGCTTTCGATTTATGTTGGCCGTCTATAATTAACTCATTAATTATAGAACGATCATGAGTGGCACCTAGTAGTACATCATGATCCCCAATTAATCGAAAGATCAACGGTTTAACCTCAGAAGAAATTATTCTGAAACCCTTCAGCAGCTTTAATGAATCGTGCCTCATTCCCTTCACCACCTTATACCCACTTGGTTCAGGACACGGTCTATGGTGTCAGTCCCCACTAGGCTGACTACGTCACACCTAGCCCAAGTAGTGTCTTCCTCGTCCTTTGGATTT